>QRFJ01000718.1:356459-434216 GCA_006176705.1 Cocos nucifera | reverse complement strand
ATAGTTTAGAAAATTTTTTTTGGCTAAGTATTCCACCTCCTCGATCTGATCGAAGAACCTTAATGACTTTTGTTCAGTTTATTTTCTACTTCATGTCTGAATTTTTTGAACTTTTTAAAAGCTTCAAACTTGTGTCTCATAAGATACACATACCCATACCTAGACAGATCATCGTAAAATATGAAGTAGACAAAATTGCCACTAGCCGACACATCAAATGGGCCGCACACATCAGTATGTACTAGGGCAAGAAGATCTGTGGTCCTTTCCCCATGTCCTACAGGAGGGAGTTTAGTCATTTTGCCTCAAATACAAGATTCATAAGTTGGATATGACTCGAAAGTCAATGGACTCAATAGCCCATTTTTCTTCAATTTGTTGATCCTATCTTCTGCTATATGATCTAATCTCAGGTGCCATAGATACCTGTTGTTTGGACTATCCCTAGATCGTTTGGCATTCACGTTTTACTCGATAGTTAGAACAGATATATCAATATGTAGTTGCTAAAGACCGTTAATAAGAAAACCATTTGCAATTTTATTTCTTTCATAAAGAATGTTACAATGGTCCTTAAAGAAGGTGATCACATAGCCTTCTAGTGCTAAGCATGAAATAGAAATCAAATTTTTACTAGCTGCAGGCACATAATAACAGTCTTTCAAAACTAAGTCTAAATCAGATGGTAATCGAAGAGAATATGTTTCCACCGCCATTGCAGCAACTCTTGCTCCATTATCGATGCGTAGGATCATGTCTCCATTCCTCAGCCTCCTGCTATCCTCAAGATCCTGCATGGAAGTGTACAAATGAGCACTAGAACCAGAGTCAAGCACCCAACTGGATGCAGAAGAAATCGTAAGATTAGACTCGATAACGAGCATACCTCTAGAAGGACCTTCCTTCTTGTTCTTCAGGATGGCCAGGTAAGTAGGGCAGTTCCGCTTCCAATGGTCGTCGCTGTTGCAATGGAAACACTTTGCTTTGATAGCGGCTTTCTTCTTCGGCTCTGCCTTCTTTCTCTTTCCTCCTTCCACCTTTTCCTTTTTTGCAGACTTCTTTTTCTTTTCAGAAGACTTTCTTTTAGAAGAAGTTCGTTCCATAGCAACAACTGAGCCTTTAGAATCTTTCATAGAAAGCTTAGCGATGACCAGCATGTTTATTAATTCGGCCAAGAAATTTTGAAGTTTATGCATGTGGTAATTCATGATGAATTGCCCATATGCATCAGTCAAGGATTGCAGAATAACATCATTCTGCAGATCCAAGTCTAACTTCACATCGAGCTTCTCAAGCTCTTCCAAGTCCTTGATCATTATCAGACAGTGATCTTGGACTGACTGCCCATCACGCATCTTAGCCTTAAAAAGTCATTTCGTGACTTGATACTTTGCTGCACGACTTTGTTCACCAAACATCTCTTGCAAATGAGCCAACATTTGATGAGCAGTCTTGATATCTTCATGTTGGCGTTGGAGCTCATCAGACGTCAAGCCCAACATGTAATATCTGGCCTTATTATCTTCATCCATCCATTTTTCTAGAGATGCTCTCTGTTCAGCGGATGGACGGGCTGGTAAGATGGAAGGGTCCTGGTCCAATACATGGGTTAACTTCTCAAAATCTAAAATAATTTTGTAGTTTCTAAGCCAATCTTTATAATTGGGTTTGGTCAGTCTATGTGTGTCTAGGATACATGCTAATTGGTTGGATGCAAACATTTTCCTATAGAGAGTCAAAGATTCTAGTTAGATACTGTAATTATAATTGATCAATTTATTTAGAAATTTTATTTTTAAATAAATTAGCTCCCACTATTTTCTCGGATCCCTACACTCTCTTTGTAGAGATACGAAATCTCCATAATTAATGATTTCTAGTGGGTGGTGCAGTCTCACAACTGACTCATCACCTCACCTAACGAGTTTGGAGGTTATAGGGTTAGTCAATGGTAACAACTCTTGTTCAAATGATTCTCCTCTAATCATGGTGCACCCAAACTTCGTCTCTAATTCATTGAATCTTACCATATCCGAAATATTGATCCACCTCCTTAGTTATAGTCAGATCCACCATATTTTGCACAGACTGAATTTCTAATTGAGTCTCTCATCGTATCCCAGAATATTGAGCCCAACTCATCCTTCAGCCCTAGCATCCAATGCTTAATAGACATGGTTGCATCTTTTCGGTGCAACTGAGCCACTATATCCAGTCGAGAACAATCAACACCCCGGGAAGGGTCCGCACATCTACAATGTTAGAAGACATCTCAGACTTAATCTTTTCTTAGGAAGAATTTGATTTAGGTCTCATTTAAACTAGAACTTATCATAGTCATAAACAATTATGACTAACCTAGTCGTATGGGTTAGCTTTGGATTAATTGAACTACCTCAAATCAGAACTGAGTTAACAGATACTGGCCAGCGTAAGTGAGATCAGTGGAAGGAATACTATTACTCGTACAAGAATGCATTCAGGGCTCGGAGTAGCTTCTAATTAAAAAATCAGTCGATCGTTATGTGCCAAACTTACCTTAGACACCAAATTGTTAGAGCTCGCCAAAACTAATTTGGGTGTAGACTACAATCCAGAACATCTAACCTCTGAGCCTAATTAGGTCTTGCTTGATCGTGGACTTGTCTCCTTACCCCCATAGACTTTAATCCTATTAGGCTGGTCATGTTAAAGTCATTGTTCGATGGCCATCTAAACCAGAATCTCTTGAAACTTCGAATTTTTGAGTCATAGCTGCTTAGTCTGCTCATTTCAAGGGAGCAAAAGAGGGCTATAATGCCGCAGCGACATGAATAATGGCCCAAAATTTGTGGAACAGCATGTCCCCACGATATTTTTCTCCTACAAATATCAGAAATCTCGAGGACCTAGATAAGTAAGCAATCCCTCTCAGAGAATTAGTTGTTGCTTCATCATTTTCTGCTTTTCTAACTTGAGCATCGAAGGATCCTCATCGGAGTATAATCCTCCGGTTCAGACTTGTTTTATAAGTCACTCCAGCATCCTTACATAAGACCGGCTACTTAACTTCTAACATGAACCAGATCGAGCAACAACATGATACATATATGTTATCTTGCAAAAGTGCTTTGATATGGATTAGATTTTATGCTCTTAGCCTAACTATTTTCTGGACCCTACCAATGAAGATTATGCATTAGCTCTCGACCCTGTCAAAGGGGATTGTGTATTGGATTCTGGACTCTATCAATAGTGATTGTGCGTTGGACTCTAGATTCTGCCAATGGAGATTGTGCATTAGATTCTGGACCCTACCACTAGAAGTTATGTATTGATATTCTGATTGAGCTCACAATTTCTGCTTTGATCCTACCACAAAGATAAGTATGGTCATAGTTAAGGTTATTGAGTTATATATATTTTGATTTGAATCAGATTAATGAATATGTATGCATATGAATATTTAAAGTTTTATGAATTTATTTATATATTATAATATTTATTTATAGCACTATTTTTGAATATTATATCTTAATATCTAAAATATCTTGTTGAGATATTCATTATTTACTGGGCTATCAAGCTCATCACCTCTCTCTTTTATTTTTTAGATTTAGATAATTGATTACGAATATGAAAATTATTTTGTGGAGAGAATTTTAAAGGCGAGATTTGACACTATCAGCATCATTGAGCTTCGATCTATTTTTGTTATTTTTGTGGAACTTATCTGATGGGAGACATTTGAATTTGGATACTATTGTTTTGGTTAATGATCAATACATTAATGTAACATAAAAAGCATTAAAATCCTTGATAATTATTTTTTATTATTTAGAATTTAATATTTTTTATAATTATTTCAAAAATTATGGACTAATTACACTCTAATCTATAAAAGTTCTTTATAATTATAGTTAATAAATCCAACATGAAGCACGAGCATGCTTTATATGAATACAGAAGGAACGCGGTTGCAGTGAAGGGTTCGGAATGGTGCATGGGGTAAGCATGTCATGTGAAAGGCGCGCAGATGTGGCGTAGATGCATGCTGGATGTGGATCACGCAAGATTAAAAGCCAAAGAGATTTTGAGAGAAGAGATGAGAAGAGATTTTGAGAGAAGATTTTGGTTGAGTTAAGATTTTGAGAGGAGATTTTAGAGGTATTAAAAGAAAGCATTAAAAGGTATGGGGCCCATGGTAATTTTAAAGCTGGGAATTGGTCTTCCTCCCTCCACGTGGCTAGATCAAGCTCCTGTACCCCTTCATGCGGTCCACGGTGGTTGGGCTTGGGCATGCGTGAGGGCACTGCTGATGTGCGGCTAGGAGCGGCCTAAAGGCTTGGTGCGGTAGGAATCAAGCAAACGGATGGGCTTTGGTACGCGGAAGATAAAGACATGAAAGATCAAGTGGTCCCATGGAAGCAAAGAAATTCTTTTGAAACTTTTTTATAAAAACTCTAGCATCCCATCCTCTTTCATCATGCCTCTTCCACAACTTCATCTCATCTATCCATATTTTAGGACTTCTATCATATCATTGATCCCATATTACTAAGGCAATTAAATCTTATGTTTTCCCTCAACTTTTTAAATCCTCCTTCTATCCATCTCCATCTAGTCCTAACCTCCATGCCTCCTCTCTCTCCTACTTAAATCTTCATATTTTCTTTCTTTCTTCTTCTTCTTCCTCCACAACAACTCTCTCTTCTTCCTCTTTTCTTTCTACAAATTAGAAGCAAGAAGAAGAAGATGGTGGATGGCATCGTTTCCATGAGTGGTTAGAGACTTGAGTCTTCGAAAGTAGATTTATTCTTTTAATTTCAATCTTATACTTTTTTTTTATACAATTAGATAAACTTGTAAGCTTTTCTCTAAGAGTTTCAATTATTAAATTTTAGAGTTGCTTTCAAGATTATGGTGCTTAATGTTTATGTTCTTTAAATAGCTTATATGTTCGTTGGGATGGATTATGATCAGAAGATATGGTCCGTGCTCAGATGAAATAGGCTATTTTAAGGATCAACTTATAGATCTATTTATTTGTTTGATATAAGATTCTTCTTATGTTTTAAGTTTGAATAGCTTATGTTGTAGGAAGACGGATCGTGATTGAAAGATACGATCTATACTTGAGTGAGATAGATTATGATCGAATCTAAATATAAGATGTCTTAATCAACTGATCTAATTTTTTATACCAAGATTGTAGTTAAAAATAAAATTGAAACCTGAGACTTTTTCTTATCTCATACATTGCTAAATTTTATTTTCTTTTAATTAAATAATTCTCTAATCATTGAAATTTGCCAAACTATAGCTTTTCCTAATTTTTGTCCATCGTTGTTTCGCTACTAATATAACCTTTTGATCCTTGTGGATTAGACACTCGATGCACACTATACTACTATTTAATTACATCATAATTTTTTTATCTTTGATCACTCTCATGACAAGAGCATATTAATTAATAAATTTAAAGTTTTTGATCTTAGTATTTTTAATTATTATCACTATATTATATTGATATCTATTTAAAATACCTTGCATGTTTATAAAAAAAGTTCTTCATAAGTATGCGGTGGTTGCCATGATCCTCAACTCATGATTTGAGGTCAAAGGCATGATACTGAAACTACAAAAATACCAAATTTAATGTCATTTGTATATGCCATGCGTACATGGAGATTTATATGTGACTGACAAAGCCTCCATTTTAATGTACATACATACATACATACATATATATATATATATATATATATATATATATATATATATATATATATATATATATATATATATATATATATATCCAAAAATATCTAAAAAATAGAAATGGAGTGAGAATATCATTTAGATTTGAAATTTTTTGGGCTTTAACTAACTCTTCCAAGAAGATATAAGAAAAGGGAAGAATTTCTAGCCTTTAGATTTAGGAGAGCATCTAGGCTATGTAATTTCCAATTTTTGAGTCCTTGATCCATGGCTCTTTCCTTAATTCAATTAATGGATGCTGCTTGGCATCATCTCAGCCAGTTCATACACCCTCCAACCTCAATAAATAGCCTCTAATATAAGATAATTGGGACTTCTTTTTTTCCTTTGATCCCTTTCTACCATCTTTCTTATCTCTTCTTTCTTAGCTTCTAATTTTCCCTTAGCCGTCGGTTCTCTACCCCTTTCTTCATCTCCACCAATTTATCTAGATCTAGATGCATCTATAGCGAAAAATGATTGCTCCAGTTTTAGATCTAAGATGGCCAAAGGCTGGGAGGAGCTGAAGCTTAGGTAGTTAGGAACTCCTCAAAGGAAGAGGAGATGATATTGGGGCATGCTGAAACAATAAAATATTATAATATTATAATATTGGATAAGAATTTTTTTCCTATTTTTCATTATTTTTTATTTAAATTTTATAATATTAAATGGTATCATTTGTAAGAATACTTGATACAATGAAATTTGCTTCTCACAGGCTTACCTTAGGCTTGAGTTCCATATAAATGGCCTTATTCACCTTCTTTTCCCCTTCAATGTTTGAATTTTGTCCTTAAAAAGACTGGTACCAATTCTCAAATCTCCCAGGATCATGCAGTAGCTCCCTATCCCTTGGGCTATATATACTTTACCTAGTAACTCCAATATGGTACAAGGCTTAAAACTTAAAAATACTCATGGTTTGGACGCTAGATATAGGGTTCTAGCTTGCATACATGGTTACACTTTTTGAGTTGCGTATTTCTTCTTTTCTTGTTTCTAGAAAAAAAATAAACAAAAGTGGGAGGCCTCATATCTCTTGCCGTTAGATTTCCATGCTTCGAGTTTTCTTTTATTTTATAATTATATACACCACATCTCAATCATCTAGCTAGCGACTGGGAACAAGCGCCAAGATTAAGTTGACTAGAATAAAGTAGCAAAGAATTACATGACTCTTATTAAAACTGCATAGAGTTTCAACTGTGAAATCATTTATAGGTGGAGACCCAGGCTGAACAAATAAAATCCAGTCTTTAGATAGAAAAAGGGTGAAATAATTAATTTGAGTCAGTTTGATAGGACATTGGGGCAAATATACCGATCTCTAGTTTCCAAGAATAAAAGATTATATTGTATGGCGAATAAAGGGAGGCGGTCAACACGAGCTATGTTAATGCTAATAAACTATAACTATTAGCCTAATAGTTGCAGAATGGTTGTGCTTGAGTGTAGTGGGAAGACAAAATCAGTAGTTATCGGAATCACCGGAAATGAACATCAGACATGCAAAGCAATCATCAGAGTGGACATTATTGTATTTATGGATAATTATTATATTAGTATAAATATTAGAATTATACTTTACGTGAAGCATTTTTTGATAAGTAATATAATTAGTTTATCTTATCTGTACCTTAAGAGTATATGTAACTTAGCTTTTCTACTTAGTCCAACACTACATTCTTATCATAGACTCGCACTACACTAATTCTATCATAGCTTGGCACTACATCTCCATCTATATCTAACTACTTTGAGTAGTAATATGATGATAACGAAAGTTCTTGAAGGTCAAGCCATATGGACTAATGCTACTCTCTATCCTCTATTCAACTTACATCTTTTCTGGCTAGCCCAACACCAATGGCAAACTCGTGCACAAATCCAAGCCTTGCTCAATCAAAGCTTAGTGCGATGCCTTTTGACCTTGATCAACCAAGCTTCCTAGGCTAAATTCGTTGGCTCACTCCGGATGGAATGCAGAAAAGGGGCAGAAAAAAGCTTTCTAGCACACTAGGTGGGATAATATGTAGTCATCATCATATTGTTTCCTATGGAACACTGCATAGTCATCATCATGCAATTTTTGATAGGGCAACTTTGTAATGCCATCGTGCCATTATCAAAGAAAGCCAACGAAGTAGCTGCAGAGAAAACAACAACCATACTAAGACCATTTTTGGAGTGGTATGAAGCATCCTTGGCTCTTATAGTAGGACAATTTGAAAGACTCGTTTCTATAGTTGAAAACCATTTGCTAAGCCACATGCATTACAATAAGATATATGGTGAGGACAGTTATGCCCGATGGACGCATCGGCCTATCAGCCAGCATGAGAAAGTACTATAGTGCATGTGGAACTAGAGTTTGAGACTTTGGCATATGAGAAAGCAATGGTTGAAGACTATTTCATGAAGACCTCCAGATCTATACTATAGGAAATTTGATTGTTAACAATGAATAACTGCCATTACTAATAGTAATTTTGCCATCACTAATAGTATTAGTGATGAAAAACCATCACTAATTAATGTTGAAACAATCCTAATTGCTAATTGCCACTATTAGCGATGAAATTTTTAGCCATTACTAATAATGACTATCAGCTAAAATTCCATTGCTATTTATTTTCTTATTTTTAAATTAAATTTTTTTAAAAAATTAATGATAGCTTTTTTATCATTAATACCATCACTAATAAGTATTAGCGATGGCTAAAGCTGCCTCTAATACCATCGATAATAGTTAATTTTATTTATTTTTAAAAAATATATAATAATATTTTTAAAAATCTATTTTAATTAATCATAATCAATTATGGTTCATAACACCTGTTATAATTAAAATCTAAAGATAATATAATAATCATCAAAAAAAACTAATTAAATTATTTTAAAATATAAATTATATAATTTTATAAGCAATATCAAAAAAATGCAATACATCAAAATAGAAGAAAATCATATTAGATCCTCCTCCTCGTCCTCTTGCTCCTCTCCAGCAACTGATGGATGAGAGCTGGATGTTCTAGCATCCTGAAATAAAGAAAAATAAAATATTATTAATAAGTTTCGATATAGAGGCGTATCTTTCGATACACTCTCTTGATTTTTGAATAAATTATTCTTATACATTTCATTCGATGATACGAATTTATAGACACCCTTGGCCCATCAATTAGATAGTTAGATTAAATTTTTAACCTCTACATCTCCTTCCCCGACTTAAGCCTAAATATGTGAAGCTTCTAAATATGAAAACTTAAAATAAGTAAATAAGTTTATTAATAGAATTATCTGATATGATAGTTGGGACAACAAGCCCAGCTGGTCGTGCAGCTATGAGTCCTGAAAAATTTCTACAAGTGTATCACGAATGACATCCCAAAAGCTCTGAGATCACTGGCTCAGAAGCTTCTGCACGACCTCCTCCATATGCACATGCTCCAAGTCTAGGACGTTGAGACATGTGAGGATGCTGAAGAGTATCGAGTCACTAGAGGATTGAAGCTATGGCCAAATCCTATGACCCGACTCCTACTCACCCCTTTGGTGACTCTGAGCCATCCCTCAAGATCAACAAGGGGTTGAGTAGATGGGTCATCACCATACCATGCAACGACGTACTCCACATAGTTCGCCTGCATAATTTAGAAATACATTAGTTTTAATATATATATCAAATTCTGTAACAACTTAATAAATATAGTTTGAAATTCTTATCATGATCTATCACAATCTAGAATCTAAGTAATCACCAGTCCTAAACTGGTGTGTGGCCTCCCACAACCGCAGCTAGCCTGGTGGATGACTTAGCTACCGTATCTACAATAGGTAAATAATAAAATTAAATTAATTTAAAAAATACATATAAGAGTTTTGATAGTTTTAGTAAAGAGTTTTGGTTTAAATTTCTTACCAGTCTATTGGCTACAACATGTATGCCAATGAAGCTGCCCGTATGCCTAATCAGATCCTGCTAGATGGCCTAGTTCTACTGGGCCTTTTGCTGCTTACTGGAGTACTCCTCGCGGCTCCACTGGCACAGAGGGCCTCCCATATGTCCGCCTACATTCAATAATCCTTGAGGACCTCTAGTTCGATGGTGACTGAAAATCGGAATGCTTAATGGCCACCTCCTTGAAGGTTCCTTGAAGGTCCGACAGCCAACCTCCTCATCTTGAGGAGTCTCGAACGATAGTACTCTTGCTAGTAGAAGCAACTATGTATTAATAAATAGAATACAAACCTACAATGAATTTAAAAATTAAATATTTCTAACTTATTCAAAATATCTTTTAGGCTGCATCATGAGCTTCAGACGGTTAACTAGAAAACTAATTCACCAGCCCTAGCATCAAGCATCAGATGATGTCGATAACTACATGAGATACTTTAGATTCTCTAAATGTGCTATAAAATTGATTTTGAAAAATAAATGTTAACTTTAGAATGGCTAAAGTCTAAACATATTAATTGAAGTTATAATACTTACGAGCAGCTTTAAACATGGATGAGCTCTCTATTCTTTGGCCAAGTTAGAGGTGCTACGAGCTGGTTAGATCCTCAACCATGACTTTGTGTCTAGGAGTCTGTCGCTACTGCATGTGCTGTGGGATCACTGGTGACCCCTTATCATCCGAACCTAAGCGTAAAATATCTAATATAAAAAATATTATATTAGTTGGCAAAGGATAAAATAACATAGATGAGAATATCTAAAGTGTTAGAGTTTACCGCCTGATGTAAGAGATGCAGAATCATACGAGCCGACCACATGATCGCTCTCAGAGCTCTATCCTCGGTTGGCACAGCTTCAATCTCTGAAAAATATGATGTATAATCTTTGAAAATAAAAATAAATAGATTCATCAAATTAATTATACAATTATGGATGATAATGCAAGATTTAAAATGACATATTTTATTGGCAAATAAAGCTTATGTGAAACAAGTTCTCGATAAAAATAAAAACCAAAGCAAGTAGAGAACTTAACAATTGGTCCAAGCAAAATATCTATCAAAACATAACAAGATGATCAAAATTTAACTCAAGTAATAAAAGATTGTTAGTTAGCATCTACGATGTATCCATAGAAAATTGATTCTTATCTAGTAAAACATGATAATGTGTTGGTCTGCTGGTCCCCTGATTTAGGCATTGGCTGATTTTCATCCAGCAATAATGATAATCTCAGTATATAAAATGTGTTGAAGAAGGCTTAAATCTGCCATTGAAAAATAATGCATTGCAAGTTCCTCTACACTTTAACCATGAGGTGGCTACAAGTGGTTTTCTGCGATGTAACAGACCATCCAAGCTTGCTCTGCAACTACAACAACAAGAATAGAAATGCATCGCCTCTATTTAGGCGCATCTCGTATAGGCAATCATTATAGCCTCTCTGAGCCCCCAGCCTCCTCCTCAAGCTGCAAACTAGGACTAGAATTTTTTTAAAAAAATAAAATAACAACTTAAAAATAGTACTTAAATCAAAGACCAACAAAGTAAACAAGGAAAAGAGGAAAAGAAGGCTCAAATCAACCATTGAAAAATAACTCATTGCAAGTTTCTCTGCACCTTTAATCATGAGGTGGCTGCAAGCAGTTATCTATGATATAACAGACTATCCAAGCTCATCCTATAACTATAATAATAAGAATAGAAATGCATCACCTCCATCAATCTCTCTAGACTCTTGTACTCCTAGCATGAGTCGGGGCATGCCCTGCGCGCTTGGGCCTTGGGTCTCAATTGGTGTCCAAAGCATCCAGCCCTCGCACGCTCGTTTCTGGTCCTATTTGTAATCCCACTCGATACTTTGAAACCTCTATGATGGGATTTGCTTGGATGCCATGCTAGTGTGCTCGCACGATCTAGTCATCTGGCATGCTTTTAAGTCCAGATGCACGGGACGTGCATCCTAACCATCCCTATTTACAATGATATCTTTTACTTCTATGATTATGCTTTTAGGAATGTTGCACTCTTAGTTCAAAGATGGGCTCATTGTCCTTATAAGAGATGTGTCAATAGAAAAATGCTTGAAAGGATACAATAGTTGTCCATTTATATAAGAGTAGATTTATACCAAACTACAAGCATTAGTACCTACATGGGGAGATGTGGGAGATAATTGCAAGGGCTTCAGAGGCTTTACTTGTCCAAGACCTTGCTGATATGCAAGAGATTAATGGTAACAGGCTTGAACAGATGATCAATACATTTGGTGGGTTTGATCTGGTTATTGGTGGAAGTTCATGTAATAATCTTTCAGATAGCAACCGCTATAGTCATAAGGGACTATAGGATTATTATGGTTATAGCCATGCTTACCCTACACATTAGGTGGATTTGATCTAGTTATTGGTGGAAGTCCATATAATAATTCTTCAAGTAGCAACTGCCATAGCTATGATGGACTATAGGATTGCTATGATTATAGCCATGCTTATCCTCTAGGATGTTGTATTAATCTTTCAGATAGCAACCGCTATAGTCATGATGGACTATAGGTTGCTATGGTTATAGCCATGCTTGCCCTCTAGGGTGACTCTAGAGGGCAAGCATGGCTATAACCATAGCAACTCTATAAGCCATCATGGCTATGGCAGTTGCTATCTGAAAGATTAATACATGAACTTCTACCAATAACTAGATCAAACCCACCAAATATGCTAATCATCTGCTCAAGCCTATCACTATTAAGCTCTTGCACATCAGCAAGGTCTTGGACAAGTAGAGCCTCTGAAGCCCTTGTAATTATCTCCCACGTCTTCCTATATAGGTACCAATATTTGTAGTTTGGCATAAATCTACTCTTATATAAATAGACAACTATTGTATCTATTCAAGCATTTCTGTATTGACATATCTCTTATAAGAATAATGAGCCTATTCTTGAACTAAAAGTGCAGCATTTCCAAAAATATAATCATAGAAGTAAAGGACATCATTGCAAGTGGGAATGGTTAGGACGTGCATCTGCGCATCCGGACTTGAAGCGTGCTGATGACTAGGTCACATAAGCACACCAGCATGGCATTCAAGCAAATTCCATCCTAGAGGTTCTAAAGTACTAAGCGGGATTGCAAATAGAACCAAAAATGGGTCGAATTGGGACAAGCAACACCCCTCCTTGAGTCCGACCCAAAAACTTAAAACTAATTTAACTAAAGTAGAATATGTACATTAATCAAAAGATAGGTCTATAATTCCATGCAATGTAAGTTTTTTTAAAAATTAATATCATCGGCCTGAGCACATAGGGTGCACAAGGGCTAGATGCCTTGGACGCTAGCTGGGACCCAAGGCCCAAGCATGTAGGTCATGCCCTGGCTCCATGTTTGCAATGTTGATCGACACCTTCCTTCGGCCTGAGTGTGTAGGGCGTGCGAGCGTTGGATGTCTTGGATGCCAATTAGGACCCAAGGCTCGAGCGCATAGAGCACACCTCGGTCCCGTATTTGCAATGTTGCCTGACATCTTTCCTCGATTCGAGCACTCTACATGCCAAGACCCAAGTCATGTACTTCTAACTAATTAATTAATTATCTAACTAATTAATTATTTATTTATTTAATTAATTAGTTATTAATACCTAATTATACTTAATTAATATAATTTAAATAAAAAATTTAACTTTTAGTAATGGTATTAGTCATCGCTAATGTTGTCGCTAATACTCACAATAGAAGGCAAGCTGCCATGTAGGACTGAGGTACGGGCTGGCACGTAGGAAGTGAGGCATGAGGAGGCATGGGCTGGCACGTGGGGATTGAAGCGTGAGGGGATGGCTTGAGGATGCGACTGCGGAGACGAGGGCATGCAGATGAGGCCACGAGGTCGGGCCGATGGGGTAGGGGCTGCAGGGTCGAGGCCACGAGTTGAAGGCAGTGGGGCAGGGGCTGCAGGGTCGAGGCTGACGAGGCCGGGGCGGCAGCTCAGGGATGCGGCCGCGGACACGAGGGCATGGGGATGGGCTATAGGAAGGCAGTGCAGGGTGGGGCTACAGGGTCGAGCTGGAGGGAGGTGGGAGGTGGCTAGGGTGCTTATAGCCAGGGGCTCGGAGAGGCGGGAGGTGGTCGGGTGCTCAGGGATGTTGGATCTGACAACATGGCGAAGAAAAAAGGGAACCGAAGGTGGTGGAAAGATGGGTTGGTGGGGGGACCAAAGGGTGCACGATGGGGGATAAAAATGCGGGAGATGGAGAAAAATGACATGGGGGGTGGGAGAAGTGATGGCAGAAAGATTATTAGCGATGGTAAAATACCGTTACTAATAATTCTTTTCATTACTAATAAATATATTTTATAATAAATTTATTAGCGATAGCAAAATACCATCACTAATAATTTTACTCCATTGCCAATAATTATATTTTAAAATAAATTTATTAGGGATGGTAGAATACAGCTACTAATAATTTTTTTCTATTATTAATAATTAAAAAATTATATTAAAAAATTAAACTTATTAGCGACGATAAAATACTATTGCTAATAATTTTCTTCCATCACTAATAATAATAAAAATATATTAAAAAATAAAATTATTTTTTATTAGAGATTATAATTTATCCTTGCTAATAATCAAAAAATTATATTAAAAAATAAAATTACTTTTTAAATTTATTAGAAATGATATTTTATCATTTCTAATAAGTATCCTACCATTACTAATAATAAAAAACTCAAGTTAAACAAATTAAACTAGTTTTTATTAGCAATGCGATTGCCATCGCTAAAATTTTAAAATTCTATCGCTAATATTTTTTTTTATGATGGAATAATTATTGGTTGGTAAAAAGAGACTTAGAAAATATAATATATATTTTAATAAGGATCGATTATTAGTTGAAAATCAGCCATTCAAAATATTTATCATAGTTAGAGTTGGAACTGGGCCAGGCTAGGTCGGGTCTTATCTATACTTAGCCCAATCCAAAAATATTGTCACTGATTAAAAATAGTACTTAGGTTCCATTTGATAGCCCAGATTATCGATAATTTAACATGAGCCCACCACATTACTGCATTTGGTATATTTTTTAAGTAGCAATCTAGATTGCCTCTTAAGAGGCAATTTGGATGCCTTGTAGAGAGGTGGCTATCCAGATTACCACTTATTTGATAATCTTGTAATATTTTTTTGGATAAAAATATTCTCAAAAAGTTTCACGATTTTCTTCCTCACGATGGCTAGTGGAAAGAGGGAGGGCCAAAACCAGCAACCTCCTCTATAATCCAGTTGATGGTGGTCAGAAACCAGCCCGACAGGCCGTCGTTGTCTTCTTGATGGTAGTTGTTGGCAATCAGAAAAAAACCGCCAGTCTATTGAGATCTGACGGTCTCTGCATGGAAAGAGGGGCTGTAGGGGGCAATGCGAGCGGCCAACGGGGGGGTGCGGGTGGCTAGGGGGAAGCACGAGAGGTCGTGGGGGTGGGGTGCGCGGGGGACAAGCGACGCAGGTGAGGGCAGCGTGCGGGTGGGTGAAGGAAGCAATGGAGGCAACTGCAGAAGGCATGAGTTGCGGGTTTACCAGGGGGCCAAGGGGTGGTGCGGACGACCGGGGGTTCGGGGGCGATGTCGGAGATGCGACTACTGCAGGGTCGGGAGCGGACGACTAGGGGGCTAGGGGTGGAGCAGTCGGGGGTTGGGGGGTTGTGGCATGCGGGGGAAGGAGAAGGAAGGAAAAAAATAAAAATAATATTAATATTAATATAATATAATATAATATTATAATATATATAATATAATATTATAATATATATAATATAATATATATTATATATTATAATATATAGTATATTTTTGTTCGTTTATTTTAAAAAATTAGAAATTTTGTACATGAAATATAATTTTTAATAAATTTGATTTAAGAATATTTTAAAAATTTGATGTTACGTTACCAGTAATCTAATTATCATATCAAACATATCAATTAGGATTTTCAATAATTTTACTGCAATATTACCTGCATGTACCAAATATTATAATCAACATTACTGACAATCTATCCAGATTACAGATAATCTAGATTACCAGATAATCTAGATTAAGATTATCTGGCAATATACCAAATGCAACCTTAAATCAAAAACCAACAAAGTAAACAAGGGAAAGAGGAAAAGAAGAAGCCTCAGATTTGTCATTGGAAAATAAGGCATTGCAAGTTTATCTGCACCTTAACCATGAGATGGCTGCAAGCGGCTGTTTGTGATATAACAGACCATCCAAGCTTGCCTTACAACTATAAGAATAGAAATGCATCTCCTCCACCTCTCTCTAGATTCTTTAAGTGCATCAAATAGTCATCATGGATGCGGG
The DNA here is from genome assembly GCA_006176705.1 of Cocos nucifera. Classification (NCBI taxonomy): domain Eukaryota; kingdom Viridiplantae; phylum Streptophyta; class Magnoliopsida; order Arecales; family Arecaceae; genus Cocos; species Cocos nucifera. Next base: position 418,142 of record QRFJ01000718.1, on the reverse strand, counting down.
CTGACAGTAATGAGCCCACTCTCAAACCGGGCTTGGGTCGGGCCAAAGATATCTGGACGGAAGGCAGCCGGAGGCTCGGAAAGGTGGGAGGCGGCTAGAAGCTCACATGGAGAGGCCACTTGAAGCTCGGGGAAGTGGGATCCAACGGCCGGGGGCTTGGAGAAGTAGGATCCGATAGCGGGAGAAAGAGGAGAAAAGAGGGAAGTGGTGGGATAAGCAAAATTGGAAGAAATATGATAAATATTAGCGATGACAAAATTATCGTTGCTAATAGAATAAAATAGTCAAACTATTTTATTTTTATTTTAATCTTTTATCCTAGGAATATATTTCTAGAGCATACATCAGACAATAAGTACACAAAGCAGGCCTTGTCATTTTGTCACATTTGGTTAAGTAGGGGGGTAGAATGGGTCGACATGCAAGATGCTTACGATTGAGGCTATCGAATCCCTCTCACCATCGTTGACCCACTAAAGTGTCAAGACATTCTACGCATCACAATCTATTGTTGATGATAGTGGGGATAGGATGAATGCAGCGAGTTGGGGATTTGGATGCAAATGCAGCTGATAAGAGTAGAAATATAAAAAGTCCACTTAAGTTTGCCCTAAAAAGGTGAGGGTATAGGATCAACCAAAGGCTAATGATGAAGATGTTGACCTGTTGTATTGAAAAATTGAAATGACAATATCCTAGTTTGACAGCAAGAATTATGGGAGATGATACCCTGAGTTAATGACGTTATTGAAGGATTGAAAAATGTAAATTGTTTTAGTTAATGTTAGTCCAATCTACCATTGTGATTAGAGGAACATCAGGAGGACACACCGGAAAGAGTGAGTATCAAAGAGACAGAGGGCCTACAATTATAAAAGGGCATGATTTATTGTAAAATTCCCATCCATATAGAGAGTAAAACCGGATTCCCATGAATATGATCCTTCGAGTAATGTAAGGATCATTTGGATACCCAAGAATAATCTATGAAAGGAAACATGGCAAGAATAGAATGTTTGGATATATTAAAAGAAGATACGAACAAACTACCAAAGGTAGATACTTTAGTGAAAAACAACCCTCAATGAGTAGATCAAAACCATAATTGGAAGATTTCTATTCTATATGTATCGAGGACGTGATGATAGACATCCTGTAAGCCTCATGATTCTCGGCCAACAAGATGTACAGGACATTATCTACACCACATCTCATCACTCTAGTTGGCAATTAGGAGCAAGTTTCAGGTGTATGTGGTTAGTAGAATCAAAATAAATAAGAATTACGTGACTCTTACTAAGACTAGAAAAAGTTAGGCTGGACTTGAGACCCAAGCCAAATAGATAGAATTCGTCCATGAGGAAGCAAGGTAGGCTGAACAATTAAATCTTGAGTCAGTTTGATAGAAGACCAAGATGAATATATCAATTTTAGATTTTTTAAAAATAAAGATTAATTATATTGTAGGCCGAATGAAAAGAAACGGTTAATACAAACTATACGATGATTGATAAGGTTTGATTATTGGCTTGACAGTTGCTGAATGGTTATGCTTAACCATAATGGAAAGATGATTAGCAACAGTTACCAAAAACTGCCGGAGGTGAAGACCAAAAATAGGAACCCATTATCATAGTGGACAATTATAATGTTTTAAAGTAGTTACTATATGTTAGTATAAATATTAGAATTGTAATCTATAATAGAACCCTTCAACAATCAGTCTAGTCAAATTATTTTATTTTTGTTTTAATATATTATCCTAAGAGTAGGTACCATTGAGCTTTCGATCGTAACCAAGCATTATTCTCTTACTGTAGTCTAGCGCTACACCCCTATCACAACTCAATGCTACATATTTTCCACTATAGCCCAATGTTATACCCTCATCTATATTTATTTATTTCAAACAATGGTGTGATGATGATAAAAATATGTGAAGATCAAAAAATCTAGATCCATGCTGGTCTCTATCTTCCATTTGATCCATATCCTTTCCTGCAACTAGCCTAACGTCGGTGGCGTGCCCATGCATGCATCCAAGCCTCGTCTGATCAAAACCTGGTAAGATGCCTTTCTACATCAATCAACCTAGTTTTCCCAGGATCTCGCGTTCACTGGCTCGTTTGGAACAAGTCAAAGAAAAGGGGCGCCAGTAGAAAGCAATATAAGTAGCTGATCCCATTTTGATGGTATAAGATCTGGATTTTGCAAAAGCACTTTGCATGCAAGTTGTCGTTATTTATTAATATATGTCACCTTTTTCATTTATTTTGATAAATTTTCAGGTTTTTAAGATTCGTATGTTTTATAGTTGGCAACATCGGTTCATTCTTTATCCTTGAGCAACAGAGAAGCACTTCCGGGATGGAGTAGCGGTAGAGAAGCACTTCCTGGATGGAATATCCTCTTGGAAATTGGGTAACAAAAACTTTATGAAACAGATTGCCTTTGAAAGTAGAACAAGGAAAAAGAAAATAAAAGAAAAACCGTTAGCAGTACGATCCCATCTAGAGGATTTAAGAATTTTATATTTTAATATCTCACTACAAAAATTTTATATATGCCATTCTGGACTTTGCTCGAATTAGTTGGCTCTGGTTTATGATGCTTCGTCTAAGCTTGTCAGACTTGGAAAATGCTGGCCTCCAAATGTAGTGTTTAACCTTTTTCTAGCATTGTACGTGGAATTATCATTCATAGATATTGTTAAAGCATTTTAATATATCAAGATGCGGCTATGATGATAATATAATTCCCAAACTGTTGATAACAGTCTCTTCTTTTACCATGACTGAAGAGACGGATGTGTATGAATTTTGTTGGACCTTGTTGCAGCTGCAAGTTTGGTGGGAGCGGAGTAATTTTTGTAGAAATTGCAGATCAACGTTCCTAGTCTAGGTTTGTAACATATGGAGCACCTGACCAAAATATTATTTAACAATTATTTCACCAAGTTATAACAGGGTGCTTTCAAGAAGATTGATCATTCACTATGCCAAATCGTACTCCTTTTTCTGTTCTATAATCTTTTAGCTCAATAGGTTGTTATGTCTAATCTGATCAATTGTTAAAATCAGAGTCTTAGTTTGTTACAAACCTAGGTTTTTGGGCAGCAAAACTGATGATGAGTTCAAAAGGAATCTTCTCAACGTATAAGATCCATCTTGAAGTTGATGGGATTAGTTCAAAGAAAGAGAAAATAGAATAATCTTTTCCATAATTACAAAGAGTAAGGATACTCTTTTTAATGACCAAAAGTTGTGAAATGCTAGAGGTGTTACTTGATTTACTTGAATGATGAAAGTTTTAAATTTTTTTAAATAGTAATAATTATCAAGGAAGATGGCACATGGGAGCTAACTACCAAATGGCTGATAGAAAGCATGCGACCCATATCAGCTCAACATGGGTGTTACGAAAAAGTCAGTTTATAAGCTATCCCATGGTCCTACTCGGGTCCTACTCTGCTATAATTTCTTTTATTAGAAATTGTTTGTTAATTTTTTTTTGAAAGGTAACTGTTAATAAATTATTTGCTAAATCCTTGTGTGATGCATGTCCATACGAGTATATTTGCATTATTTTTGGATGATGGATCCTAGGCTTTTAGAAATAATCTTTTAATTCTATTCCCATGTGCCTCGAAAATGGAGCTTTCTATTTTTGGCAGTGGAGCTGAGGGCTGGCTATAATAAAAAATTAAAAATTATAGCGACATCCTTCCAATTTCTTATAAAAAAAAAAATTTACAACCCCAACTTTTATTTTTTTTCCATTAGGCTCTAACGATTAATTTTTTATTATAATATGGCCAGCCAGCCATCTTTATTAAGAATTATTATGTACACTGTTAGGATATCAGCTCACACTGATGCTACTTATTAAAAATATAGTACTAGATTGTTATGGCAAGAAGAAAAAAGAAAGATAAAATAAGAACATAATCAAGTACGTAAATCAGTCCAAAAGTTCGTCTTCATGGTATATGCAAAGCTTCACTATGAGAAAAAAAAATCAAACAATACAAGAAAAACTCACTACTCAATCTTTATACAAGAATCTCTCAACAAAAAACCCCAAACCCTTATAAAAGCTCTCTGAAATCTCTCAAAAACCCTCTCAGCATCTTCAAAATGTCACCAGCTTTCCAACGCAACAAATAGTTTGTCAATCGGAGTTATATGGACTCTAGAAACTCAAAAATAGTATTCCAATAGCAAATCCAATCCTAAACACACTCGAGATCGATCCTGGACCATCCGATCATGATCGGCTCCCTCCTGAGCCATCAGATCATACACCAGCAGTCCTAGATTAGCTCGGATCGCTTTTGGGCTGTCGGATCATGACAAGGAGCTCCCCCAGCTGTCGGATCGTGCAAAGAAGAAGGCCATCACGCTAGATCAAAGCCTGATCAAATCCCAGCCGTCCGATCATGACCGATTCCACTCTGAGCCATCAGATCACAATTGGTCCATGGACCACATGAAATGGCTAGAAACGAATTGAAAGGTCCATGCAGGCACCCATGAGCTGGCGATCCACCAAGGACCGCACTCCACCGCATGGGTTAGGTGCCCACGCAGCGTGCTAACGCACGGCCTATGCGTGCCCCCTACACGCGTTCATGCGCCTGGCCAACCCAATGCCATCGTGCATGTGGTCGGCCCAGCACCACCGTATGTTGCTGGTTTGGGCCGCACTGCCACCGACCGACACCGCCTGTGGGCCCCTCTAGCGGGTCCGAGGGTTGGCTATCTCTCTCTGATTTTCTTTGGCGCATAACTTCTCCATCTGGACTCTGTTTGGACTATTCTTGAGCTCGTTGAACTTCTTTCGTTGTCCTGAACTTCGCTGTAGGCTTATTATAGGAGAATTCAAGATGCTTTTCTCAATAATCTCCATCTCGACTCGATATTTGAGCTCCACCTATCTCTTAGAGCTTGTAATCCATCTCGCTCTCATTCCCTGAGGCACGCTTGCTGATCATGGATAGACGAACGTGGAAGTCGAGCCAGACCACTCGATCCTACCTCTGTCGACTGCTGTGATCCTCCTATCCTGAGATCTGCTCGGGGTAGCCTCCTGCGGCAATAGGAACTTCATCTTGTGACGTCGCATGTCGTCCTCCCGAGTCTCCTATCTTGTGCTCGATCCATCTCTATCTGGAGCTCCACCTCGCATTGGGCTCCTTGTCGTGAGGTAATGTTCTTCATACTTTCTTCCTCTTAATACCACCCTACTACCACGCATGACCTTCAGGATTTCTCCATCAGCTTTCTATCTGAAGCCAGTCAAATCCAGTCTGCTCAATGAGATTAGATTCTTCTTAAAGCTGGGTATATATCGGACCTCACCCAACTTCTTCACTATTCCATCATGGAGCTTCATGCTGATCGTCCCGCTGCCCTTGATCTCACAGTTCAATCCATTTGACAGGAACACAGTGCCCTCATTGGTCTCCAAGAAGTCAAACATCTTCTTTCTCCAACATACATGATGGGAACAAGCAGAATCCATAATCCACTGGGAGAAAGAAGTAGATACCTCATCAGTAATCAGAAGAATATCATCACTACCTTCTGTATCACTATTGGTTATCGTCATAGTAGCCCTCATCCAATCTTTGAGTTGTGGGCAATCTTTGACTCGATGCCTCAACTCGTCATACCAGTAGTATCTGATCTTGCTCTGATCCCTTATCTTGGACTTGGATTATCCATCTCGTGATCTCCTGTTGGTCTATTTTTTGCCACCATCATCTTCAGTTACCATCAATGCCAAGTTATCATCTGAACTTAAGGCTCGACTCTCCCGCTTGAGAATCTCATTCTGGAGTAGTGCAGAAGTCACCTCTTCAATCTTAATAGTGCTCTTACCTATAAGAAGAATGATAAGCATCATAAATTCACCAATAAAAATATTAATTTATCAATTAATTCATATTAATTTTTAAGAATTAATGATTAATTTATATATAATTTTTTAAAAAATTTATATTTTTATTAATTAAAAAAATTAATTAAAAAATAATAAAAATTAAAAAATAAAATTTTATAATCAGTGGAAAGAGCTTATTTTTTCTAATCGTAACGAAATAAGTTTGAAGCAAAACAGAGCTAAAACAGAAAAGATATGAATTTCTAAAGAAATAAAATAAAATAAAAATTAAATGAAAAAATAACATACGGCTCAAACGGCTCAAGCCTCCATGCCGTAGCAGTCGGTGCGTCCAAACAAGCCGAGCCAAGCCGACCAAGCTAGCGTGCCAAGCCATCCATACTAGCCGACTCAAGCCTAAAAGCCATCAACCGATCTACAGCACAATGTGGACCGCCAGCACAGTAGACACCGGTGAATTAGAGCTTGCCATGTGGTGGAACTAGACCCCTGAAGGGTTTACAGAAAATTCATCGTGGCTCATAGGGCATTTTGGTCTTTTCATCTGTCAATAAAAAGGTGCTGATTGGTTATGGTGCATGGTGTGGCCGGTCCACGCGGTCCATGGGAACAGTAAACGTGCGATCGTGCAGTGGTGGTTGTTTACGGTCAAGATCGAATGATCCAGTTTTTTTCGATTACTGATTTCACCCAGATCGCCATCGGATAGTAGTGCTTGATTCCAGCTTCAATCCGACGGTTCAGAAGGCTTCTGATGGTGATCAAACTCTCAGACGCGTGATCAACAGCTTAAATTCTTCCATCAAGCGCGATCCAACAGTCAAAAATTAATTCGTCTTGATCTGGGCCATTACACATCTATTTTTGGTATTTTTGGAAGCATCGGATCACCATTTAACGGCCAGAATTAAAAAAACTCAATAGGGGCTATTTTAATCCAAATTTCACTCGAATTTCTCCTATTTTCATGATTAAAACAACCCTTAGACCCACATTACCTCCAAAAAAAAATATCTAGTCTCCCTAGCTCTATAAAAAGGACCCCAAGCCTTCAAAAATCAATATCTTCGATCAAGGTGAAGCCTTAGTATAGGGTGAGGCCAGGCTATGGGTTAATGGCTGCTTCAAAGCAATGAGTGCCGAGAAGAAGAGTTAGGCTTTTACACCATCTTTCCATCAATACCGATCCAAGATCATAGATCAGCCTATTTTATTTTCTTTTTATTTTATGTATTTAAATTATGAACTTTTTAATATAATATTTATTTTTATGCTTTTTAATTTCATGCTTTTTATTTTTATTATAATTAAATTTTTGTACTTTAAATTATTGCTTTTTATTTTATTGCAAGTAGATGCTAAGATCTAACTAGTAGATCTTAGTACCAAGTTTAAATTTCTGCATCTTTTAATTTTCGCATTTTATTTTCCAACTTCACTTTTGATTTTAAATTTTTTTTTTTCAAAAATTAAAAATTTTAAATTTAAAAATACTACCTTCCTTGAGGATTCGATCCGACTCACTGCTATCTATGTATTTTTAATTATTTTAAGAAGTCGGATTAAACTGATAAACATGATGTCTTAATGACAACATCGCATTCCTATCAAGTTTTTGGCACCGTTGCCGAGAATTATTTTTGATTTTGATTTCTTTGATTGATTTTAAATAAATTAAAAATAATTTCAGCAAATGCATCAAGTTTTTGGTGCCGTTGCCGGGGAAGACACGAACATTAAATTTTTTATCTCTTTGATTTTTCCATAAATAAATTATAAATAAAATTTTTATTTTCTTATAAATATTGCTTGCTGATTTTTTTATTATTTTACAGAAAAAAAGATTAAAGAACAAAAAGAATCAGAAGTTTTGCTTGATAAGATCAATCCTAATCCTAGTTCTCTTTTTATTTTATTTTATTTATTTATTTATTTTATTTTTAAATTAATTTAAAAAATATTCATTTAAATCTAATTAAAAGCCTCATGATAAGATTAGAAACTCTAGCTATTTAGAGCATGCATCATATTAGTTTTATTTTTATTTTTATTTTTTTTTTTGATTTTGGTGATTGCTGGAGGCAAGGTAAGCCTTTCAGAATTCAATTAGTTGCATGCATCTAGTTTAAATTGCATAGAACCCTTTGATTGAAAATTTTTTTTTTTATGCATATTCATATTAAATCAAATTAAGGGCACAACCCAATTAAACAAGATAAGGTGGGGAATTTGATCACCCTTTCTTAGCCCACAAACAACCAACCAGCATCCTGCATTGACCTAAGCCTTTAATTTTAAAATCAATTAGACATCAAACCCTAGGAACTCGAGCTCAATAGGATAAGAAACCTAAGAGTTGAACCAGGTTAGGATTAGTCAATTTGACTGGTGTCTAGGAAAGTGGTTCAGGGATGACTTGGGCCCGAAGGAAGGTGGTTTCTAATTGATTCCATTCGCTTACCTGGCCAAGCATAATTGATGTCTAAGGCAAGCAACGGAGGGACTCCCACCAACCTTACACTTATCCTGGCCAGTTGATTGGCTAATCCTACACTTGGAGGCTTGAAGGTGACTTGGAATAGTTAGGAGCTGTTTAGGTCTAGGCTGCTTAGCTTAAGACTAATTTGTTTGAAACTTGTTTGAAAATAAAATTTTTTTACTTTAATATTTTCTCTCTCTATTAGCCCTGACTCTTAGGTTGCCCTCGCATAAGAAAAATTATATTAATGGTTTCCTAAAAATATGAAAAATAAGAATTAAAAATTAAAATTAAAAAAAATAATTAAAAAAAATATATAAAATTTAAAAAAAAATAAATAATAAATAAAATTATAATAAAGATTGAGGACATTGAGAATATAGTGAATTCTGGTAGAAGGATTTCAGGTCGATCTAGTCAAAAACGGATAAAATTAGTTTCTATTTCAGATCCTACAACCTCAATGGATTTTAGAAATCAACTCAGCCTCAAACCCTTAAGATTTATTTATCCAGTTGGTTCCATCCAACCCTTTGTATCCAGGTTGCCCCAACCTACAGCAAATAACTTTGAAATTAAACCTCAAATCATTAACATGCTTCCAAAATTTATGGGAATAGAGGATGCATATATATTCATTAGGAAATTTGAAGAGGTTTGCTGCAACCATAAAATACAATAATTGTCAAAGGATGAAATTAAAACTGAGATTAATCAATTTTTCCATTAAAAGATAATGCCAAAAGTGGCTTTATAGTCTTCCAAAGACAATCTATCATGACCTTGGAGGGCTTTATGAGAATATTCTTAAAAAAATATTTTCCTCATCATAAAATAGCTAGAATTAGAAATGAAATAAACCAATTCTATCAACTAGCTAGTGAACTATTTTGGAAATACTGCGATCGATTCAAGAACCTCTTGACCCAATGCCCACACCATGGAATAGAAACTTGGAGGCTATGCCAAATAATTTATGAAGGATTAGAGTCAAATTTTCGAACAATGCTAGAGTCCATATGCCAGGGACAATTTATGTACAAAGAACCAAATGAAGCCTGGCAATTTTTAGAAGATCTAGCCAAGAAAAGTTTACAATGGGAAACAACTAGGAAACCAAAAAAATCCACACCTTCAAGAGGTGAAATTTACCAAACCTTCTTAGCTGCAGAAGCCAAAATTGCAATGTTGACACATAGGCTAGAGGCCTTAGAGCTTCAGAAACCAGCTAGTGTGAGACAAGTATCTGCACCCATGTGCAATGGGTGCAATGCACTAGACCATGTCCTTGAGGAATGTCCCCTCCCAATAAATCAATTAGATAATGGATGTGCACAAGTGAATGATGCCACATATCAAAGACTGTTGAATAATCCCTATGCACCCACTTACAATCCAGATTGAAGGAATCATCCAAAATTTTCATGGTCACAAAATCCAAATGTAGGCAGTCCAAGTTTCAATCAGCAAAACCCAAGGCTTAATCCTGTGAAAAACACCTTGCCACCATTAGGCATTAATATTAATGAAAAGAAACTTAGTTCTTTAGAGAAAAGCCTGGAAACCCTAGCCAAATCTAATGCTGACACTAATGCCACCTTAATCAATTTCATGCAAACCACAGGCTAAATTCTGAATTCAAATTCTCAGACCATAGCCCGCTTAGAAATTGGTCAGCTGGCATCTACCATAAGTGAACATAAACGTGAACGAGGTAGGCCGCCTAGCCAACCTGAGCCCAACCCAAGAAATCAAAATGGTAGACCATCCCAAGGAAACTAGGTTAACCAAGTTAATGCTATTCATTCCTTAAGATCAAGAAAATAAGTGGATAATAAGGTAAATACACCTGACACTAGAAAAGACTTGAGTGCTGAGTCTGTTGAGCCTCCTACTGAACCATTCATAGAAATGGCTAAACCATTACCTGAGTCATCAAAAGAAGAGGTACCCAAAGTAGAGTTGAAACCCCTCTTGGAGTATTTAGGTTCACAGAAAACCTTGCCTGTAATTATTGCATCAGACCTGAATCCTAATCAAGAGGTATGTAATGAAATGTCAATGGAGCTATTTAAACAAGATCACATTAATTTACCTCCAGAATTAAAATTGCCTTTAATCACCATTTCAGCATCCATTGAATCAAACTTGACTCCTAATACCAAAAACTCAATTCATGAGTATTTTAGAAGAATAAATAGGAGAAATTCTTAATAAACATAGGGTCTGAGAATTGGGGTCACAAATTATTATCGCTAAAATTAATAATGAATATATCAATAATGGGATTATAAATCATCTTTCTAGAGATTGGCAATCCAAAATCATTGAAATTTATCAATCCAATATTTGGCACAGGATAGTAAGCTACATTGTGTCTGGCTGAAGATGGTAAACTTAGTGCTTGTTGGGAGGCAACCCAATATTTAATTTTTATCTAATTTAATCTTTTTTAGTTTATTTTTTTTTAGGATAATTTTGAATAAGTTGGAGGAAGAGTCAAATTTTTAAAGGCATGTGTTGGACTATGAACATACTGAGTCAGGTATATTCTTTCTTGATCTTTATTACATCCTTTATTTTTTTTCTCCATTGAGGATAATGTAGATTAAGTTGGAGGGGAGAATAATAAAATTTTTTAAAATTTTTTTAAGTCCTCAAAAAAGTTAGTATTTAGTATTTAGAACACTCGATTATGCTTAAGAATTAAGTTAAACTAAGTATTTTTGAAAAAAATTGATGCATAGATCAGAAAATTTATGAGATATTGAGGGAATCAAGTATTAAGAAAATTCCAATAAAGAGTTAAGTCTAGAACATAAATAATTTTTCTTTAAGCACTTTCAATTATTTTCTATCAGCATCAAAGAAAAATCTACTTTTTATAGGGCTTGTGTAGGATAACTATACGTTTCTTCATATAAAAAAAATTTACTCTTTAAATAAAATAGTTTCTAAGTACTTCTCGCTGAGTAACTGGATCTCTTTTGCCTAAACAAGTATTGAGTTTCATGTCAAAAGATGGGAAAGAATAAAGAAGCTCGTTGTAAAGCTAGTCTTAACTCGTAGCCTATTTGATTCGAGCTAGTAAGCCCAAGGAGTATTTTATACCTAGTGTCCTAAAGTCAACTAGTTTGGGAAGTCATTGACCCAAGACTAGCTACAAGGATTAAATAGAAAACTTAAGAAATTAAGGCACTCAAATAGTGGTATAATGTTAAAAAATATATATATTGATTTTTCATCGAGTAATTGGATCTCATTGCCTAAGTAAGCAATGATATTCGTATAAAAAAGTAGACAATATGAATAAAAAAAATTAATAAATGAAGGATAAAAGTAACAATACACTTGCCCGTATGAAAGTTTAAATAATTTAAGAGATAAAGGTAGGGATAATTTAGAAAAAGTTTGAAAAAATTTTTATACTTTTTACTTAATTTTTATATTGATAAGTATTAATACTCTAATGAATATACCTCACTTATGCTCTTACTGAATATCAATGGTCATTTTGAAAACTACTTAGGTAAAATTCGAAACTCTAAAGTTAAAAGATATTTAAAACTAAATTCTTTCTTTACTCGAGGACGAGCAAAGCTTAAGTTGGAGGGTGTGATAAGCATCATAAATTCATCAATAAAAGTATTAATTTATCAATTAATTTATATTAATTTTTAAGAATTAATGATTAATTATATATATTTTTTTGAGAAATTCATATTTTTATTAATTAAAAAAATTAATTATAAGATAATAAAAAATAAAAAATAAAATTTTATAATCAATGGAAAGAGCTCATTTTCTTGATTGTAACGAAATAAGTTTGCAGCAAAACAGAGCTAAACGGAAAAGATATGAATTTCTAAAGAAATAAAATAAAAAAAATTAAATGAAAAAATAACATACGGCTCAAACGGCTCAAGCTGCCACGCTGCAGCAGTCGGTGCGTCCAAACAAGCTGAGCCAAGCCGACCAAGCCGATGCGCCAAGCCATCCACGCTAGCAGACTCAAGCCCAGAAGCCATCAATCGGTCTACAGCACAGTGTGGACCGCCAGCATAGCAAACACTGGCAAATCAGAGCTTGCCATATGGTGGACCTAGACCCCTAAAGGGTTTACAGAAAATTCATCACGGCTCATAGGGCATTTTGGTCTTTTCATTTATCAATAAAAAGGCACTGATTGGTTGTGGTGCACGATGTGGTCGATCCACGCGGTCCATGGGAACAATAAATGCGCGATCGTGCGGTGGTGGTTGTTTGTGATCAAGATCGAACGATCAAGTTTTTCTTTTATTGCTAATTTCATCCGAATCGCCATCGGACGGCAGCACTTGATTCCAGCTTCAATCCGACGGTCTAGAAAGCTCCCAATGGCAATCTAACTCTCAGGCGCGTGATCAATGACCTAAATTCTTCCATCAAGCACGATCCAACGGTCAGAAATTAATCTGACTTGATCTGGGCCATTACACATCTATTTTTGGTATTTTTGGAAGCATCGGATCACCATCTAATGGCCAAAATCAAAAGAACTCAACAGGGGCTATTTTAATCCAAATTTCACTCAAATTTCTCCTATTTTCATGATTAAAACAACCCTTAGTCCAACATTATCTCTAGAAAAAAATATCTAGTCTCCCTAGCTCTATAAAAAGGACCCCAGGCCTTCAAAAATCAATATCTTCGATCAAGATGGAGCCTTGGTATAGGGTGAGGTTAGGCTATGGGTCAATGGCTGCTTCGAAGCAACGGATGCCGAGAAGAAGAGCTAGACTTCCACACCATCTTTCCATCAATGCCGATCCAAGATCAAAGATCAGCCTATTTTATTTTTTTTATTTTATATATTTAAATTATAAATTTTTTACTATAATATTTATTTTTATGCTCTTTAATTTCTTACTTTTTATTTTTAGTGTAATTTAATTTCTGCACTTTAAATTATTACCTTTTATTTTATTGCAAGTAGATGCTAAGATCTAACTAGTAGATCTTAGTACCAAGTTTAAATTCCTGCACCTTTTAATCTTCACTTTTATTTTCCGACATCACTTTTGATTTCAAAATTTTAATTTTTTTTTTTAAATTAAAGATTTTAAATTTAAAAATACTATCTTTTCTATGGATTCGACCCAACTCACTGCTATCTACGTATTTTTAATTATTTTAAGAAGTTGAATTAAACTAATAAACATAATGTCTTAACGATAACATCGCATTCCTATCAAATTTTTGGCATCGTTGTTGGAGATTACTTTTGATTTTTGATTTTGATTTTTTTGATTTATTTTAAATAAATTAAAAATAATTTCAGTAAATGCATCAAGTTTTTGCGCTATTATCGGGAAGGACACGGACATTAAATTTTTGATCTCTTTGATTTTTCTATAAATAAATTATAAATAAAATTTTTATTTCTTTATAAATATTGCTTGCTAACTTTTTTATTATTTTGCAGAAAAAGAGATTAAAGAACAAATAGAATCAGGAGTTTTGCTTGGTGAGATCAATCCTAACCCTAGTTCTCTTTTCTTTTTATTTTATTTATTTATTTATTTTATTTTTAAATTAATTTAAAAAAATATTTATTTAAATTTAATTAAAAATCTCATGATAAGATTAGAAATCCTAACTACTTAGAGCATGCATCACATTATTTTTATTTTTATTTTTTTAGTGATTGCTGGAGGTAAGATAAGTCTTTCAGAATTCAATTAGCTGCATGCATCTAGTTTAAATTGCATAGAACCCTTTGATTGAAAATTTTTTTATGCATATTCATATTAAACCAAATTAAGGGCATAACCCAATTAAATAAGATAAGGTGGAGATTTGATCACCCTTTCTTGGCCCACAAACAACCAACCAGCATCCTGCATTGACCTAAGCCTTTAATTTTAAAATCAATTAGACATAAACCCTAGGAACTCGAGCTCAATAGGATAAGAAACCCTAAGAGTTGAACCAGATTAGGGTTAGTCAATTTGACTGATATCTAGGAAAGTGGTTCAGGGATGACTGGGCCCGAAGGAAGGTGGTTTTTAATTGATTCCATTTGCTTATCTGGCCAAGCACAATTGGTGTCTAAGGCAAGCAACGGAAGGACTCCCACCAATCTTATACTTATTTGGCCAGTTGATTGGCTGATCCTACACTTGGAGTGCTCGAAGGCTGACTTGGAACAGTTAGGAGCTATTTAGGTCTAGGCTGATCTTAGCTTAAGACTAATTTGTTTGAAACTTATTTAAAAATAAAATTTTTTACTTTAGGTATTTTCAATCTCTATTGTCCTAACATAAGGTTGCCCTGGCATAACAGAAAGTTATGTTGCATGGTTGTCCTAGGGTATGAAAAGGATGAATTAACTTAGAACTTAAAAAAAGAGAGTTTAAAAAAATATATATATAATAAAAAAAAGGATTGAGGACATTAAGAATATAGTAAATTCTGGAGAAGGATTTCAGGTCGACTAGTCAAAATGGATTTAGTTCCTATTTCAGATCCTACAACCTCAATGGATTTAGCAAATCAATCTCAACCTCAAACCCTTAAGGATTTATGTTATCCAGTTGGTTTGGTCCAACCCTCTTGTATCAGGTTGCCCCAACCCATAGCAAATAACTTTGAAATTAAACCTCAAATCAATAACATGCTTCCAAAATTCACGAAAATAGAGGATGCATATATATTCATTAGGGAATTTGAAGAGGTTTGTGCAACCATGAAACTACAACAATTGTTAGAGGACGAAATCAAACTGAGAATAATCAATTTTGCCCTTAAGGATAATGCCAAAAAGAAGCTTTATAGTCTTCCAAATCAATCTATCACGACCTGGAAAGGTTGTGAGAATATTCTTAAAAAAATATTTTTCTCATCATAAAATAGCTAAAATTAGAAATGAAATAAATCAATTCTATCAACTAGTTAGTGAATCATTTTGGAAATACTTCGACCAATTTAAGAACCTCTTGACCTAATGTCCACACCATGGAATAGAAACTTGGAGGCTATGCCAAATAATTTATGAAGGGTTAGAGTCAAATTTCCGAACAATGCTAGAGTCCATATGCTGGGGATAATTTATGTACAAAGAACCAAATGAAGCCTGGTAATTTTTAAAAGATCTAGCTGAGAAAAGTTTACAATGGGAAACAACTAGGGAACCAAAAAAATTTACACCTTCAAGAGGTGGAATTTACCAAACCTTCCTAGCTGCAGAAGCCAAAATTGCAATATTGACACGTAGGCTAGAGGCCTTAGAACTTCAAAAACCAGCCAGTGTGAACCAAGTATCTGCACCCATGTGAAATGGGTGCAATGCACCAGACCATGTCCTTAAGGAATGTCCCCTCCCAATGAACCAATTAGATAATGGATGTGCACAAGTGAATGATGCCACATATCAGAGACTGTTGAATAATCCTTATGCACCCACTTACAATCCAGATTGGAGGAATCATCCAAATTTTTCATGATCATAAAATCCAAATATAGGCAGTCCAAGTTTCAATCAGCAGAACCCAAGGCTTAATCCTGTGATAAACACCTTGCTACCATCGGACTTTAATATTAATGAAAAGAAACTTAGTTCTTTAGAGAAAAGCCTAGAAATCCTAGCCAAATCTAATGCTGACACCAATGCCACCTTAATCAATTTCATGCAAACCACAGGCCAAATTCTAAATTCAAATTCTCAAGCCATAGCCTGCTTAGAAATTGGTCAGCTGGCATCTACCATAAGTGAACATGAACGTGAACGAGATAGGCAACCTAGCCAACCTGAGCCCAACCCAAGAAATGGTAGACCATCCAAAGGAAACCAGGTTAACCAAGTTAATGCTATTCATTCCTTGAGATCAAGAAAACAAGTGGATAATAAGGTAAACACACCTGACACTAGAAAAGACTTGAGTGCTGAGTCTATTGAGCCTCCCACTGAACCATTCATAGAAATGACTAAACCATCACCTAAGTCATCAAAAGAAGAGGCACCCAAAGTAGAGTTGAAACCCCTCAAGTATTTAGGTTCACAGAAAACCTTATCTGTAATTGTTGCATCAGACCTGAATCCTAATCAAGAGGTATGTAATGAAATGTCAATGGAGTTATTTAAGCAAGATCATATTAATTTACCTCCAAAATTAAAACTGCCTTTAATCACCATTCTAGCACCCATTGAATCAAACTTGACTCCTAATATAAAAACTCCGTTCATGAGTATTTTAGAAAAATAAATAGGAAAAATTCTTAATAAATATGGGTCTGAGAATGGGATTACAAATTATATCCCTAAAATTAACAATGATTATATCAATAATGGGATTGTAAACCAACTTTCTGAGATTGGCAATCCAAAACCATTGGAATTTATCAATTCAATATTTGACATAGGATAGTAAGCTACATTGTGTCCAGCTGAAGACGGTAAACTTAGTGCTTGTTGGGAGGCAATCCAATATTTAGTTTTTATCTAATTTATCTTTTTAGTTTATTTTCTTTTTAGGATAATTTGAATAAGTTGGAGAGAGAGCCCAAATTTTCAAAGGCATGTGCTGGACCAAAAATATAGTCAGGTATATTCTTTCATGTTCTTTATTACACATTTTATTTTTTCTTCTCCATTGAGGATAATGTCGATTAAGTTGGGGGGGAGAAAAATAAAAACTTTAAAATTTTAAGTCCTCGAAAAAGTCAGTATTTAGACATTTGATTATACTTAAGAATCGAATTAAACTAAGCATTTTAAAAAAAAAATTGATACATAGATCAAAGAATCTATAAGATATCGAGGAATCAAGTATTAAGAAAATTCAATAAAGAGTTAAGTCTAGAACATAAAAAGTTTTTTCTTGGAGCATTTCTAATTACTTCTACTAGCATCAAAGAAAAGTCTACTTTTTATAGACTTGTATAGGATAACTATATATTTCTTCATATAAAAAATTAATTTTAATAAAATAGTTTTCAAGTACTTCTCACTGAGTAATCGGGCCTCTTTGCCTAAGCAAACATTGAGTTTTGCATCAAAAGATGGGAAGGATAAAGAAGCTCATTGTAAAGCTAGTCTTAACTCGTAGCCTATTTATTTCGAGCTAGTAAGTTCGAGGGGTATTCTATACCTAGTGCCCTAAAGCCAATTGGTTTGGGAGTCATTGACCTAAGACTCGCTACATGGATCAAATAGAAAGCTTTAGGGGTTAAGACACTCAATAGTGGTACAACGTTAAAAAAAAAAATATATATTGATTTTCTACCAAGTAACCGGGTCCCGTCGCCTAAGTAAGCAATGATATTTACATCAAAAAATGGGCAATGTAAAAATAAATGAAGGACGGAAGTAGCAATACACTCGTCTATATGAAAGTTCAGACAAATCAGAGATAAAGGTGAAATAATTTAGAAAAAGTTTTAAAAAATTTAATATTTTTTACTTAATTTTTTTATTGATAAGTATTAATACCCCAATGATATGTCTCACTTAAGCTCTACTAAATATCAATGGCCATTTTAAAAATTGCTTAAGTAAAATTTGAAACTCTAAAGTTAAAAGGTATTTAAAACTAAATTCTTTCTTTACTCGAGGATCAGCAAAGCTTAAGTTGGGGGGTGTGATAAGCATCATAAATTCACCAATAAAAGTATTAATTTATCAATTAATTCATATTAAATTTTAAAAATTAATGATTAATTTATATATAATTTTTTGAGAAATTTATATTTTTATTAATTAAAAAAATTAATTATAAAAAAATAAAAATTAAAAAATAAAATTTTATAATCAATAGAAAGAGCTCATTTTTTTTATCGTAATGAAATAAGTTTGGAGCAAAACGGAGCTAAAATGGAAAAGATATGAATTTCTAAAGAAATAAAATAAAAAAAATTAAATGAAAAAATAACATACGGCTCAAACGGCTTAAGCCACCATGCCGCAGCAGTCGGCGCATCCAAATAAGCCAAGCCAAGCCGACCAAGCTAGTGCGCCAAGCCATCCATGCTAACCGACTCAAGCCCAGAAGCCATCAGCCGGTCTACAGCATACCATGGACCGCCAGCACAGCAGACACCGGCAAATCAGAGCTTGCCACGTGGTGGACCTAGACCCCTAAAGGGTTTATAGAAAATTCATCGCAGCTCATAGGGCATTTTGGTTTTTTTATCTGTCAATAAAAAGGTGCTGATTGGTTGCGGTGCACGATGTGGCCGGTCCATGAGAACAGTAAACGCACGATCGTGCGGTGGTGGTTGTTTGTGGTCAAGATCGAACGATCAAATTTTTTTTCGATTGCTGATTTCATCTAGATCACCATCGGATGGCAGCGCTTGATTCCAGCTTCGATCCGATGGTCCAGAAGGCTCCCGATGGCGATCAAACTCTCAGGCGCATGATCAATGGCCTAAATTCTTTCATCAAGCACAATCCAACGGTCAGAAATTAATCCAACTTGATCTGAGCCATTACACATCTATTTTTGATATTTTTGGAAGCATCGGATCACCATCTAATTGCCGGAATTAAAAAAACTCAACATAGGCTATTTTAATCCGAATTTCACTCAAATTTCTCCTATTTTCATAATTAAAACAACCCTTAGTCTCACATTGCCTCCAGAAAAAAAAATATCTAGTCTCCCTAGCTCTATAAAAAGGACCCTAGGCCTTCAAAAATCAATATCTTCGATCAAGGTGAAGCCTTGGTATAGGATGAGGCCAGGCTATGGGTCAATGACTGCTTCGAAGCAACGGATGCTGAAAAGAAGAGCTAGGCTTCTACACCATCTTTCCATCAATGCCGATCCAAGATCAGAGATCAACCTATTTTATTTTCTTTTTATTTTATGTATTTAAATTATGAACTTTTTAATACAATATTTATTTTTATGCTCTTTAATTTCATGCTTTTTATTTTTATTATAATTTAATTTCTATACTTTAAATTATTACTTTTTATTTTATTGCAAGTAGATGCTAAGATCTAACTTGTAGATCTTAGTACCAAGTTTAAATTCCTGCATCTTTTAATTTTTGCTTTTTATTTTTCGACTTCACTTTTGATTTCAATTTTTTTTAAAAAAAAAAAATTAAAGATTTTAAATTTAAAAACACTACATTTTCTGTGGATTCAACCCGACTCACTGCTATCTATGCATTTTTAATTATTTTAAGAAGTCAGATTAAACTGATAAACATGGTGTCTTAACGACAACATCATGTTTCTATAAAAAAACAGTCACCAGAGACTCGAAAGAGGGTGGAAGCGAAGATAGCAAGTCCAATACCCTGGTCTTCTCAGCTTTTTCACCACCGTTGAAGAGGTCGGTCAAGATCTTCTGAAAGTTGGATAGACGTTCCTGCACACTCTGACTTTAGTTCATCCATAGCTGATAGAATTGCTTTAAAAAAAATAACATATTGGTAAGCAACTTCCTCATGTACAACTCTTTGAGCTTCGACCATAGCGCCGTTAGGAAAGTCTCGCTAAGTACATGGATCATAACATCATCCACTAGATACAAGTGGATCGTGCTCACCGTTTGCATTTGGATCCGCTTTCAATCCTTCATCTTCATGGTGGCTGGCATCTCGTCATACAAGAGAGTATCGATCAACCCGTATTAGATGAGGACATCCTTTACCTTTGCTTGCCATAAAAAAAAAATTATCCTTCCCATTGAACCTATTGATCTCCATATTGATTGCACTTATCTTCTCCATATTCTTCAATTTTTATCACCACTGCTGTAATCTACGCTCTGGTACCGTCTGGCTCTAATACTAATTTATTGGAATATCAGCTCACTCTGATACCACTTATTAAGGATCTAATACCAGATTATTATGGCAGGAAGAAAGAAGAAAAATAAAATAAGAACATAATCAAGTACATTGATCCAATGGCTCACCTCTATGGGGCATGTAAAGCTTCACTGTGAGAGAAAGAAACCAAATAATACAAGAGAAACTCATCACTCAACTCTCATACAGGAGTCTCTCAATAAGAAGCCCCAAACTCTCATAAAAGCTCTCTAAAATCTCTCAAAAAGTCTCTTAGAACCTCCGAGACGTCACCAACTTTCCAACGTAATAAACGGTTTGTCAATCGGTGTTATATAGACTCCAAAAACTCAAAAACAGTATTTCAGTAGGAAATTCAATTCTAAACACACTCGAGAATGATCCCGGACCGTCCGATCATGACCGACTCCCTCCTGGACCATCAGATCACGCACCAACAGTTCTAGATCAGCTTGGATCGCTCTTGAACTGTTGGATCGTGACAAGGAGCTCTCCCAGCCGTCGGATCGTGCAAAGAAGAAGGCTATCATGCCAGATCAAAGCTTGATCAAGTCCCAGCCATCCGATCGCGACCAGCTTCTCTATGAGCTGTCGGATTGCGATCGGTCCATGGAATAGTGTCATGGACTACGTTAAACGGCTGGAAACGAATTGAAAAGTCCACGTGGGTGACCATGAGCTAGAGATCCACCGTGAACCGTGCTCCACCGCATGGGCTAGACACCCGCGCAGCCTGCTAACATGTGGCCCGCGCACACCCCCCATGTGCATTCGCATGCCTAGCCAGCCCAGCGCTTGGCTGGCCTAGCGCCACTGCACACTGCTGGTTTGGGTTGCACCGCCGCCTGTGGGCCCTTCTAATGGGCCCGATGGTCAGCTATCCTGCTCCGATCTTTTTCATGCATAACTTTTCTATCTAGATTTTGTTTGGACTATTCTTAGGTTCGTTGGACTCCGTTCGTCGTCCTGAACCTCGTTGTGGGCTTATTATGAGAGAATTTGAGGTGCTTTTCTCAACATGTACATATTTATCATGTGATAACATAATATACCTCTTATTCCTGAAATGTCCTCCTTACCATTTTAGAATCAGGCTCCCATCCTCACTCCCTCATGGAGAATTTTTTTTCCCCCTTATAACCTCATCGCCCGCCCTTCCACCATCTTTTCACACCAACACCAGAGTAAACTCGATGTCGACTGCCAACTCTTGTTAGACTTTTGAGTTTTATCTGTTTTCCTCTCCCAAGCTCCCACTTTATCCCTGTTCTCGTGAGTCCACCGCACCTGCAACTCCCTCCTAAAGGTTTCTGCTTAATCATTTACGTTGCGGTGTTAACAAGAAATGAAAGATAAATTTTAAAGAAATTTATAACTTCCTAATGGATCATAGAAGTTAAGGTCAGTCTGATTTCAACTGGATTTGGAAGACGTCGATGTCGCCAATAGTTCACCTCTTCTGGTGGAAAATACGTTGGGATAAACTGCGATGTTAGATCAAACTTGCTCAGAGAGGAATGATCTCCATTCAACCAATTCCATTGATTGTGATCTCCATCACAATCTAGAAGAGTTTTCCCATGTTGTAATTGTCTATCTTATAGCTCTGCAAATTTGGGTGGCCTTATCAATTTATTTCAACACTCCTTAACAAGTTATTTCATTAGGCTCTTTTATCACTGGATTTTTTTTATTGATCGACGGATCAATAATTTAATATTGGTCAGGTTATAGATGAAGAGCCAAATCCACTTGATGCAACATCCTTCCTCTATTCACTCCATCTAAGGAATATACATTTTCAGTGATTGTTTGCTCATGGTCTATGCCAGTGTTTGCCATATTGTACTCATCCCATATATTAGAGAGTTGATGTGGCCCACTTGTAACTTAATAAATTAAAGATAATTTAAGATAATTAAGATGATTAAAATTTTTTTGAAATAAAGTTAGATTTAGATTAAAATAAAAACTCCATTACGACTATGCTTTTTTGATGGAAAGAAGAGTTTGCATCAATTTAAAAAAATCCTAATCTAGCCTATAAATACAGTCTATGACTCTCCATCAAAATGAGCATTGAGATCCTCTGACATAGACTAGAAGAGCTCTTTTACAGTGATTTTTTGTAGGTTTCGAGGAGATCTATCTGTAGATTCATCTTTCTTTGTCTTTGATTGGATTTGGGCTTGATAAACAATAACTGAAGGTATGTTTGTTTTCGCATTAAAATTTAAATTTTTTACATTCAGTGATGTCAGAGCCACCTTCATGCTGTTCTGTTTAGCCTATTGATCATGTAAAATCAAAATTATCAAGATCAAGATCTTAGATTTTGTATCAATTTAAATTTTATTTATTTATTTATTCTATAATTTTTAATTTTAATCAAAAAAATTATTTATGAATAAATAAATAAATTATTTAGAGGCTGGAGAGGGTCGACGGCGTGCCCTCTCCCTCTTCTCTTCCTGGTGGCCGGACCTCCGGTCCGTATTCCACCTTTGGTGACCGACCGCATGGTCGACGACGTCCAACCCATGGGTGTTGGATTTCCCTTATCTGGCGACGATGGCCGCCGGCCATGAATAGGCGGACAAAATTGCTATTTTATTTTTTCTTTTTCCCATCCATGTTCTATCTTGTTCTAGCCATCACCGACTCACCGACAGTTGGGACCGTGGCTCAGGCCAGCCATTGATGGATGATGAATGCCGGGGTTCTTCGCCGGTGTTGGATTGGGAGAGGGTACGACGATCGCTAACAGGGGAGGGAGCATCGGGTTTCTGCCTCCTCCATCGTTCTCGTGTGGAAGAGGGGATAAAAGCCAGTGATCCGACGGTCAGATGGCGGTCTCAGGCCGGCCGTCGGTGTGTGAACATGGACCGACCCTCGCTGGTAGTGTTGCAAGGTGGTCAATCGCCGGCCAAGAGGGGTGGCGGCATGGGGTTTTTTCTTTTGATCAGGGAAGAAGAACAGTAGAAGGAAAGGAATTTGGGCTAACGGGTTTGGGTTCCAACTCGAAACCAAAAAACCCATAAGGACCCATTAGCTAAATAGGGAATTTTACAATAAAGCTCCTAACAAGTTATGTATTGCATAAACATCCTTTTAAATTATATTTTATAATTTATTTTGATCAGATTATTGTTTATTTGCTAGAAATATCTGATCATGATTGTGCTGAAAACCATAATAATGTTTTATATGGTTTATGGGGTTATTCAAATGCCATATTAAAATTAGTGGATTTATTATTTTTGGAAATAGCGATAGTATTCTGAAAAATAATAAAGGCCATATAAAGAATGTAAATTAAAGAATAGTGGCATGAGAATAAAATTGCAATTAAGTCATAAAGATAATTAACTTTATCTGCAAGGAGTGGTTATTTTTTATGATTTAATTGGAATAAGATGATAATCTAGATATTAAGGATAGATTTTTTTTAGACCCATAAGTATGAAAATTTACTATTTTTAATATTTATATTACTGGTCTTATTAATTAAGTATTAATAAATTTCATGCATGATGTGCCTCTGCCCATAGGAAGGTTAAAATTTATTATTGAAATTAATTATTTTAGATTATGATTTAGCTTCATAGCACTAAAGTTTTCTATGCTTTTTGATTATTGTAGCTAATCCCATTGCATATATTAATGATACTGCTCTTATTCTAATGCTAAGTGGTGATAATTTTTCTGACTGAAAAGATAGTATTTTTTATACTCTTTGGTACAAAGATCTTACCTTGGTGCTTCGTATGGATGAACCACCTATTCTCACGAATTTAAGTACGCCACAACAAACTCTGGCATATAAGAAATGAGAGTGATCTAATCGCTTATGTTTAATGCACATCAAGTCTCGAGTGCCTAAAAATATTAGAGGGTCAATCCCTCAATGTGATAAGGTCAAGGATTTTATGAAGGCCATTGAAGAACAATTTGAAAATTCTGATAAAGCTTTGGTCAGTATCCTAATAAAGAAATTTGTAGGCATAAGATTTGATAGTTTCAAAGGTGTACGTGACCATATCATGAAAATGAGAGATATTGCTGCTCAACTCAAATCTTTAGAAGTTGAGATTTCTGACTATTTTCTAATCATTTCATTTTGAATTCTCTACTTACAGAATATAGCCCTTTCAAAATCTCTTACAACACATATAAAGAAAAATGGTTTGTTAATGAACTTTTGACCATGTGTATTCAAGAGAAAGTAAAACTAAAATAAGAGAAGCAAGATATAAAGCATGAAAGTACCAATCTTGCTACTTATGGTAAAGATAAAAAGGAAGAAGATGCTTCTAAAGGAAAGAAGGATGCTGCAGTGCCAATGAAGCATCATGGCAATAAAAATGCATATTTTTTTTGCAAATAAAAGGGACACATGAAGAAGGACTGCATAAAGTATAAGAAATAGCTTAAAAAGAAAGATACTTTCATATCTCTTGTATGTCATAAATCTTTTTTATTGATGTTCCTAATAATACTTAGTGGATTGATTCTAGTACTATAATTCACATTGCCAATATCATGCAAGACTTTCTCAATCTAAAGGACTCAAAGAAAAGTGAACAAAATATCTACTTGGGCAACAGGAAACATTCACATGTGGAGGCTGTAGGAACCTTTAGATTAGTTTTGAATTCTAATTTTATTTTGAATCTAAAAAATACATTTTATATCCCTAGTTTTTTTAGAAATTTAATTTTTATTTTCAAGTTGACAAGTATTGATTTTAGTTTTTATTTTGAAAACTCTGTAGTTAATCTTTTTAAAATAAAAAAAAATTATTAGCACTGATTTTCTGATGGATGATTTATATAAATTAGATTTGAATCTAAATTATGAAAGTAATTATTCATCTATACATAGTGATAATATTGACATAAAAAGAAACATTATTAAAGAGAACTCTTCAAATTTATGACACAAAAGGTTAGCTCATATCTCTTTAGAGAGAATAAAGAGATTGGTAAATGATGGCATTTTAAAAGATGTTGATTTTACTAATTTTAGTACTTATCTATTGGATTGTATAAAGAAAAAATAAACTAATAAATCCTCTAAAGGTACCAAAAGAAGTTCTAATATTTTAAAAATCATATACACTGATATTTGTGGATCGTTTGCTACTTTTTGTTTTAATGATCAGAGATATTTTATCTCATTTATTGATGACTATACTAGATACATGTATCTCTACCTTTTGTTTGAAAAGGATGAGGCACTAGATGACTTTAAGGTTTATAAAGCAGAAGCCGAGAAATAGATGGATAAAAAAATAAAGATTGTAAGATCTGATAGAGATGAAGAATACTATGGAAGGTACATTGAAAGAGATCAGTTAATAGACCTATTTGGTAAGTTTTTTGAAGAAGAGGATATTATTCCCCAATATATAATGCATGGAGCACCATAATAAAATAGTGTGGCAGAAAGAAAAAATCGTACACTGATGGACATGGTAAGGAGTATGATTAGTAGTTCCAATCTTTCTTTATCTCTTTGGAGTGAAGTATTAAAGACTGTTGTATATGTCTTAAATAGAGTTTCATTAAAGGCTATACCTGAAACTCCTTTTGAGTTATGGAAATGATAGAAATCGAGTTTAAGTTATTTACGCATATGGGGATATCCAGTTGAGGTGCAGATTTATAATCCATACTTAAAGAAATTGGACTGTAGAATAGTTAGTAGCTATTTTATTGGCTATGCAGTAAATTTTAAAGGATATAGGTTTTATTATCCTAACTATGTATCCAAAATTGTTGAGACTAGGAATACTAAATTTCTTGAGGATTATAAACTCAGGAGTAGTAGTTTTCCTCGTAAGGATAAATTTAAAAAAATAAGGGATCAAATTGATCAACCCATAAAAGATAAAGAATTGATTGTTATTCAAGATGATCCACAAGATCGTAAACAACCAATTCAAGAACAACCACTCCATGAAGAGTAAGTTCATGATGAACCTACAACTAAAATTATTCAAAATACAGATGAAATAATAGAATTAAGAAGATCCTTAAGAGAAAGAAAACCTATAATTTCTAGTGATTATATTATTTACCTACAGAAATCTGACTTTGATGTTCAACCTAATAATGATCCTAGTTCATTTTCACAAGCTATGAGTGGAAATAATTCCATATACTGATATGATGCCATGAAAGATGAGATGAAACCTATAGTTAAAAATCAAGTCTGGGATTTCGTTGAGTTACCTAAGGGCACTTTAGCCATTGGCTATAAATGGGTTTTTAAGACCAAAAGAAACTTCTCAGATAAAATTGAACAATATAAGGCTAGACTGTAGCTAAGGGTTTCACTCAAAGAAAAGGCATTGACTATCATGACATCTTCTTTCTAGTTTCAAAGAAAGATTCATTAAGGATAATTATGGCTTTAATAGCTCATTTTGATTTAGAGTTACATCAAATAGATGTAAAATTATATTTTTGAATGAAAATCTAGAAGAGATAGTGTATATGACTCAGCCTAAAGATTTTTCTATGGATAAAGATAGTCACCTTGTATGCAAGTTAAAGAAGTCTATATACGGACTTAAATAGGCCTCCCGCCAATGGTATATGAAATTCCATGATGTTATTAGCTTTTTTGGCTTTATAGAAAATATTATGAATCAATATATATATCTTAAGATTAGTGGGAGTAAATACATATATCTAAATTTATATGTAGGTGACATATTACTTGCAAGTAGTGATTTTGGTTTGCTAAAAGAGACAAAACTATTTCTTTCTCAAAACTTTAAGATGAAGGATATAGGTAAAGCTTCTTATGTCATCGGCATAGAGATTTACAAAGACAGATCACGAAGAATTTTAGGTTTGTCTCAAAAGGCCTACATCAAAAAGATTTTAGACAGATTTAAAATGATAGATTGTGCTCCTACAGTTACACCCATTAAAAAAGATGACAAATTCAGTCAGAATCAATGTCTACAAAGTGAATTGAAAAAAAAGCAAATGAAGAATATCCCATATGCATCTGTAGTGGAAAGCTTGATGTATGCACAGGTCTATACAAGACCTGATATAGCATATGCAGCAGGTATTTTAGATAGATATTAAAGCAATCATGGCCTTGATCACTGGAAAGCTGCAAAGAAGGTTATGCGATATCTACAAGGAACCAAGCATTATATGCTTACGTACCGACATACCAATCACTTAAAAGTGATTGGTTATTCAGACTCAAATTTTGGTGGATGTATGGATACAAGAAAATCTACTTCATGATACATTTTTTTCTTGCTGGAGGTGCCGTATCTTGAAAAAGTAATAAGCAATCAATAGTTGCTTCGTCTACCATAGAGGCAGAGTTCGTTGCATGCTATAAAGCTACTTCACAGACTATATGGATAAGGAATCTCATTTCTGATTTGAGAGTTGTTGATTTTATTGAAAGGCCAATAAAGATTTATGATGACAACTCTACAGCAGTTTTTTTCTAAGAATGATAAGAGTGAAAGTCATAGTAAACACATCGATATAAAGTATCTTGCTATTAAAGATCATATCAAGAAGTATGAAGTGAATATCCAACTTATCAGTACTGAATTAATGGTTGTAGACCTCATGACTAAAGGATTATCGATCAAATAGTTTAAAGATCATGTGGATCATATGGGAATCATTAGTTTAATTTCTATTTGATTTGCTTCTTGTAAAACACTTCTTTTTAAAACTAAAGGACATATTTTTGTTTTGTGCACATAAAGTTTATGTCATAATGTTAGACTTTAAATAGTTTATATAAAGTTATTCATAAAAAAAGTATAAAGTGCTTAAATAAAAAGTTTTCATACATTATAATATATGGAAGAGAGTATTCATTTTTTAGGATATGACCACCATGTTTCGTGTATTGAAACTTCTTATTTAAGTAGGAGTTTTTGACTTGAGATAGTTTATGGCCATATTACAGTTTTGTTTATCACCTATTTGGTATCTTAATTGTGACATGTGGGCTAAGTGGGAGAATGTTGTACTCATCCCATACATTAGAAACTTGATGTGGCCCACTTGTAACTTAATAAATTAAAGATAATTTAAGATGATTAAGATGATTAAAATTCTTTTGAAATAAAGTTAGACTCCGGTCAAAATAAAAACTCCACTATAGCTATGCTTCTTTGATGGAAAGAAGAGTTTATGTCAATTTAAAAGAGTCCCTAGTCTAGCCTATAAATACAGCTTGTGACTCTCCATCAAGAATAGGCATTGAAATCCTCTAGCATAGACTAGAAGAGCTCTTTTACAGTGATCTTTTATAGATTTCGAGGAGATCCATCTACATATTCATCTTTTTTCATCCTTGATTGGATTTGGGCTTGATCAATAATGGCTGAAGGTATGCTTGTTTCTGCATTAAAATATAAATTTCTTACATGCCATACCATCCCATACCATACTAATTCCATATCGATATGCCATACCATACCATATCGACATAATTATACCGGTTCATATCATATACTGACATTATAAAAAAGATGGTACCGATATAGGTCCATGTCAATAAATCTTGATCTATGCCATCTTGATTCCATCTTCTACTAGTGTAACAAAAATATCTACTATTATGGTGGTAATGTAAACACCTCAGATCGTCTGATCTACTTTAGAAACATCTCAGTTCAGTTCCTATCTACAAACACTCAGGGGTCAACAAAATTACCATAATTTCCTCTGAACTGGTGTCTAATCCCCAATAGCTGACCCGACCTCTTCTTTCTATCAAATACCTCGGATGACATTCGTAACTTGTATATCACCTCAAATAGGTGATTCATCTTATAGATTAAAGGCAACACAACAGTAATCCAATCACGAACAAGCTATCTTCCACTCATCCTAAACTATTGATGACAGATAAGGCATTCTGATCACATTGATAACAACCTTTCCATTTGAAGGACGCCCAAAAATCTCGCCACGATGATATTGGCAGTCCGAAATTAATAGAATGGCATAACAATTGCATAGAGCTTTCTTACAAATATCACAAACCTCGAGGATCGAGGTAAGAAAGTAATTCCTCTTAAAGAACTCGTTGTTGCTTGATCCTTCTCTGTTGACTTGAGCATCGAAGAGTCCTCGTCGGAGTCAAATTTTTTAGCCCAAACTTTATTTTGCAGGTCATTTCAGCACTTCCTGCATGAAGTCGATCGCTCCGCTGCCAAAATAAATTATTTTCAGCTATAATAGATAGAGGAAGGGCCTTCCATGGATCCTAAAAAGACTTCGTCATGTCTCAATGACACCACGAAAGCAACTACCTTGCAGTAGGTAGATTTGCGGATGAACAATCATGTTCGGCCTCCTATGGTGGAAACCTCCCCACCTGTCTAGTCGGCTCATGTCACTATGGACCAATTCAACCTATTCCTTTAGCAGGTCCATTCTCTAATGGCCGCCATCCAAGTGGTCCAAACTATGATCGCGCCATCCTTAATGGCACCCCAACTAAATCAGACTGTCCTTGCACTACCTTCGATGGTGCAGCCAATACCTCCTACGGTAGCCCCATCTGCGCCCCCAGCAATGGTGCCGCTTCAACTACTGACATCAATTTTACAGCAACAAGTCGAACCTACTCAAGCACATCTATAGTGTCCTAGAAGGAAGCAACCTCATTAGCGGTCCCTTAGCCCACAGTCAGAGCATGATTCAACTTTCGGCCGCCACTCTCCGCAACAGTCCGAGGCCTATACCGATCGGAGGTTAATGATCGAAAACAAGCTTCAAGAGTTCGATAAGAAGCTTGAGGCCTTAAATAAAGTATCTTCCTCCTGACCCCTTGACGGATTTAGTGGTGAACCCACCTTTGATGAGAAGATCCTGAAGGAGTTGCCACCATCAGGCTTCAAGCTACCTCAGCTTGAGACCTACGATAGGGCCGCCGATCTCATCAATCATATTGAAACTTTTAAGACAGCATTGTTCTTTCAAGGAGCATCAGATGCTACTCTCTGTCGAGCATTCCCTGCTACTCTTAAGGGAGCAGCCCGATAGTGGTACTCCAATCTAAAATCCGATTTGATACATTCTTTCGATGAGTTGAGCCAATCTCTGATAGCATACTTTGTCAGCAATCATAAATAGCAAAAGTGGTCTGACTATCTATACATTGTCCATCAGAGGGATGGAGAGTTGATTCATAGTTGTCTGAGCTATTTCAATATGGCGATCCTAGAAGTCCGTGATCTAGATCAATCGATCGTGATGTCCACTTTTATAGACGGACTGTAGAAAAATGATCTAAAAAGATTGTTAATAAAGTCCTATCCTAAGGACTATACTGGTATACTGGAGCGAGCAAGAAAGTATATCAATATTGAAGAAGCCTTTGTTGAAGAAACCCCTATCGATGTTATTCCGATCGGGTCGGATAAGGAACGCCTCTCCTAAAAAAGGGAGGCTTACCGATAGTGCTCCCACTCCCTACCTAGGAAGCTTAAAGGTAGGAGTTCCTTCCAAAATCATCGATCTCCAAGCCCTCAAAGGAAAGATCGACAGCGGTCCCTGTCGAGGCATTTCCATAACCACACACCTCTGAATGCCACCCGGAGAGAAGTTTTGATGCAGATCCAAGATCAGCTTCCCCAACCACCAAGGATAAGGACCAACTTCGAATGCCATAATCCAATGAAGTTTTGCTTCTACAATCGTGACCACAGTCACAACACTGAAGACTGTCACCTCCTCCATGACGCTATAAAAAAATTAATTTGGGAGGAAAGGCTGGAACGCTTTATCCATAAAAGAATTCCCCCACGACGACCTCTGTCAAGAGCTTGGCAACCACTACCTCAGCCTCAACGCCAAATGCCAATGCTTGCATAGGAGGAGAGAGATCAGGCAGCAGTTGAAGAATGACCTCTCCATGGTGAGATTTATATGATCATTGGGGGGTCATCTGAGGTAGCAGTAGCAAAGAAGCCAAGACGTGAGGATAGGCTTCAAGAACCGATAACTTTCACTGAGCAGGATGTAGAGGGTGTGCAACAGCCGCATAACGATGCTGTGGTTGTCTCTTTAAATGTCTCTGATTATAATGTATACTGCATACTTATTGATAATGAAAGCTCAGTCAATATTTTATATTTTTCTGCTTTCTCCCTTATGAGACTTTCTCCTGATCAATTAACTTGCTTTGATGTGACGATCCAAGAATTTTTTGAAAGCTCCATAATCCCAGAGGAAATGATCAAGCTATTTGTAACCGTGGACACCCCACCTCAGTGGATAACCATACAGGTGGACTTTCTTATTGTAAAGCTTCCCTTAGCGTTATAACACCATCCATATTGTAAAGCTTCCCTTAGCCTATAACGCCATCCTCGAAAGGCTAAGTTTATGGAAGCTCAAGGCTGTTATATCCAACTACCATCTCTTGGTAAAATTTTCAACAATATACAGAGTGGGAAAGATCCAAAAAAAATTAGATTATTGCTAGACAATGTTTTGCTGCCAAGCTCTAGACAGAAAACCCGATGGAAAGTCAACCCGAGCTCCCGATTGGGCTGGATGTGCGAGATGATCTAGCAAAAAATCGGGTCGAACCGTCCGATGATCTCCAAGAGATCCCACTAAGGAAGGAGAACCCCATCAAACTATGAAGATCAGATCCTGTCTTGATCAGGTAATGAAATATCAGCTGATTGATCTTTTGCAGGCAAATGCAGACCTATTTGCTTGGTCGACTGTTGATATGCCTAGGATCGACCCGGAGGTGATGGCTCATCATCTAAGACTAGACCCGACCTATCATCTGATTAAGCAAAAGAAGTGAAGCTTTACTTCTGAATGCTAGAAAGCGATCACCATGGAGCTGGACAAACTGATGAAGGTTGGTTTCGTCAGAGAGGCAATATATCCTAATTGGCTGGCAAACATCGTTCTAGTAAAGAAGGCAAACGAGAAGTAACATATGTGTATCGATTTCACTGATCTGAATAAAGCTTGCCGTAAGGATAGTTATCCATTACCTCAAATCGACCAACTGGTCGATGCCACCTCTGGGCATGAGCTCCTCAGCTTTATGGATGTTTTCTCCGATTACAACCAAATCTTGATGGCCCCAGAAGATGAGAAGAAAATAGCCTTTATAACTGATCATGGGCTCTACCATTACAAGTTGATGCCCTTTGGGCTTAAAAATGTAAGAGCCACGTATCAAAG
The DNA here is from genome assembly GCA_006176705.1 of Cocos nucifera. Classification (NCBI taxonomy): domain Eukaryota; kingdom Viridiplantae; phylum Streptophyta; class Magnoliopsida; order Arecales; family Arecaceae; genus Cocos; species Cocos nucifera. The sequence continues at coordinate 385,733 of QRFJ01000718.1, read as the reverse complement.
GATGGTCAACAAAATCTTTAAAGATCAAATCGGTAGAAATTTGGAGGCATATGTCGATGACATGCTGGTTAAGAGTCGAGCAATATGTGACCATGTGCAAGACCTTCGTGAGGCTTTTGATATACTTCGACGATATCAAATAAAACTGAATCCTATGAAGTGTGCCTTCGGAGTCACCACCGGTAAGTTCCTCGATTTTATGGTCTCTTGCCAGGGAATTGAAGTAAACCCTGAGAAGATCAAGGCGATCCTAGAAATGTCACTGCCAAAAACCATTAAAAAGGTGCAACATTTGAGTGAAAAAGTTGCCTTCCTTAACCATTTTGTTTTTAGGTTGGCCGAAAGGTGTCTCCCATTCTTCCAGACTTTTAAGTAGCCAGCAAATTTTCAATGGACCTCGGAATGCCAAAAAGCTTTTGATGAGTTAAAAAAATATCTTAGCTCTCCACCCCGCTCACTAAACCATTATTGGATGAAGAGCTCCTTCTTTACCTAGCCATTTCATCGGTGGCGATCAGTGCAGTTCTCGTTTGAGAGGAGGGGCAAATTCAGAAGCCCATATACTATGTCAGTAAGGTTCTCCATGATGCGAAAACCAGATATGCTAAGTTGAAAAAATTGATTTACATACTCATTATCGCCGCAAGAAAGCTTTGACCATATTTTCAAACTCACACCACGATAGTACTCATGGATCAGCCTTTGAAGATGATCCTACACCGACCAGATTCTTTGGGTCGGATAGAAAAATGGGCATTAGAGCTCTCAAAATTGGACATTCGATACCAACCAAGACCATCTATTAAATCTCAAATCCTGGCTGATTTTATCCTCGAATGTACTATATCAGATGAGGAGTCCCTGGAAGAAAACCTCATGAATAGACCTAAAGACCCCATGAGCTCGGAGAGTGACAAAAATTTGAGATTAAATCCAGAGGAAGTTTGGACCCTACACATTGATGGCTCTTCAAACTCAATAGGGTTGGGTGCTGGGCTCATTCTATCCAGTTCGAAAGGACACGTGGCTGCGTACGTCCTCTGCTTCGAGTTCTCAACTACTAATAACGATGCAAAATATGAAGCTCTTATTGCTGGATTGAAAATCACTCAGTAAATTGGGGCTCAATGCCTAAAGGTATTCAGTGACTCTCAGCTAGTGGTGGGACAGATAAAAGAAGAATACGAGGCTCAGGAAGAAAACATGAAAAAATACCTCCGAAAGATAAAAGACTTGACCTTATGCTTTAAATATTTTGACATTCAGCAGGTCCCCAGGGCACAAAACATCAAGGCTGATGCTTTATCAAAGCTCGCATCCTTGCTGCCTGTCGACCTAAATAAAGAGACCTACCTCGAGGTCCTAAAAGCTTTAAGCTTGGAAGAGCCTGCCATTGTTCAGTAGATCAATGGAGAACCTAGCTAGATGGATTCCATCTTGAAGTATTTGAAAACAAGAGAGATGCCACCAGATCAAAAAGAAGCTCAAAAAATCAGAAACTAGGCCACTAGATGTGTTACTCAATAATGATTTATACAAATAGTCTTTTCTTTACCTCTCCTGAGATGCCTACGTCCCTCAGAAGCCGATTACACCATGTAAGAGGTTCATGAAGGAATCTGCGGAAGTTACTTGGGAGGTCGATCCTTATCTTATAAGATCCTTTGGCAAGGATATTACTGGCTGACAATGCAGGAGGATGCTCAAAATTTCGTCAGGAGATGTGATCAATGCCAACATAATGATCGAATTCAACACCAGCCTGCAGCTCTTCTGACTCCTATTGAATCCCCCTGGCCATTTGTCCAATGGAAATTAGACATCTTAGGCCTATTTTCTCGAGCTTCAGGCCAACAAAAATTTCTATTAGTGGCAATCAACAACTTCATAAAGTGAGTAGAAGCTGAGTCGTTAACTCAAATCATAGAAGCAAAGATCTAAAATTTCATCTGAAAGTTGATCATCTGCCATTATGGACTATCTAAGATACTGATCTTCGATAATGGGAGGCAGTTCAATGGTTCCCGACTTAAAGAATTCTATGAGGACCATGGGATCGAGCAATGTTTTACTTCGGTAGGCCACCCACAAGCAAACGAAGAAGTAGAGGTTACTAATAGAACTCTCCTTCAAGGTCTCAAAGCTAGACTGGATCGGATAGGGGGGTCCTGGGCTGAAGAACTCTACCATGTTCTATGGGCCTATCAAACAATCCAAAGAGTTTCGATAGGTGAAATGCCTTTCAATTTGGCATTTGGCATAGAAGCAGTCATACCCATGGAATTCAAGATTCCTTCCATCAAAGTTGAAGAATACGATGAGGACCCTAATTCCATTTGGCTTGGGAGACGAAACCAACTTAGAGACATTTTGTAGGACGACGCAGAACATCGTGGATGGAAAAATCTGCAAGCAAGATGCCACTATAAATAGGTAGATTTATCATAATTACAAACATCAAATCATGCCATGTGTAAGTCAGGGTTTGGACATCTCTACCGCCTCATGACTAAGTATCAGATTTCGAGTAAAACTTATGGTTACATCGCTTCTAAAATCGTGCACATTCAATGGTGTGCAAGAAGAATAGGTACACTCCGTCAAAGGCATACATGAAAAGCAAGAAGATCAGTTCATAGATACAAAGTATAAAATCCCTCAAGTCGAGGAAGCAATTCCTTAGTTCAGAGCAAAATGAAAAGAATAGAGCAGGAGGAGAAAACAATGGGAAACAAAAAAAGAAAAGCTTTATTCATATTTTGTTTTTATAGAGATTTTTGATGTACTAAAATGTATAAAAGGTTCAAGGCATATCTTTCACTAGAGGAACATCCAGGAAGCTCAGATCTAATCTCGAGTACGTTGAGGCTACTTCCTCGCGAACGATACGCTTTCCTTCGTCATGGTCATCTAATGCAAATGAGGCTTTCTCCTCTTTAAATTCTTCTGACATGCGGAAATTGTCAACAGCCTTCGAGGCTTTCTCCTCTACCATTTTCACCAAGAGTAGAGCTTCTGCTTCGGACGCTTTGGCTTTGGCAGCTCAAGCTTTCAACTCCTCAACCTCGGCTTTCAAAACCTTGTTGATGACAAGTAGCCGGACATTCTCTTTTATAGATTTCTTCAGTGCCGCCTCGGCATCTTGAACCTTCTTCTCGACAGCTTCAACTATATTGGAAGCTTCCCCAGCTGCTTTCGATAGTTCATCCTTCACCTTTTTGTGTATCGTAGACTCAATTTAAAACTTTACTGCCCTATCCAAAAGATCAACGATGTTTTCTATGAACCCGTTTAGATAGTGGACAAGCTACCAAAGTGTTTCACGAAGTTCGTAAGAAATAAGTCCTAAAATGAAGAAATAAAAATAGAAAAACATAGTAGGTGCCATCGACTTACCCTGACAAAATAGTCTAAAGCTTTTCACCTCCTCGCCTTTAGAAGCTCATGTAGTAGTTTGGATGCGTCAGTAAGAAAAAAAAAATTGAGAACACCTCGCATGCCAACTTATAGTCGTCTATAGATAAACCCTCATAGTTGACCTCAATTGGTGCGGTTCCAAAAGTGCCAGCATCTTCAAAAACCCGTGGTTCATCCAGTGGAGCCTTCAAAGTCGTAACCGACCGAACTCTCAAAGCTTGGGCAGTCTCGGCAGGTAATGTTCCAACTGCCGCTGTCTCACTGACTCCAGCTTTCTTGGGTGTCCCCTCTTTTGGAAAAAGGTCGGAGACTTCAAGAGCCAGTAAACTTAGAATGGCCTTACAGAACAAACATTCGATAGAGGCCTCATTATTACCCTCAGGAACCAAAGGCTCCGAATCACACGAAACCAGCATAATCTGGAAGTCCTTGAGGTTAAGAAGACCAGACTCTTCGGCTTTAGAATATGGCAGCATCGGGAGAGGTTCAATTTGAACATGAGCGGATCTCCCACCGACCGTATCTATCCTTCTTTTTCGATGATCCCTCAGAACTGAGGCCTTAAGTGGACTCTCATCATTCCTTGAAATCCAAAGCATTAGTTGATTGATATTGGTTTTGAAGCTCGAAAGATTTGTCAACATGGAAAGCAAATACATACCCATAGAGTTAGACTGGCTAATCCCAACGTTGAACAAGATCTATTCAGAGAGGAGCTCCCTCAGTTTCAAGATCTCAAAACCACACAAGGTATCTAGATCTTGTTTCAAGCATGGCCCAAGCGGCGGATGTTTTAACAAGTTTTCTTGCGGCTCCCTCCAATCGACGAAACCCCAGTCTTCTCTTGAAGTACAAGAAATAAATAGAAATCGGATCTTCCAACCATGAACAGCAGAAGGAGCTCCTCGTATCAGAGGAGGAACACCTTTTCTAACCCGGAGGGTCACGTACCACCAACCGTGGGCAGTAGGATGCTCTTAACCATGAAATAATAATGGAAGAGCATAATAGTTGGCTCTACCCCAGCTAAAAGATATGCCATAGTGAAGCTATAAATATGGCATCATGAGTTCAGCACCACAGAATAAAATGAAATTTCTAGATAATGGAAAAGAGCAATAAAAAAGGGATGAAGATGGAACCTCAGCTCGGTCCGAAAACACTCCTCGTACACTCTAATTCGACCAGGAGGGGGACTACAAACCCGTTCTTCTGGCTTTGAAATTTCGAGCTGGAATTCTGGAGGAAAGTTATACTGATTGTGGATTGATATTAAATCCTCCTCCATCATCGCGGATCGGAAAGCCAAGGGAGAAAATTAAAAATCTCCAAAATGAACCATCTTTCATAGAAAAAAAGGTGAATGGACGAAAACTTGTAGCAAGAAGAAGGTGACAAAGCCTAGCTTTTTATTTTCGTCTGGGCCTTATATAGAATCGATAGAAATTTGAATGATTCATCTTCTCAGAGTGTTAAATGCATACGACGAGAATCGATGCAATGAGGATGCATGGCAATCAGCGATTAGGCGCAGTCTCCATTATTGATATGATAAATCGCTATGGATGGCTAGAATTATGCTCTACTCCACTCATGAAGCGACGTGTGAGAACGTGGCATAGTAATCAGCATGCGAAGTATGGTTGCAATCCCACTCCTTTCGATCTCCTATGAATTATTTGATGGACATGCCGAAAGTGACAAGATCCGCAACTTGTTGGTGCATCGTCTTGGCATCACCTAGCTCTGATGCCATATTATGGAAGCCTATGATCTTTAGCATGGACCACATGAGACCTTTGACATTCTCTAAGACAGCGTATCATAGATCCATCACCTAGATCTATGCTGGGGCACCTCCCTCCTTGGGCTTGAGAGAGGCGCTCCTTCTCTCTAGGGTTTCTTCAGGAACCTAGGGCAACTACTCTAGAGAGAAGATAGAAGAGAGATTGAAGAAAAAAAAGATCTGTATTGCTTGCACCCTTTTAAAATCCTAATATAACCTATGTATTTATATATAGCCATTAGGTCTGAACAAAAACTTTCCTGGCTAACCCAATACATGAAAGCACTCATTGAGCCCATGTACACCCATGTCTCCCATGCTCTCATCCTCTTGATCTAAGCCTGACCCATACACGAGTTAGCCCTCTTAAGACCTCTCAAACCAGGCCTTAAGACTCCTAGGATAAGTCCTTATCCTAGCCCCCAAATAGATCCTCGTGTAGCTTTGCCCGCGGACTAAGCCGGCTTAGTCTTAGCACTAAGCTGGCTAACCTGAGACTGGGTCGGCTCAGTTTTAGACTGAGCCGACCTAGTTGCATGCCATGCTGCAGTTTCGAATGCTCTCCTCTCTATTTAGCATGTCCTCTGAAACTTAGCCGATCTAGTTTTAGACTGAACCGGCTAACCTATAAAAATGATCCTTTCTATAATCTTGATTCTTCGACTTTGATTTCTTGCTCCATCTTGAATTTCAGATTTTTGAAGCACCAATCAAGCCTCTGAAATCTCTGGAGCCAATATCCTGGCTCCTTCCATGGCCTTCCAAGACTTGGAAGCACCATCAATCCTCACAATCTCCATCTTGGTGCCTCAAGCTTTGGCAAACCCCTTAGCAATGCACTCCTGCACGATCCCGCTGTCGATGCACATCCTAATAGCACCTGTGAAAACATCACCTCTATCAATCCTCTTCAGCTGTTGTGCACCTTTAAGGCCTTTGGGATGACCACCTCCATTGCTGAAGATCTGTGCTTGCTTCTTGGCACCATTCTGAAATTGTAGGATCCCTTTTGTTTAGCAGCTACTTCGCTTTCTCTGGACTTTTCTGGAGAACCTATAATATTTCTACACCAGCACATGTTATATCACCTGACATGATCTCCTCGGAGCTATGTCTGTCCACCTGCACATGTCGCTCCATTAGAAACTGTGCATCATCGGCACTGATCCTCAGCTCTAAACTCATACTAAATTTTTTCTCCACTTGTGAAGCCACCACTACGGATCTCCACCTATATTCGAAGTCCACCTAATACCATAGAAGTCAACTCTATCATCGAGTCCCTTGAGGTCAACCACTCAATGCTGCACTGCTGAGCCTGCCACTGCACCTCAAACACCATTGCTGTTCCTTCAAACCCTCCGCACTCTGCGGCCCTCTTCAAAGCCATCTCGGATACCTCCGCAACCCATGGATGCCTCCAAAATTTAAGAGCTCATCCAACTCTTTTGAATCCAGTGACTGAATCCTAAAAAATTTCATCCTAGCCTCCTCCTCTTCTGCCCCTACACCAGCCATCGCTTTAGTTGCATCTGGAGGAACTACAGCTCAAACCCTATCCTGGGCTCAGACCCACCTACCTCATCTTGAGGCTCCTGAGACTCCATGGCTCTCCCTGAGATTTGCTCTCCGTCTTCCTAAGATGCCTCTTGACACTCTACTAAGATACCTCTCTTGACTACTGCATCGCCAAGCCTCTCTCAACCCCATGTCTCCAGGAATGCACTACCACAGTACTACCATAGCACTCTAGTGCTCCTTGACTCATCTTGATACTACCTCCTCATAGGTATCTGGATCCTCTCTTGCTGTACACAAACCATCCTCCACTGAACTGTGACTCTCCTTGATGCTCCTGCAGAAGAAACCTAATTTAAGTCCCTCGGCTGTTGCACCACCAAACCTCTCTCAGCCCCTGTGCCTTCAGGGTAGCACTCCTGCAGCACTCCAACACTCCTTAACTCATCTCTACATCACTCTACAGCCACCCAACCCTAACCAGCTCGACCTCCATGGATCATCTATCTCTATGATCCCTAAGGCTCCATAAATTCATGCTCTGGTCGAACTACTGAATACATCTTCGACTACTTTTCCATCTTCCTGCAATCGAAGGATGTATAGTCGATGGCTTCTTCAGCCTTTCTTCGATCATTACCCCTTAGAAAATCTCTCTTCAATAGCCCCATACTGCCTATTTTTTTAAAGAATCCTGATACTCTATTGAGATATCTTCCTCGGCTGTTGCATCTCCGAGCCTCTCTCAGTTCTGCATCTCCAAAAAAGTGCTACTACAGCACTCCAGTGCTCCCTGCCTTGTCTATCATCATACATTTTAATTTTTTCAACAAGATCGACCAGCAAATCATGCACCCAAATCTTCCATCCTAGAAAAAATTCTTTTCATTAATCCTCTCAGCCTCCACCTTCAACCCACTACTTCCGATTGACCAAACCATAGCAATAACAAAGGTAGATCTGAGACATACCATGGAATACTCATGTAGATTTCTAATTTCATCTTGTATGACTTCTCCTTCACTTTCGCACACCATCAGGCTCTGATATCAATTATTGATGCATCGTCTTAGCATCACCTAGCTCTGATGCCATATTACGAAAGTCTCTAATCTTTAGCATGGACCACAGGAGATCTTTGATGTTTTCTAAGACAGCGTATCATAGATCCATCACCTAGATCTATGCTGGGGCACCTCCCTCCTTGGGCTTGAGGGAGGTGCCCCCCCTTTCTCTAGGACTTCTTCAGGAACCTAGGGCAACTAGTCTAAAGAGAAGAGAGAAAAGAGGTTGAAGGGAGAAAAGATCTGTATTGCTTGCATCCTTTTAAAATCCTAATACAATCTATATATTTATACATAGCCATTAGGTCCGACAAAAAACTCCCCTGGCTAACCCAATACATGAAAGCACTCATCGAGCCCATGTACATCCATGTCTCCCATGCTCTCATCCTCTAGATCTAAGTCTGACCCATACACGAGTTAGCCCCCTTAAGACCTCTCAAACAAGGCCTTAAAACCTCTAGGATAAGTCCCTATCCTAGCCCCAAATAGATCCTCACATAGCTCTACCCGTGGATTGAGCCGGCTCAGTCTCAGCACTGAGTCGGCTAACCTGAGACTGGGTCGGCTCAGTTTTAGACTAAGCTGATCCAATTGCGTGCCATGCTATAGTGCCAAACGTGCTCCTCTCTGTTTGGCCTATCCTCTGAGACTTAGCCGACTTAGTTTCAGACTGAGTCAGCTAACCTGTAGAAATGATCCTTTTTACAGTCTTGATTCTCCAATTTTGGTTTCTTGCTCCACCTTAAATTTCAGATCTTCGAAGCACCAACCAAGCTCCTAAAATCTCCAAAGCCAACACCCTGACTCCTTTCGTGGCCTCCCAAGACTTAAGAGCACCATCAATCCTCACACAACCTAAACTAAAAAATGAGTTAGACAACTCAAAGAAGAAAGCAAAAGGATGATTTCACCTCGACGAAAAAGAAATTCTTTTTATAGATCCTTCATACCAAACATGGTTTACAAAAAAAAAATGCCATCAGAAACTCCTCGACAATCCACCTTGGAAGAATTTCCCTCCGCCTTCAAATCAGTCTTTCTGCACGTCTCAATCCACCTTATCCTTTCTAGTGGTGATGTCAGATGCATTTGTGAACTCACCAAGGCAAACATAAATCATGGATTTGTTAGGAGTTGATGTCTCAAATTTGATCCATAATAAGAAGAGAATCAATTTTCAGCATAGCAGTTGGATCGACTTGGATTAAGATCAAGCCAGCTCGAACCATAGCCAAGCTAGCTCTCTCAGACAGACAGACAGTAGAAATTCAGACGAGATGCAGTCGAGCTAGCTCGATCCCTAATCGAGCCAACTCGATGGAGGTATATAGAACATGATAAATTTTTTTCTATTTGGACTCAGATTATTATTAATCCAAGGGGTCAATGGGAGTTGCGCGTGGACCATAGGATCCAGCGGCCATAGAGGGTTATGGTCATAATCTGAAGATCGAAAAATATTTCAAGACTCCATCAAGGATATGTTAGACTCATATTAGGAGAATGAGCCCTGTTAGAACTCCTATGAACTGCTGAAAAGAGGATTCTCATCCTATTTAAAGAGCTGAGGTACTGTGGAGCAAAAAAAGATGGCATGTATGGCATGAGAGGTATGTAGAGAGGCTTAGACAGCTGTCGAAAGGAGCTTGACAGAGCACCGAGTATGCGCAGCCTACAAGAGAGAGAAGCAACAGGTGCATAGCATTCGATGAGGAGGCTATGAGGGCAAAGCATGTTGTAGCTTCTATGAATTTTCTTAGGATTCTGAGAGAACTTTTGTGAGAGTAGCTTCTAGTTGAGAGAGATTTATGCACGATGAGTTGAGAGTGGATATTCTTCTCTTGTATCTATTTTTTTCTTTCATACTAAAGCTTTGCATGCCCCATGGAGGTGAGCCTTTAGGCTGATCCACATACTTGATTATTTTTTTATTTTATTTTTTTCTTCTTTCTACTATAATAATTTGGTACTAGATCCTTAACAAGTGATATCAGAGTAGCTAATATCTCAATAATTTGATATCAAAGTGAGTTGATTCCATAATAATTGATATTAGATCCAGATAGTATTAGAGCACATATTATAGCAGTGGATAGAGATTGAAGAATATGGAGAAGATAAGCACAATCAAGATGGAGATCAACGAGTTCGATGGAAAGAGCAATTTTTTTTTGTAGCAAGTAAGGGTAAAGAATGTCCTCATTCAACATAGATTGATCGATGCTCTCTCATATGACGAGATGCCAGGCATCATAGAGATGAAGGATTGAAAGCGGATCTAGATGCAGGTGGTGAGTACGATTTGCTTGTACCTAGCGGATGATGTGGTGATCTACATACTTGACGAGACTTCCACGATGGTGCTGTGATTGAAGCTCAAGGAGTTATATATGGAGAAGTCACTCACCAACATGCTATTTCTTTAGAGATAATTCTACCAGCTACGAATGGATGAAGGTCAGAGCGTGCGAGAGCATCTAGAAGATCCTCACTGATCTACTCAGCATTGGTGAAAAAGTTGAGAAGAAGATCATGACGTTGGTCTTGCTAGCATCGCTCCCCCCTTCGTATGAGTCTTTGGTGACTGCTCTTCTAGTGAAAAAAAATACCATCAATATAGATGAGGTCACAACAGCAATACTCCAAAACAAGATTCTTAGAAGAGAGAACCCAGCTTCGAGCTCAGATGGTGGCAACTCAGCTTTGGCGATTTCTGAAGGAGCAGAAGGCAGTAGACGGAGCAATAGAGGATCGCAAGGAGGACGATCTAGGTCCAAGATGAGAGATCCTAACAAGATCAAAACTACAGGTGCGATGAGTTGGGGCATCGAGTCAAGGATTATCCATAACTCAAGGATCGGATGAGGGCTACTACAGCAACGACTAGTAGCGAGTCAGAGGATAATGTTCTAAAGATATTTGATGAGGTATCTAGTTCTTCCCAATAGTAGATTTTAGATTCTGCATGCATATATCATGTTTGTTGCAGAAAAGAGCAGTTTGACTTTCTAGAGAGTAGTGATGGCACTGTTTATCTGTCGAATGAATTGAGCTATGCGATCAGAGGCATCGAAATGGTCAGCTGGAAGATACATGATAGTGTAGTGAAGAGATTGGGGGAGGTCTGATGCGTATCCGATTTCAGGTGAAATCTTATCTCTTTGAGCATAGTGGATTTAAACGGCTATAGGTGGGTAGCTGATGATGAAATTCTGAAGGTCATGCATGCTGATCAGGCGATATTGGAGGGAAAGAAGAAGATAAAAGAATATTACTATCTAGCAGGTAGTCTAGTGCGAGATGGAGCTTCAGGAGCAAGAGGAAGCCCAGTGCAAAGTGGAGCTCCAGGTAGAGATGGATCGAGCACAAGATGAGAGACTTGGGAGGATGAGAGATGATGTCATAGAGTGAAGTTCCTATTACCATAGGAGAATTTCTTGAGCAGGTCTTTGATCAAAGTGGATACAGCCCATGATAGAGGTGGAATCAAGCGGCTTGGTTCGACTCCCATGTTTGTCCATCCATGATCAACAGGTGTGTCCCAGGACATGGAGACGAGATGGATCATAAGCTCTCAAAGTCAGGTGGAAACCGAATGTCGAGTTGAGGTAGAAATTGTTAGAATTTGATACCTTGAATTCAACCCATAGCAAGAAAAGAATCAGTTTTTAGTACAGCATCCGGCTCTGATATGCGATCGAGCTAGCTCGAACCACAGCCGAGCCGGCTCTCTCAGACAAATAGATAGTAGGAGTCTGGATGAGATGCAATCGAGCTAGCTCGATCCTTGACTGAGCCGACTCGATGGAGGTGAACAGAACACGATGGGATTTTTTCTATTTAGACTCAAATTATAATTAATCCAAGGGATCTATGAGAGTTGCACGTGGACCACAGAATCCAACGACCATGGAGGGTTGCGTTCATGATCTGAAGGTTGAAAAATATTTCAAGACTCCATCAAGGATATGGTCGACTCATATTAGGAGAATAAGCCTTGTTAGGACTCCTGTGAATTACTGAGAAGAGGATTCTCATCCTATTTAAAGGGCTGAGATACTGTGGAGCAAAAAAAGATGGTGCGTATAGCATGAGAGGCATGTAGAGAGGCTCAGGCAGCCACCGAAAGGAGCTTAGCAGAGCATCGAGTACATACAACCCGTGAGAGAGAGAAGCAATAGGTGCATAGCATCCGATGAGGAGGCTGTAAGGGTAGAGCATCTTATAGCTTCTATGGATCTCTTTAGGATTCTGAGAGAGCTTTTATAAGGATAGCTTCTAGTTGAGAGAGATTTATGTATGGTGAGTTGAGAGTGGGTGTTCTCCTCTTGTATCTTTTTTTTCTTTCATAGTGAAGCTTTGCATGCCCCATGGAGGTGAGCCTTTAGGCTGATCCACGTACTTGATTATCTTCTTATTTTATTACTTTCTTCTTTCCATCGTAATAATTTGGTACTAGATCTTTAACAAGCGATATCCGAGTAGTTGATATCCTAATAGTTTGGTATCAGAGTTAGTTGATACCACTACAGGATTGCAGGTTAACATCTGATCGATCTATACACAGAAGCTCAGCAGTATCCTCAGAAAGATAAGGCAAGGCCATTTTCTTACATTCATTAAAGCCTGCATAAAAATCCATCTTACAAGCCTTGATGATGAAGTCGGTTCTGGCCTTCCTCAACCTCTCAAGTAAATCGCTCATTGCCTGAGCTTTAGCTAAAGGTTCTTGAGCCGTAGGTCCTCGTTTGGATGAGGAGATTTGAGACCTCCGTGATGCCTCTCCTACACGGTGATCCCTGGTAGAAGACTTAGGCCTCTTACTTGGCCGACTGTCGGACTCTCGAGGGAAAAGAGTTTGTGACGAAGATCCATCTCTATTCATGAGTGTCCTTTTCAAGCGTCTTACAATGTCGTGTGCTCGGTGACAATCTTGGTCAGCTTTGGATCTTTGCTTTTCAAGGACCTCGATCCTACGGTAAGCTCTGTTTAACTCATCATCCCATCGATCGATTACCTCCTGAGTTTTAAAAAGAGCTCTCTCAGAGCAGTCAATTTTTCTAATTAAATCGGCATTGGCAGCCTTCTCCTGCTCAAAATAATATTTGAATTTCTTGAGCTCCCCTCTCGCCTTCACGAATTCTAAAGGCAAAAACCCGGAAGCAGCCCCGGCAAAATTTGCCAAATAATGGCTAATTGAAGCCAAGGATTTGAAGGCGCCCGCTACTTGATGTTGAATATCTTCTCCCTCCAAAGCCAACCTATTCACAGGAGCGAGCTGTCTCTTCAGAAAATCGGCAGCAACCCCCAGCTTGTTTACAGTAGGAAAAGAAAGAGGAGCTGATGGTGCCATCTCCACCTGAGCCTCTGTTGGAGGGGCATTGGAAGTAAGAATCTCTACCCTTTAAGGTTCGATGGTCTCAACCGCTCCGACCAAGCTAAGGGAATCGGCTACCTTCACGACTTTTTTCATCCCTTCGGGGGGATCCACCCCCGTCTCCATGATGGCACACATCGGAGAGGTAGTAGGAGCAACCTCCATGGAAGTTTCCATCACCGACTCTGCCGCCACCTCTACATCTTTCCTCAACCTCCATGGAAGTTTCCATCACCGACTCTGCCGCCACCTCTACATCTTTCCTCACTGGATCTCCTATCTCGATCTTATCATCACCTATTGATCCTGTGAGTTACTCATTAACAAGATCTCGTCTCTTTCTATATCATTTGAGATTGGAAGAGAAGCTGTTAAGAGAGCGACATCCAGGACTTCAGCAGAAGAGCTCCTAAAAGCTTGAGGCTGGGCAGATGAAATCTTAGCCTGCAGTCTTTGAGCTGATAACCTTTTTAGTGTTTCCATCATCAGAGGATCCATCTAGCCCTAAAAGCTTGGTGAGGTAACTTTGGAAGAAGGGATGCATGAGATAGAGGATTTCGTATCCAGAAGTGTCTTTCCCCTCTTACTCACCATCTACACGTGTTTATAAAGAGGAAGGCGAAGACAAACGGACACCTATTCCAAATTATCTTTTCCTAATGAATCACCAGATAGAGGGACCCTTCACTGTAGCTACCCTCATCCCTCAAGGGATGATGTTATCAACAATTAAATACCAAAGCACAACTATAAATAAGGGGGCAGATCATTCGATCTGAGGCGTCATCTAAAAATAGTCCTTTTGCTAGATCCTCAGACTCAACACTAGGAGGTAGTGTTACGACGATAATGTAAACACCTTAGATTATCTGATCTACTTTAGAAACACCTCAGTTCAGTTCCTATCTACAAACACCTAGGGGTCAACAAAATTACCATAATGCCCTTTGAACTAGTGTCCAATCCCCAATAGCTGACCCGACCTTTTCTTTCTGTCAAACACCTCGGATGACATTCGTAACCTATATATCACCTCGGATAGATGATTCATCTTATAGATTAATGGCAACACAGTAGTAATTCAATCATGAACAAGCTGTCCTCCACCCATCCTAAACTATTGACGATGGATAAGGCATTCTGATCACATTGATAACAATCTTTCTATTTGAAGGGCATCTAGAAATCCCGCCATGATGATATTGACGGTCCAAAATTAATGGAATGGCATAACAATTGCATAAAGCTTTCCTACAAATATCACAAACCCTGAGACCCAGATAAGAAAGTAATCCATCTCAGAGAACTCATTGTTGCTTGATCGTTCTCTGCTGACTTGAGCATCGAAGGATGATAAGTATCATAAATTCATCAATAAAAATATTAATTTAATGATTAATTTATTTTAATTTTTAAAAATTAATAATAAATTTATATATTTTTAAAAATTAATATTTTTATTAATTAAAAAATTAATTAAAAAATAAAAAAATAAAATATCATTATCAATAAATAAAGCATATTTTATTATTACAATAAAATAAATTTGAAGTAAATTAAAGCTAAAATGGATAAGATATAAATTTTTTTTAAAAAAAGTAAAATAAAAAAGAAAATCAAGCCAAGCCAGCATGCCAAGCCAAGTCGTTGAAGTCAGCTCAGCCAAATAAGCCGATCAATCGATCCACAAACCAAGTGTGGACTGCCAGCTCAGCAACATTCACCCAATCACAGCATGCCATGTGATGGACCTAAACCGTTAAGAGATTCATAGGAAATTCATCATGGCATATAGGGGCAAAACAATAATTTCACAGGCAAAGGTTGATGCTGATTGGTTGCGGTCTATGGTGCGGTCAGTCCATGTGGTCCACATGTTGCTCCAAGAATTGATTTTGATGATTACAAAATATTTGAGGAGATTACTAATGTTTTGGCTTGGAAAAAGATTTATTATATTTTAGAAGCAAAATCGTAATTTTATCAAATTTTGATTCGAAAGTCTCAAGAGCAAGAACAGAAGATTTATAATCTATTGAAGATAATTTTATATTTTTTAGATCTATATTTTGAGAAAAAATTAATTTTTAAGAAAAGGATCAATCCCTAAGTAGACCCCTATCAAAAGGGCTGAATAGCATGGGTTTCTTTGGCTGGCACACCAAAGGGGTCGACCCCTAGGTCATCCCCTATGCCTGGGGTCGACCTCTGCTGTTCCAAATGCTAATTTTATAGAACACGGGGTTTTTTGGCTTTTTGTCACAGTGGTTGACCTGGGGGTCGACCCCTGCGATGAAAAAATTTCACAATGACTATTTTTTGATCTATTTTGTTACATTTAATATGCATTTAAAGCTCTCTAATGGCTCTAATCCTATCCGGATTTTTTTCTAACACATATTGAAGATATAAAAGCTTAAAAAGGAGGGAAGAAATCAAGAGATTCAAGCATTCATTTTAGCCCTAAGCAAAAAGGCCCTCTTCAAGCAAAGAAGCTTTCATTTCAAACTTACCAACCCTTCAAAAGCTCATTCAAGTCTTCAACAATCTTGAGAAAAATTAGAAAAGCTTCCTCTTTATTGTGTAAAGTATTCTTAAAGCTTTTATTTGCTCATTTAAGAAACTTGAGTTGTATTTATTGACATAAACTCTTATTCTTTGCTCTTTGAGTTGTTTTAAGTTTTGGAAGGATTCCAAGACTTAGAAAGATTGATCCTAACCTTGAATAGGATTATTTTGGTTTAGCTTGTACCCAAAAAATAAATGTTCTAACTTGGGATAGCTAAGGTTAGAAGTTTCAAATATTATATTCAATTTGAATATGTTTAGTGGATTTAAATTTTCAAGTAGGAGCTTGGAGAGTGGATGTAGGTGCAAGATTAGCACCGAACCACTATAAATTTTATTTATTTATGGTGTGCTTTTCCTCTCTCTTGATATTCACTTATTCTCTATACTTAAAACACCTATCACATATCACTTGCATATCATCACATAATCTTTGTAACTCTAAATCAGCTTTAAAATTTTAAAAATCCAATTCACCCCCTCTCTTGGGTTGCATAGCTGGGCAACAAGTGGTATCAGAGTCTGGTGCTCTAGTACTATTTTGATTTAACCATCAAAGAGCCAAAGATCTATGGCAATCCAAGTTGGTATCTCTCTAGCCAAGGGGCAGTCCATAAATCGACCTCCACTTTTCAATGGGTCAAACTATACTTATTGGAAAGCTCGGATGAGAATATTCATACAAGCACTTAACTATGATATATGGAGTATCGTAGTTAATGAATCATACACATCCACTAAGATAATTGATGGTGTAGAATCAACCAAATCCGAAAGAGAATGGGATGAGGTTGATAAGAAAATGGCTCAACTCAATACAAAAGCCATAAATCTTTTATATTATGCTTTAGATGCTAATGAATTTAATTATATTTCAATATGCATATGGGCTAAGAAAATTTGGGATAGATTAGAAGTAACTCATGAAGGCACTAATCAAGTTAAGGAGTCAAAAATTAACATGTTTATGCATAAATATAATTTTTTTAAAATGGAGCATGATGAATCAATAACTAAAATATTTACTCATTTTACGAATATTATTAATGGTTTAAAAAATTTTGATAAATCTTATTCTAATAGCGATCTTGTGAAAAAGATTCTTAGATCTTTACTAAAGACTTGGAAGACCAAAGTGACCGCAATCTAAGAAGCTAAAGATCTAAATATTTTATCCTTGGAGGAGCTTCTAGGATCACTAATGACACACGAGCTGAGCATGAAACAACGTCAAGAAGAAGATGTCAAGAAGAAGATAATTGCACTCAAATCCACTACTTAACTAGAGAAGGAATTCGATGAAATAGATAATGAAGATCAAGATGAAGAATTGGCCCTCATTACTAGAAAATTCAAGAGATTTTTTAAGAAAAGAAAATATGGGATGAGGAAGAGGCCACCTATAAAAGAAGAGCATAGCAAGGAGAAGGATAAGGAGCAACCCTTAATATGCTATGAGTGCAAGAAGTTGGGACACTTTAGATTTGAATGTCCATAACTCAAGAAGGATCCCAAGAAGTACAAGAAAAAGGCTATGGTGGCTACATGGAGTGATAGTGATGGTGATGATTCGAGCTCCGAGGAAGAAGAGTCATATGAACAAGCCAACTTATGCCTTATGACACATGAAAATGAGATAAATACTGAAACTTCAAATGAATTTACTTTTGAAGAACTTCAAGAATCTTTTTATAATTTGGTAGATGATTTAAAGAAGTTAGGGGCTAAAAACAAAGAACTCAAGTTAAAAAATCAATCCTTACTAAAAGAAAATGAAAGTATTTTAAGTAAAAAACTAGCTTTAACTTGAGAGAACCTA
Source organism: Cocos nucifera (assembly GCA_006176705.1). Classification (NCBI taxonomy): domain Eukaryota; kingdom Viridiplantae; phylum Streptophyta; class Magnoliopsida; order Arecales; family Arecaceae; genus Cocos; species Cocos nucifera. The sequence goes on along the minus strand of QRFJ01000718.1, from coordinate 368,181 downwards.
AATTTGAAAAATGAAATCGATAAGTTAAAATCGATAGTTGAAAAATTTACTTTGAGTTCAAATAAACTTCATATGATTCTTGAAAATCAAAAGATCGTTTATGATAAAGCCGGTCTAGGCTATAACCCCTTAAGAAAATAAAAATTTTTGAAAAATATTTTTATAAATTCATAAAATAATAAATTTTTAAATGTTACTTACTTTAAATATGGTAAACTAGGATACAAATCTTATATATGTTTCTCAAACAATTCAAATATAAAAAAAATATTTGTTCCAAAAGGAACCATTATGACTAACCTTAAAAGATCCAAGAAAACTTGGATACCTAAAGTAAAGACTTGATTTTGCTTGTAGGTGTGTCTTGCATCTGAAGAAGAAAATTAAAGATGGTATCTTGATAGTAGATGCTTAAGATACATGATCAGTGATGAGTCCCAATTCATCACACTTGATGCTAAAAATGGAAGGATGGTCATCTTTAAAGACAATGGCAAAGAAAAGATCATCGGTATAGGTAACATTGGTATCACTCCCTCCAAGTATATTAAAAATATTTTATTAGTAGATGGTTTGAAATACAATCTCTTAAGCATTAGTCAACTTTGTGATAAGGATTACAAAGTTATTTTTGAATCTTCATTGTGCATTATAACTAGTCCCAATGATGATAGCATTAAGTTTGTTTAGCATAGGCAAAGTAATGTTTATATGGTAGATTTGAATGATCTTTCCATGATAAACATCCAATGTCTAGTAGCTATGAATGCCAAAATTAATGAGACTAATTGGCTTTGGCACCGTAGGCTTGCACATGTTAGCATGCATTCACTTTCAAAGCTTATTAAAAAGGAATTAGTTACCAATTCATCAAAATTGAATTTTGAAAAAGATAAGATTTATGATGCATGCCAACTAGATAAACAAACAAGAGTTTTATTCAAATCTAAGAACATTATTTCAACTTCTAGGCTATTGAAATTATTGTACATGGATTTGTTCGGTCATACAAGAACTATAATCTTAGGTGGAAAAAGTTATGGTTTTGTTATTATCGATAACTTTTCATGTATTATATGGATTTTCTTTTTGTATTATAAGGATGAAATTTTTCATGTTTTCTCAAAATTTTATTGAAAAATTATAAATGAAAAAAAAAATTTAATTCAAAGTATTTGAAGTGATCATGAAATCAAATTTGAAAACTAAAACTTTGAAAAATTTTATGATGAAAAAATATAGACCATAACTTTTCAGCACCTAGGATATCTCAACAAAATAGAATAGTAGAAAAAAAATAGAATACTAGAAGAAATGGCCCGTATCATGCTATATGAAAGCAACCTTTCAAGATATTTTTGGACAGAAGCAATTAACATGGCATGCTACATCTTAAATCGTGCTTTAATTAGACCAATTTTGAAAAAAATACCTTATGAGCTTTGGAAAGGAAGAAAATCAAACATTGCATATTTTCATGTTTTTGGTTGCTGATGTTTTGTCTTGAATAATGGTAAAGAGAGATTAGAAAAATTTAATATAAAATCTGATGAAGTTATTTTTCTTGGTTACTCCTCTAGCAAAGCATTTAGAGTTTTTAACAAAAGAACTTTAGTAGTAAAGGAGTCAATACACGTTAGTTTTGATGAAACTAATGATCTTCCATCAAGGAAGAGTGAAGATATTGATAATGCAGGTCCTATTATAGATGGAATAAAGGAGCTCATCCTGAAGGACTCAATAATTCAAAATGAAGAAGAACATGAGAACAAACAAGAGGATGAAGATGAAGAACAACATGAACAACCTCAAGGTACAAATGATCTATCAAGAGAATGGAGGTATGACCACAATCATCCCAAAAAATTAATTATTGGTGATCCTACACATGGGATAAGAACTCGTTCTTCACTTAGAGATGCATATAATTTTTTAGCATTTGTTTCTCATTTTGAATCTAAAACTATTGATGAAGCTGAAAAAGATTATAATTGGATAAATGCAATGCAATAGGAACTTAATCAATTCAAAAAAAATAATGTATGGTCCTTAGTATCAAGACCTAAAAATCATTCAATAATTGATACAAAATGGATATATAGGAATAAATTGAATAAAAATAAAAATATAATTAGGAATAAAGCAAGATTAGTTGCAAAGAATTATAATTAAGAAGAGAAAATTAATTTTGATGAGATCTTTGCACTTGTTGTTAGACTAGAAGCAATTAGACTTTTACTTGTTTATGCAAGCTTTATGAATTTTAAGCTATTTCAAATGGATGTTAAAAATACTTTCTTAAATGGATATATTGCCGAAGAAATTTATGTAGAACAATCTCCCAATTTTGAAAATCATGCCTTTTCTAATCATGCTTTCAAATTAAACAAAGCATTATATAGTTTAAAATAAGCACCTAGGGCTTGGTATGAAAGGTTAAGTAAATTCTTGCTCAATAATGATTTTTCAAAAGAAAATATAGATACAATCCTTTTCATTAAAAAGGATCATGATGATATCTTAGTTATACAAATATATGTTGATGATATCATATTTAGATCTACTAATGAAACTCTTTGTCAAGATTTTGCTAAGCTCATGTAGAAAAAATTCGAGATTAGCATGATGGGTGAACTAAATTCTTCCTCGAACTCCAAATCAAGCAAACAAAGAAAGAAATCTCCATCATCCAAAGCAAGTATACAAGATAGCTACTCAAAAAATTTGGGATCGAGAGCTTCAAAGCCATTGGTACCCCCATGAGCCCATCATGTAAGCTTGATAAGGATGAAGGAGGCAAAAGTATGGATCAAAAACTTTATAGAGAAATGATTGATTCTTTATTATATTTAACTACTAATAGACCAGATATCATATTTAGTGTATGTTTATGTGCTCATTTTCAATCTAATCCAAAAGAATCACATTTAAATACTGTCAAAAGAATACTTAAATGCTTAAAAGGAACTCAAACCTTAGGGTTATGATATTCAAAAAATTCATCAATTGACCTAATAGGATATTCAGATGCAAACTTTGCTGGATGTAAATTAGATAAAAAAAATACTAGTAAAACTTGTCAATTTCTAAGAGTTAACTTAATCTCTTGGTTTAGCAAGAAGCAAAATTCAGTAGCACTGTCTACGGCCAAGGCCGAATACATTGCAGCCGGAAGTTGCTATGCACAAATCGTGTGGCTTATGCAATAACTTGAGAACTTTAGCATCAAACTTAACAAAACTCCCATAAGATGTGATAATACTAGTGCCATTAATATAACTAAAAATCCAATTCAACACTCCAGATCAAAATACATTGAAATTAGGCATCATTTTATAAGAAAACATGTCTATAATAATGACATATATCTTGATTATGTTTGTACTAAAAAATAATTGGCTGACATATTTACAAAGACTTCAAGTGAAGATAGATTTTATGAAATTAGAAGAGAATTAGAAATTCTTGATACATTAGTCTAAACATCTTTATGATTCCAAGTTCTTTCCTATCAAATCACCTTGAACCAAATCTTGAGCTTTATTCTCATCTTTCAACTTTTAAAAAGCTCAAATTTATACTTTCTTTGATCAAGCTCATGAATAAAATTTTATTCTTGAAGTTTCACATTTTTCTAGAATTTTTTCATCTTTTTTTTGAACTTTCTGTGCCATAGGTCAACCTAGGGGGCGACCCTAGGGCATTTTAGACTTTTTCTTAAAAACCCATCAAGCTTTGTATTTGGAAATTTTTGGTCAAATAGGCCGACCCCTCTTCGCCTTCTTTTCCTGTTCCATCGTTCAACCGTCCAAATATCCATATTTATTCCTCTCCTAAATCAGCAAAAATCTACCAAAAATCACCATTTCTCTGATTTTTCCCTCCAAATTATTCCTTAAGGACCCAAAATCCCTCTCCATTTTCTCTCCTTTCAGATGGATTCAAGGGTTCTAACAAACCCTAACTCCAAAACCCACCGTCGACTACCATCATTAAAATCCTTCCTCTCTCTCTCAAAATCTTCTTCATTCCACTTCTCCTTGAGTCTCTTAGTGGGATTCAAGGTCCCTTTGCTCTCAATGGCGTCCAAGATGAAGTTGCCGCAGAGGAGAAAATTGGTTCGCGGGTTGGAGGAAGATGCTCACCGAAAAAGAATGGCAGTAAAGCCCTCTCCAACTCCAACCTCAGCTCCTGATCCTGTTGTAGCATCCTCTCTGTCCCCTCTCACTCCAAGCAAGGTACCTCTATCTGACCGTAGGGTAGAACCTAGGAAGAACATAGATTTCAAGTTTTTTGAAAATGAAGGATTCTCCATTGGATCTAAAATCAAAAATTAGGGATGGGAGTTTTACTGTCTATTAAAGGAGAATGCTTATGTTGATCTGGTCAGAGAATTTTATTTGAACCTAAGTTACTCCAATGGAAAGTAAGGTCATTCGTGAAAGGAGTTGACATAGTCCTTGATCCATTTCATTTGGGATAAATCTTGCACTTGCCTTGTGGGGGTGTTGATTCAAAGATTGATTTTGATGATGACAAAAAATTTTGAGTATAAGTTATCAAGTCTAACTATGTTTATGAGAATACGTAGTTCCAAAATTTCAAGTGCTCATCATTTTTCAAGTCTTTCCCAACATCTTAATGAAGATTAAATTAAGTTAAGAAGGCAAGCCTAGTCTATAAATCAAATTGGAGAAGAAAAGTTGATAAACAACTTTTGGCATGCTTGGCATATATACTAAGCCAACCCAGTCCAAAACTGAGCCAGCCTAGTCTGAGTGAAAATAGAAGATAGAAAGCACAAAAAGTATAAATTTCAGAATGCAAGGGACTGAGTCGACCCAGCTAAAAACTGAGTCAACCCAGTGGGACTGAGCCAACCCAATCTAAAACTAAGCTAGCCCAGTGCCTGTAATGGCTAGTTTTCAGAACTACAGTTTTTTCATCCCACAAGCTTTTCAACGACTATTTTCTTTTCTCCAATGGTTAGATTACCTTCAAAAGCCTATGTTAGTGACTTATAATGATGGAAAACCTTTGGAGTATATAAGAAAATACTTAGAGCATTAAGAAATAGCTTTTGAAAAGTTTATTGAGTATCCATTAAGAAAGCAAGAAGAGTAAGCTGAAAAGAGTAAGAAAGGAGTGATTTTCAGATATTCTTTATCCTTCCAACATTCTCAAATCTGAGAGAAGTTAGGCCATCATTATTGAAGATCATCTTCTACTTTCTCAAGCATTCAAAGAGAAGAAATCAATCCTACAAGCAAAGCAATCCAGATTTTTTTCTCTTGGATTTTATAGAGTTTGTTTTAAATTATATTTTTTATATTTTGTTTCAAGTTCCTTGGGATGAGAAACTTGGATTGATCCAAGCCTCGAGTTGGATGTTGTATTGGTTTGATTGGTGAGCCAATGATAAAACCAACCAGGATTGATTGTTAGCCCAGAGAAAAACAATCACTTGAGAGATTTTGGTTAGTGATCTGAAAAAAATCAACTAGATTGATTGTGAGCCCGAAAAATAATCGTGTATAATTTTGGTTGGTGAGCCAGAAAAAATCAATTAGATTTGATTATGAGCTCGAAAAATAATCAGACTGTAATTCTTGTTGAGAATTATAGTTGAATTTCCAAGGGGTATACTTGGAGAGTGGACGTAGGTGCTGAGTTTGGCACCAAACCACTATAAAATTTATGTGTTTGTGATTGTATGTTTTTGCTCTATTACTTTTATTCACTGTACATTATATAGCTAGTTTCATCTAAACACTTAATTAGTTTGAATTGCTCATATCTTAAGTTTAAATTTAAAATATCTAATTTACCCTTCCTTTTGGATAGCCATCCTTGGGCAACAAGTGGTATTAGAGCAAGTGCTCTAATATTAGTTGTTGACCTATCGATCAAAGAGCTAAAAATTTTATGGCTAACCTATTTGGTTCTTTGTTGAGTGAGGGACACTCAACCATTAAACCTCCATTTTTCAATGGCACCAACTATACTTATTGAAAAATTAGAATAAAAATTTTTATTCAAGCACAAGACTATGACATGTGGAATGTCATACTCAATGGTCCTCACACACCTACAATGATTGTCAATAATACGTGTGTGCCTAAATTTGAAAAGGATTGGAATGAGCAAGATAAGAAGCAAGCTCAATTAAATGGTAAAGCTATAAATATCTTATATTACGCATTAGATTATAATGAATTTAATAGAATATCAGCATGTTTATCTGCAAAAGAGATTTGAAAAAGACTTAAAGTGACCCATGAGGATACAAATCAAGTCAAAGAATCTAAAATAAACATGTTGGTTCATAAGTATGAGTTGTTTAAAATGGAACCTCATAAGACAATAAGTGATATGTTTACAAGATTTACTAAAATTATAAATGAGTTAAAGAAACTTGGAAAAGACTATTCTAATAATGATCTTGTATGCAAAATTTTTAAGTCCTTATCGAAGGCTTAGGAAGCAAAAGTAACCGTAATTCAAGAAGCCAAGGACTTTAGTAAGCTTGCTTTAGAAGAATTAATCAGATTGCTCATGACACATGAGCTCAATATGAACCAAAGCATGGAGGAAAAGATGAAAAGATAACCCTTGCATTCAAGTCATTGGCCATTGAAGAAAGTTCAAGTGACTCTACCGAGAACTTGGAAGATGATGAAGAAATGGCGATGATCACAAGAAGGTTCATGAGATTCATGAGAAAGAAAAAAAAAATTGAACCAAGAAGAGAAACGGAGAAAAAGAATCAACTTAGAGAATATAGAAATGACTATCCCCCATTGAAAAAGAGCTCAAAAAAACTAAGAAGGAAAGCTATATTGGCAAATTGGAGAAGTAGTGAGAGCTCAAATTCAGAAGAAGAGTCATCCTCAAGTGAAAAAGAGACAAATATATGCTTGATGGCTCAAAATGATGAGGTAAATATTCATAATTCTTTTGAATTTACATTTGATGAGCTTCAAGAAGCCTTTCATGACTTAATGAATGAATACAAAAATATAGAATTGAAAAACAAAGAATTAAAGAAATCAAATCTTCTTTTAGTTGATGAAAAGAGTAATTTTTTAAGATGAAAAGAGTAATTTTTTAAGAGAAAAAGAAGATCTTTTGAAAGAAATGAACTCTTTGGCTAAAGAAATACTTCTTAAATTTGAAAAATCTTTGGTTGAAGAAAATATAAAATTGAAAATGGAGTTTGAAAAATCAAAACCTTATATTGAAGAAAAAGAAAACTTGTTAAAAGAAAACAAATCTCTTCTAGAAGAAAATATGAAATTAAAAAAAGAGATTGGAATATTAAAGCCTATGCTTAATAAGTTTATAATTGAATCTCAAAAGCTTCAATCTATTTTAATCAATCAAAAGGCTATTTTTGATAAAACTAAAATTAGATATAATTCTTTAAGAAAATAGAAATTTATGAATAACAGGTTTAGCAAAGCTTTATTTGAAAATCATTCAATTACATATTTCAAATGTAATAAAGTTGATCACAAAATTTCAAAATGCAATACCAAAAGAATTGGCCAAACTTTAATTAAACAAATTTGAATTCTAAAAGAAACCATGTGCTCTAACCTCCACGAACCCAAGATGACTTGGGTATCAAAAATTAGCAAATAATTTTTGCAGATATTCTAAGGATCCAATGGAATGAAAATAGAAAAACTATTTTGGATGGATGCCTTGGAGATGAAAGTAGATTGGTGATGATGCTCGATATAATCTAAACTTTTCTCACATTATACCATCAATGCTTACTTGATTGATTCTATTAATTTTAATAATCTATCTACATGGTCTTATATTATATTTACTTGCTTAAAATACTTTTAGTATGATTGATTTTGATGATGTATTGGTGCTTACATTGAATATATTTCTTGATCTAAATTTGAATATAAAATTCATATTGTATTTTTGCAAAAGGAGATGAAAACACTTAAGAAAATGTTTGATCTTATTTGATTAATTATCATACCGCCAATTGCATGTTAAATGATTCAATATTCTATCTTATTTTGATTGACTATTATAATTGAATACTATAATTGATTATGATTGAACATATATTGAATATAATTGATTTATGAACTTTCATTATTAGAGTTTAAGAATAATTTAAAATATTAATATATATATATATATGTTTGATAAGCTAAACTTCTTAAAAAAATATTTTCAAACTCAATTGGTATCTTGATTTATAATAAATACTTATAATGACAAAAAGGGAGAGAAGAATGAGAATTACAAATATAATTAAATCTAAATTATGGCACACTACTAAATTGGGCAATAAGTGTTATTTCAACAAGAATTAAATAAAGAATGTGTAAGCAAATGAAAGTCAATTGTAACTACAAGTATGGAAGAAACCTCGACATATAGTAAGGAGCAAACTTTGAATAAAAATTGAACTCAATTGATTATAATATTAAGGGAGAGCTTAATGATTTTGGACTATTAAAGAAGAATTTACTCTATTGATTTTATTAATTACCTCATTTTTGAGTTGATCTTTTTAATGTTGTAAAAAAGAGAGAGAGTTATTGTTGAGTATATGCTTGAGCTTAACTAAAATGAAGTATGTTCTCATTGTTAGTGGTTTCATACTTTATAAATATGTAATCTTTTAGAAACTCACTACATATTATTTGCATATACTCAAAAGTTTTGCCATCATCAAAAAAAAAAAGATTATTGACCTAAAGATTGATTTTGATGATGATAAAGAGTTTTAAGTATAAGTTATAAAGTCTAACTATGTTTATGAGAATATGTAGTTCCGAAATTTTAAGTGCTCATCACTTTTCAAGTCTTTCCCAATCTTAATGAAGATTAAATCAAGTTAAGAAGACAAGCCTAGCCTACAAATCAAATTAGAGAAAAAAGCTAATAAACAACTTTTGGCATGCTTGGTATGCATACTGAGCCGATCTAGTCTCAGTGAAAATAGAAGACAAAAAGCACAAAAAGTATAAATTTTAGAATGCAGAGGACTGAGCCGACTTAGCTATAAACTAAGCTGATCTAGTGGGACTAAGCTGACCCAGTCTGAAACTAAGTTGGCCTAGTGCCTGTAACGGTTAGTTTTCAGAACTACAGCTTTTTCGTTCCATAAGCTTTTCAGTGGCTATTTTCTCTTTTTCAATGGCTAGATTACCTACAGAAGCTTATATTAGTGACTTGTAATAGTGGAAAATCTCTGGAGTATATAAGAAAATACTTGGAACATTAAGAGGTAGCTTTGGAAGAGTTTATTGAGTATCCATTAAGAAAGCAAGAAGAGTGAACTGAAAAGAGTAAGGAATGAGTGATTTTCAGACATTCTTTATCCTTCCAACATCCTCAAATCTGAGAGAAGTTAGGCCATCATTATTGAAGATCATCTCCTACTTCCTCAAGCATTCAAAGAGAAGAAATCAACCCTACAGGTAAAGCAATCTAGATTTTCTTCTCTTAGGTTTTATAGAGTTTGTTTTAAATTATATTTTTTATATTTTATTTTAAGTTTCTTGGGGTGAAAAACTTAGGTTGGTCCAAGAATCGAGTTGGACGTTGTATTGGTTTGATTGGTAATCCAAGGGTAAAACCAATTGGGGTTGATTGTTAGTCTGGAGAAAATAATCACTTGTGAGGTTTCGGTTGGTGATCCAAGAGAGAGATTATAATGTTTTTCCTGTTAAAATAAGAATTTATAAAGAAAACAGACATATACCAATCATATAAATTAAGTAAGACTGTTTACAGCATACTTTAATAGAAATTTAAACCATTCATAAAAGTTAATTCATCCAAATGATATCATCATATAGACATTCCATACACAACATAAGGTCATGAAAACATATAGAAGTCAGAACATAAAATCACATAAGTCATCAATACATATAGAAGTCAAAACATAAAATCACATAAGTCATCAATACATATAGAAGTCATGGGTTTCCAAAAAAAATACGACAAACCATGACTTAATCACTAACATATATAAACAACCAAAAGATACAAGGCCATGGACCGACACAAGGATGACTAAACTAAATCTAGTAGAGGTCACGGCTGGATGCATCGAAATCAGATGAAGAGTTTGAAATGTGATGACGAGTATCAGGATCAAAGCCAGGAGCACGTCCTCGATCACGAGTATGTCTGCCATGGCCACGAGTAGAGGTGTGGGCATAAGCAGCTGGACGAGATGGCCCAGGAGCTTGGGAAGAAATTGGCTGGACGAGAAGAGCAATCCTAATGGTGTCCAAGTATCCTAAGGCTCTCGATATGGACTGCATAAGAGAGCCGATCTGAGTGGAAACAACCTCACTAGAATCTCTGAACTCTCTCCTTAGAAAGTCAAAGCCACCCTCCAAAATGCCACGAAGTCTGGCTGCCTCTGCAGAAATGTTTGATATCTCTGAGACATCTTCTTGAGGCTGGGGATGGGCTAAATCTAATACTTACCTTTGAAGATCCAGGACCCTACTAGTCAATCTTAAAACATATCCCTCAAGCTCCTCAATCCATGCAGACTGAGCAGAAAGCATTTGGAAAATAGTAGAGACGTGAGGAATCAAAGTCTGATTAGATGGTGGGGCAAAATGATAACTCTCCTCCTGAGAAGAACTAGCCATCTGCCGAGATAGAAGATCTACCATTTGCTGGGATAAGATGTCGACAATCGGCTGAAACATCCGATCGATGATCATCCTGAGCTGCTCATCGAAAAAACTGGCAACTGAGTCTCTGCACCCAGATGATGGAATCGGTGCATCCCTCCTCATAGACTCTGAGGGACCAGCCTCGTGATCAGATATGAACTGAATGTTAGGTGATGCTCTGTGATCATGAGGAGGTGAAGATGGTCCTACTTCCTTTGCTCTCTCCTCCTCCTCAACACCTTTTGACCAACCACCATCAATCTTAGAAAAATCCATGCGATGCAGTGTATGGTGATTGATTGTATTTGTGTGTGATAATCTGATGATAGCCTCCCCCTCAAACCTAAGTTCGAACCTCCTAAAGACTAAGGTAAGGGCCATACCATAAGGCATGTGAGCCTTTGATCTGTTCAATGTCTCTCTCATGGCCTCAATCATCAAAGCAGGTAGGTCAAGGGGGTCTCTGTGATCATATGGTACATAATGCATACGTCCCTACCAGATAAGAAATCATGCCTGCCACTCCTAGAGACAAATAATTTGGTAACCATGTGGTGCAATAGTCTCATTTCCACTAAAAGTATTTTTGCTTCTAACTTATTTAAACTACTAGTAAAATCTCTTCCTAAAATAATTCTCACTCCTTTGTTTATGACTTTCATACCATATAACCTTTGTTGCCGGATGGCTACCAAGAGGAGGGGTGAATTGGATATTTTAAATTTAAACTTAAAATATGAGCAATTCAAACTAATTAAGTGTTTAAATGAAACTAGCTATATAATGTGTAGTGAATAAAAGTAATAGAGCAAAAGCATACAATCACAAACATATAAATTTTATAGTGGTTCGGTGCCAAACTGAGCACCTATGTCCACTCCTTAAGTATACCCCTTGGAAATTCAACTATAATTCTCAATAAGAATTACAATTTGATTATTTTTTGGGTTCACAATCAAATCCAGTTGATTTTTTCTAGCTCACCAATCAAAATCATACACGATTATTTTTTGGGCTTACAATCAACCTAGTTGGTTTTTTTT
>QRFJ01000718.1:106709-356449 GCA_006176705.1 Cocos nucifera | reverse complement strand
GGATCTGCATAGAACTTTGCCCACCCCGACTTTACCAGAGGAAGTTCAGGACCAGCACAGGGATGATGCAGATCAGGATCTTCAGGATTCTGTTCCCAGGCCACCTCCCGTGCTACTACCTCCACCTTTCCCACCTCGACCACCACTATGGCACTCGGGACTGCATCATAGTAATTGGGCTAGACAGAACATGCATCGTTCAGAAATTGTACACATCTTTCCCTTAATGTTTAAATTTGGCACCTGAAATTGCGATATAACTTATTACTTTCCCTTCTTGATTAATAATCTATAAAGCTTGATTTTGTAATATGGAGGAGAAATAATCCAATGGTATTACACATGTTAGGCATGCCAGAATGGAAGTTGTTTTTCTGCTTTTTTTGCCCTTTCAAGCTCTCTGTCTTCTATAGCTTTCAATATCTGTCATAGTTCTTTCTGTTGGTTTCATTAGCAATGTAGAATGTGTTCTTTTCCTAATTTCCAGTTTATGAAAAATGTTCCTCTGTTGACCTGTGAATGTACCACTTTCTCCTGCCTTGGTAATCAGAACCTTGGCATGTTTTGGTTATGCACGCCATGCCTGATGAAGCTGCTGATTCTGTCGTCAGAATTTTAGTTCATGTGCCAGGAATCCATCTGTTGTTTTGGCATTTAAAGCTGATATCATTGTTTTGGTGCAGGAATGGGATATTATTAATGATTTGAGGGCGGACATGGCTAGGCTTCAGCAAGGGATGGGTCACATGCAGAGAATGTTTGAGGCTTGCATGGATATGCAACTAGAACTGCAACGTTCGATCAGGCAGGAAGTTTCTGCAGCTTTGAATCGCTCTGCTGGAGGACAAGGTAAGTAGTAGTTTGTCGTGGAATATATTATTCATGTTTTAAGTAATAAAAAAATTATGGTCATTAAGTGGAAATTGCAATGGGTACTATTATATATTATGGTTTGTTTTACATTCGCTGCAATAGCACTGCATGCTGTGTCAATTAAGACTTCAAACTCATCTTCTGTTTTTATCTGAGTGCTCTAATTTCTCTTAGGCCATGTTTGGATGGCGGATTACCTTATACACGTAGCTGGGAAGGTTTGAAGAGATGAGATGGAAGGATGAAAAAGTCGGTTTGATAGTAACCTTTTTCAAGTGAACTCTGATAGACAAAAAACATGAGATTGTTTGAGCAATGGCCTCCACCGATTCCTCCCACATCTCTCTTTTACCCCTTTCTCTTTGCGACTCCATATGTGCATTGGAGATGCCTCATGCATAGGGTGGGCATCCATATAGTTCCAACATGCCTTTCACATATTCTAGAAATGCTTGGCTGATTGAATGCATGAATATAGAGCAATCTCAAATCTTCTTGGAAGGTACAATACATAAGTAAATGTTGCTTCCACTGGTTTGCATTAAAGGCCCACTGCCTGTAGTTATGCCATGCCAATTTACCCCTAAGGCCATAATCATGCTTATTGTCTCAATGGCGAAAGAAGTGCCATATTTCCGAGCGCACAATACATAACTCCATAATAAAGCCCTTTGTTGTACCGATATAGATATAGTTTGTCGGTTGATTAAAAGGCCCCTTGTTATTTTTTTTAGCTGAGTACCAGGGCAGCATACTTATCTATTCTGCAACTCTATTAAGACATTATTTAATGATTATTGATGAGGTAAAGTAGCCTTTTCAGGTGCAGGCTACTTTACCTTGAAGAGGATAGTGGCAGCCCCCGATGTGTGCCTGTGTTTTGCAAATGGCTTTAACCTTTCAGATGAGAGTTAAAGACTGCTGAAGCATGTGCATCAGGTTAAAGTGTCTGTTCAGACATTTGCATTTCATAGTCATCTGCAGGAAGGAATAATTTCTATTAAAGTATGCTGTAAACAGTCTTACTTAATTTATATGATTGGTATATGTCTTGTTTTCTTTATAAATTCTTATTTTAACAGGAAAACATATAGCAAAATGAAAGGGGGAGGCTTTTCTTCTTTATTGTTTAAAATTCTCAAGATCTTAATTGATGATATCAAAAAGGAGGAGTAGACAAACAAAATTGGGCAATAAGCAAAGCAAAATTGACAAACAAAATTATGCAATAAACAAAAATAAAATTGACAAAGGCAACAAGTAATTTAATTATCAAACTACTCACGATGCTCCTTACTACCTTTTATGCATGTTAGTCAAATAATTAAATATAATATTCAAGTGATGTATCATGTTTCTTCAAATACTTAAAACTCTTAATCAATGCTTCTACATGTTTTACCTTTGCTTATGTTCAAGTATTTTGTTATCATCAAAAAGGAAAAGATTGTTGTTTCAAGAAATGATTTTGATGATTACAAAATATTTGAAGAGATTACTAATGATTTGGCTTAAAAAAAGATTTATTGTATTTCAAGGGCAAAATTATAATTTTATCAAGTTTTAATTCGAAAGTCTCAAGAGCAAGAATAGAAGATTTATAATCTATTGAAGATAATTTCATATTTTTTGAATCTATATTTTGAGAGAAAATTAATTTTTAAGAAAATGGTCAACTTCTAGGTCGACTCCTATCAAAAGGGGCTAAATGGCATAGGTTTCTTTGGCTGGCACACCAAAGGAGTCGATCCCTAGGTCGTCCACTATGCCAGGGGTCGACCTCTACTATTCTAAAGGCTAATTTTATAGAACATGGGGTTTTTCAGCTTTCTGTCATAGAGGTCGACCCCTGTGTAGGGGATGACCTATGGGTCAACTCCTGCGATGGAAAAACTCCATAATGGCTATTTTTTAGTTCATTTTGGTTGCATTTAATATGAATTTAAAGCCCTCTAACAGCTCTAATCCTATCCAGATTTCTCTCTAACACTTATTGAAGATATAAAGGCTCAAAAAGGAAGGAAGAAATCAAGAGATTCAAGCATTTATTTCAGTCCTAAACAAAAAGGCCCTCTTCAAGCAAAGAAGCTTTCGTTTCAAACTCACCAATCCCTCAAAAGCTCATTCAAGTCTTCAACAACCTTAAGGAAAATCAAAAAAGCTTCGTCTTTGTTGTGTGTAGTGTTCTTAAAGGTTTTATTTGTTCATTTAAGGAGCTTGAGTTGTATTTATTAACATAAACTCTTATTCTCTACTTTTTGAGTTGTTTTAAGTTTTGGAAGGATTCTAAGACTTGGGAAGGTTGATTCTAACCTTGAATAGAATTATTTTGGATTGGCTTGTACCCAAGAAATAAGTATTCTAGCTTGGGATAGCTAGGATTGAAAGTTTTCAATATTGTATTCAGTTTGAATATATTTAGTGGATTTAAATTCTCAAGTAGGAGCTTGGAGAGTAGATGTAGGTACAAGATTGGCACCGAACCACTATAAACCTTATTTGTTTGTGGTGTGCTTTTCCTCTCTCTATCTTTACATTGTTATATACTTGCTCTTTTGATATTCACTTATTCTCTATACTTAAAACATCTATCATATATCACTTGCATATCATCACATAATCTTTGTAACTCTAAATCAACTTTATAATTTTTAAAACCCAATTCACCCCCTCCCCCCTCTTGGGTTGCATAGCTAGGCAACACAACAGTTGCAGGAATTGCACCACCGGATAGCTATGCTCGCTGTCGGTGAAGATCCAACGGCAGGGGATGTTTTCAGCTTTAATTCGATTTTCCATCTCCATTATGCATGATCTAACGACTCAAAATGCTCCAAATGTTGATCCAATGGCCAGATTTTGCCCATTTCTCGATCCAATGGCTGTTGTTTATTCCTTCTTTAAATCAATTCTAGTGGCATGATCGAATGGCCGATGGCATTCCAAGCGATGATCGGACAGCTGATAAAGACTTCGACGGTGATTTAAGTACCTAGAATGTGATCAACGATCAGATCTCCTCCTAATTAATGCGATCCAATGGTCAGAATTTAATCCAACCAGATCTAGGCCATTACACATCCGATTTTGGCATTTTTTGGACCATTTGATCCAGATTTGATGGCCAAACTTCACCAGATTCATCCAGAAGCTGTTTCAATCCAAATTTCACTTGGATTTTTTTATATTTTGATGATTAAAATAGCCTTTAGTCCCTTATTGCCTGCAACAAAAAACTCTAATCTTCCAACATCTATTTAAAGGACTTCAGGCCTCCAAAATCAATTATCTTCAGCCATAGGAAGGAGTTTGGTAAAGATTAGACCCATGCTTAGGTTAGAGGCTGCTTCAAGCCAACGGATGCTACAAAGAAGAACTAGCTTCTACACCATCTCAATGCCGATGTCGATCCAAGATTAGAGATAAGCTTTCCTAATTTTTATTTTTTTCTATTTTTTTTAATTTATGTATTTAAACTTTGAATTTAAATTTTAATTAATGTAATATTTATTTTTATGCTCTTTAAATTCATGCTCTTTATTTTTATTATAATTTAATTTCTAAACTTTAATTATTACTTTTTATTTTATTATAAGTAGATGCTAAGATCTAACTAGTAGATCTTAGTACCAAGTTTATTATTCCACACTATTTAATTTTTACTCTTTATTTATTTTCCAACTTTGAAAACTCTTTTCTTTTCTTTTCTAAAAATTAAAGAATTTAAAAATTAAAATACCGCCTTCTCTATGGATTCGATCCAACTTGCTGCTATCTACGTGCTCTTAATTATTTTAAAAGTCAAAATTAAATTAATAATTATGGTATTTTAATGACGGTATCATGATCTATCAAGTTTTTGGCACCATTACCGGAGATGGCATAAGCATTAAATTTTTTTTTATTTTTTTTATTTTTATATAAATTAATTATAAATAAATTTTTAATTTTGGTAAATATTGCTTACTAACTTTTTTTTATCTCTTTTGAAAAAAATAAAGAAAAAGAAGAAAAAGAGCAAATAAGTTAGGACAAGGAGAAAACTTTCAATTTTGCTTGGTGAGATCAATCCTAACCCTAGATTTTTATTATTATTTATTTTATTTTTAAATTAATTAAAAGTTATCCACTTTAACCTAATTAAAAGCTTCATGTCAAGATTAAAAATTTTAACTACTTAGAGTATATATCATATTAGTTTTATTTTTATTTTTATTTCTTTTGATGATTGCTGGAGGCAAGCTAAGTTTTTTAAAATTCAATTAAGTTTCATGTATCTAATTTAATTGCATGGAATCTCTTATCTAAAAGTGATTGTGTATATTCATATTAAACTAAATTAAGGGCACAACTCATTAAACAATATAAGATGAAAATTTGATCATCATTTCTTGACCCACAAACAACCAACCAGCATTCTGCATTGACCTAAGCCTTTAATTTTAAAACTAATTAAACATCGATCTTAGAAACTCGAGCTCATTAGGATAAGAAACTCTAAAAGTTGGATCAGATTAGGGTTAGTCAATTCGACTGGTGTCTAAGATAAGTGGTTCAGGGATGATTGGGTCCAAAAAAAGATGGTTTATAATTGATTCCATTAGCTTATCTAGCCAAGCATAATTGATGTCTAAGACAAGCAATGGAGGGACTCCCACTAATCTTACACTTATCTGATCAGTTAATTGGCTGATCTTATACTTGGAGGGCTTGAATGTGATCTTGATAGTTAGGAGCTGTCTAGATCTAGGACAATCTTTAGTTAGGATTGTTTGCCTAACTTAATTGCTAACTAACATTAAAACTAATTAAACCCTAATTATTCTCTCTCTTCTTAGCTTTAGAACTTCTTAGGACCTCTTCTTTAGAACTCTTCTCCTTTTCTCCTCTTCTCTTTCAAAAATAATAATAATAAATTAAAATAAATTAAAAATAATAAAATTAATAATTAAAATAATTTAAAAAATAAAATATATAATAATTATAAATAAATAAATAAATAATAAATAAAATTATAATAAAGTAATAAAATCATTAAAAATCATTAATTTTTTTTAAAAATAAAATTTTAATATAATAATAATAAATAATAAAAAATTCTAAAAAAATCTAAAAAAAATAAAATAATAATATAAAAAAATTATAAAAAAATTTTAAAAAAATAATATAATTAAATAATATAAAAAATTCTAAAAAAATTTAAAAAATTTTGGACCATACATTAGGGTTATACTAATATATATATGGTAGAAAATTGCTTTACCTGATCTAGTTAAACCTAACTATAAAATTGAATGGCTAAATCATATTAAATTCAAGAACCAAATGGCAAAAAATTTTAGAGATCCACCTAGGCAGATGAAGAAATATTTTATTTCTTCCACATATAATCCATCAACTTGTATCCAGTACCTGATATCTATGCTACCCACTATGAGATCAAGCCGACTATAATTCAGATGCTCCCATCTTTTTATGAAAATACCAATGAAGATCCTTATAAGGATCTAAATAAATTTTTAGAAATTTGCTGTACGATGAGGATCCAAAATTTGATTGGTGATGTCCTTAGATTAATTTTATTTTTTCCATTAAAAGACAAAGCTAAGTACCGACTTTGTATAATAGAAAGACCAATTAAAACTTGGACTGAATTATAAAATAAATTTCTTAAAAAATTTTATCCCATAGGCCGAATCAATATCATGAGATGAGCCATCACTAGATTTGCTCAGCTTACTGGAGAACAATTTCATGAGTTATGGGAGAGACTTAAGAAATTTCTTAGAAAATGCCCACATCATGGTCTGTCTAAGTGGCATATAGTTCAAGCTTTCTATGAGAATTTAGGAGACCAATTTAGACAATTGGTAGATGCATCCTATGGAGGTGCATTTATGAATAAAAGTAAGGGCGAAGCCTATATCTTGTTTGAAATTCTGAGTAAAAACTCAATTAATCATGCTTCGTTATCTTTTTACCAAACTTAGGCAGAGATCCATGAATTTAAATATTTAGAATCTAGTCCTAAAGCTGATTCAAATTTGATAAATAAAGTAAACTTTCTTGCCTAAAAATTAAATCAACTCCTAATTCTATGTCAACAATCTCCTGCATAATTTACATCATCCTTTAATTATCAGAAGATTTGTTCAATTTGTGCCACCCCAACCCATCATGTGAGTGAATGTTCCATGGCTACACAATTCTTACCCTATATCCAAGAACAAGTTCAAGCTATACAAGGCTAATTCAAGCTGGTTAATGATTCTTTTTTAAATTCATACAACTCAGATTGGAGGAACCACTCTAATTTTTCTTGGATACTCTAACAGACTCAAGCTCAAACCCAATATCAGAACTATGCCTACAATAGGGGTCAGCCTAGTCAATCCACTCAGCCATTGTATTATAATCAATCATGATACTCACCTCCTCAACAGACCAATCTAACTAACGATAGATTTAACCAACTTCAACAATTAATTCTAACTCAACAGAAATTCATCGTCAGGCTAGAAGCTCAAATAGGATAATTAGCTGAGTCTAATATGAGAAGAGAACTAGCTCAATTACCGAGCCAACCAAATCTTATAAATAACCCACCCATTGTCCACCAACCTCTTGGACCAAAATATCAATCTAATGTCTCACTTAGAAATCCACAATTAGAGAATACTAAAGTAATTTCTAAACTTAAAAATTATAGAATTTCTATGGACCCATACCAAGATCAGGTGGGAGAGGCTAGTATTGATGCTAGCCAAAATGAAAATATAGAGAAACAAGTTAGTACTGAGCTAACCACATAGAAAAATCTGAGCTCAAAATTAGTACTGATGCTGGTTCCAGTTTAAATAAATCAAATAAAGGGGAGAACAAAATAGATGAGTTACTTGAGACTTATAAACCTAAAATCTTATTTTTTTTAGCCCTAGAAGCTGGTTCTCCTTACAAAAACCAAGAGGCATATAATGAACTGTTAATGAAGTTGTTTAATCAAGATCATATTAATTTACCTTCATAATTAAAGCCATCTCTAGACATCCTTCTAGTACCCATTGCATCAAACTTAACTCCTAATCCAACAACTCAATATATGAGGAATTTAGAAGAATAAATAGGAGAAATTCTTGACAAACAAGGGTCTGAGATTGGGGTCACATACTATTATCGCAAAATTAATAATGAATATATTAATAAAGGGATCATAAATCATCTTCTAGAGATTGACAATCCAAAATCATGAAATTTATCAATCCAGTATTTGACATGGGATAGTAAGCTACATGTATCTGGCTGAAGATGGTAAACTTAGTGCTTGTTGGGAGGCAACCCAATATTTAATTTTTTTTTCATCTAATTTTTTTAGTTTATTTTTTTAGGATATTTTGAATAAGTTGGAGGAAGAGTCAAATTAAAGGCATGTGTTGGACTATGAACATACTGAGTCAGGTATATTCTTTCTTGATCTTTATTACATCCTTTATTTTTTTTCTCCATTGAGGATAATGTAGATTAAGTTGGAGGGGAGAATAATAAAATTTTTTAATTTTTTTAAGTCCTCAAAAAAGTTAGTATTTAGTATTTAAACACTCGATTATGCTTAAGAATTAAGTTGAACTAAGTATTTTTGAAAGAAAATTGATGCATAGATCAGAAAATTTATGAGATATTGAGGGACCAAGTATTAAGAAAATCCAATAAAGAGTTAAATCTAGAACATAAATAATTTTTCTTTAAGCACTTTCAATTTTTTCTATCAGCATCAAAGAAAAATCTACTTTTTATGGGCTTGTGTAGGATAACTATACGTTTCTTCATATAAAAAAAATTCACTCTTAAAATAAAATAGTTTCTAAGTACTTCTCGCTGAGTAACTGGATCTTTTTGCCTAAACAAGTATTGAGTTTCATGTCAAAAGATGAAAAGAATAAAGAAGCTCGTTGTAAAGCTAGTCTTAACTCGTAGCCTATTTGATTCGAGCTAGTAAGCCCAAGGAGTATTTTATACCTAGTGTCCTAAAGTCAACTAGTTTGGAAGTCATTGACCCAAGACTAGCTACAAGGATTAAATAGAAAACTTAAGAAATTAAGGCACTAAATAGTTATAATGTTAAAAAATATATATATTGATTTTTCATCGAGTAATTGGATCTCATTGCCTAAGTAAGCAATGATATTCGTATAAAAAAGTAGACAATATGAATAAAAAAAATTAATAAATGAAGGATAAAAGTAACAATACACTTGCCCGTATGAAAGTTTAAATAATTTAAAGATAAAGGTAGGGATAATTTAGAAAAAGTTTGAAATTTTTTTTATACTTTTTACTTAATTTTTATATTGATAAGTATTAATACTCTAATAATATACCTCACTTATGCTTTACTGAATATCAATGGTCATTTTGAAAACTACTTAGGTAAAATTCCAGACTCTAAAGTTAAAAGATATCTAAAACTAAATTCTTTCTTTACTTGAGGATAAGCAAAGCTTAGGTTGGAGGGTATGATAAGTATCATAAATTCATCAATAAAAATATTAATTTAATAATTAATTTATTTTAATTTTTAAGAATTAATAATAAATTTATATATATTTTTAAGAAATTAATATTTTTATTAATTAAAAAATTAATTAAAAATAATCAAAATAAAAAATAAAATATTATTATTAATAAAAAGAGTTTATTTTTTTTAATTATAATAAAATAAATTTGAAGCAAATCGAAGTCAAAATGGATAAGATATGAATTTTTTTTAAAAAATTAAAATAAAAAAAAAATAGCTCAGCCGGCTTATCAAGCCAAGCCAACTCCGCAAGCCAAGCTAGTGCGCCAAGCCAAGCCAGCTCAACCAAATAAGACAATCAGTCGATCCACGAACCAAGTGTGGACCACCAACTTAGCAACATTCACCCAATCACAGTATGCCATGTGATAGACCTAGACCATTCAGAGGTCACAAGAAATTCATCACGATGTACAAGGGTAAAATGATAATTTCACCAGCAAAGGTCAGTGCTGATTGGTTGCGATCTATGGTGCGGTTGGTCCATGCGGTCCACAACTATAGGAATTGCGCCATCAAACGATCGTGCTCGCTGTTGGTGAAGATCCAACGATGAGGGACGTTTCCAACTTTGATTCAATTTTCCAGCTCCATTACGCATGATCCAATGGCTCCAAATGCTCCATATGTTGATCCAACGACCAGATTTTGCTCATTTCTCGATCCAACGACTGCTGTTTATTCCTTCTTTAAATCAATTCCAATGGCGCGATCGAACCAACCTATTCTTGAAATACACAACTCGCACACACCCCCTTTCCAAAAAAAATCAATACACCAAGCACTACACTTAGATTTATTGGATTTGTTACTAAAATATCGGTATTAAACCCGAAACTCCCGACGGATGGCCAGTGACCTAAGGAAAGGAAAGAATCAGTTCCATTTTTCATATGCTCTCCTCTTATAGATGGGACTAACAAAGAACAGAGTTCTTTTTGTATTACCTCGTCGTCCCTTTTTTTATCAATTTCTTTTTATTATATAAATTTTATTTCTATTTTTTTTAATGGGAGTAGATTAAATCTAGTAATTTAATTTGATAATTTTGAAATTTCTTACTTGAAGTTTCCAATCCAATAAAATACTTATTAGGTTAAGTCTTGGGTCTCATGTCAATTGTGAAATATCTCATTTGTTGAAATGATTCCAAAGATACCTATCATTTAGACTATCCCTAGGTTACTTTGATCCTATGGCATTCACGTTTTGCCCAATATTAAAAATAGAAACATCAATATGTAACTGATAGAGACCATTTATAAGAAAACCACTTGCAATTTTATTTCTTTCATAAAGAATATTACAATGG
This sequence comes from Cocos nucifera, assembly GCA_006176705.1. Classification (NCBI taxonomy): domain Eukaryota; kingdom Viridiplantae; phylum Streptophyta; class Magnoliopsida; order Arecales; family Arecaceae; genus Cocos; species Cocos nucifera. The sequence continues at coordinate 345,692 of QRFJ01000718.1, read as the reverse complement.
TCCTTAAGAAAACTAATTACATAGCCTTCCAGTGCTAAATATGAAATAGAAATCAAATTCTTGCTTACTGCAGACACATAAAAATAGTCCCTAAGTACTAAGTCTAATCCTGATGGTAATCACAGAGGGTAGGTTTCCACAGCTACAGCAATAACTCTTGCTCCATTTCCGACGCGTAGGATCATTTCACCATCCCTCAGCCTCCTGCTATCCTCAAGATCCTGCATAGAAGTACACAAGTGAGCACTAGAACCAAAGTCAAGCATCCAACTGGATGCAGAAAAAATCATAAGATTAAATTCTATAACGAGCATACCTTTAGAAGGAGCTGCCTCCTTCTTGTTCTTCAGGCTGGCCAAGTAAAGAGGGCAGTTCCACTTCCAATTATCGTTAGTGTTGCAATGAAAATATTTTTCTTTGTTAGTAGCCTTCTTCTTCAGCTCTACCTTCTTCTTCTCACCATTCACCTTCTGCTTCTCTGTGGACTTCTTCTTTCCAAAAAATTTTTTCTTAGAAGAAGTCTGCTCCACAGCAAGTACTGAGCTTTTAGAATTTTTAATAGAAAGCTCAGCAGTAACCAGCATATTCATGAGCTCAACTAAGGTATTCTGAAGTTTATGCATATGGTAGTTCATGATGAACTGCCCAAACGCATCAGTCAAGGACTGCAGAATTATGTCAGTCTGCAGATCCTGATCTAACTTGACATCGAGCTTTCCAAGCTCTTCCAAGTTCTTGATCATCATAAGATAATGATCTTAAACTGACTGCCCATCACGCATTTGAGCCTTAAAAAATCTTTTAGTGACTGGATATTTGGCTGCACGACTCTGTTTACCAAACAACTCTTGCAGGTGACCAACATTTGGCGGCTAGTCTTAATGTCTTCATGTTGGTGCTGAAGTTCATCAGACATCGAGCCCAACATGTAATACCTAGCTTTATTATCTTCATCCATCCATTTCTCGAGAGACACTCTCTGATCAATAGATGGACGGGCTGGTAAGGTCGGAGGATCCTATTCCAACACATGAGTCAACTTCTTAGAATCTAAAATAATTTTGAAGTTCTAGAGTCAATCCTTGTAGTTAGATTCGATCAGTCTATGGGTGTCCAGGATACGGGCTAGTGGGTTGGATGCAAATATTTTTCTATAGAGAGTTAAAGTTTCTAGTTAGATTTTGTAATTAAACTTAAATAATTTATTTAAAAATTTTATTTTTAAATAAATTAGGCTTCCACTATTTACTCAAATTCCTACACTTTCTTAGCAGAGATATGAAAATCTATGCGATTATAGATTTTTAGTAGATGGTGCAGTCCCACCAACTGACTCACCACCTTATCTAACAGTTATTGATGATGGATCTACCGATGAGTGGACAACTCTTGTCCAATGATTCTCTAATCATGGTGCACCCAAACTTGATCTCTAATTCATCAATCTCATCGTGTCTGGAATATTGATCCACTCCTTAGTTAAGTCAGACCCACCATTTGCATAGATTGAATTTCTGATTGGATCCCTCACCATATCCAGAATATTGAGTCCAACCCATCCTCCAATCCATAGCATTCAATACCTAATAGACATGATTGCATCTTTCCGATGCAATTGAACTACTATATCTAACCGAGAATAATCAACCTTGGAAAGGGCCCGTACATTTATAATGGTGAAAGACCTTAGACTTAATATTTTCTTAGGAAGATTTAATTTAGATCTCTTTAAACTTGACTTGACTTAGTCATAATAATTATGACTAACCTAGTGGCATGGGTTGGCTTGAATTGTTAGCCACCTCAAATCAGAACTAAATTGATATAAATGGCCAGGTAAGTAAGATCGATGGAAGGGATATGCCATTAACTCGATAAGAACGCATTTCAATTAAGTAGCTTCCAATTAAAAATCAGTCGATCGTATCGACCAAACTTATCTTAGACACTAAATTATCGAATCAGAACCAACTGGATAAGTCTATAATCTAGGATTGAACCATGGATCCAAATTAGGTTTTGATTTGATCGAGTCACATCTCAAAGTGATTCCATCTTGACCCAAACTTAATCCTATTAGGCTGATCAAATCTAAGCTTTTTTTGATCCCACCTAACCAACTCTTGATTTGGTTTGATCAACCGTTAGATCTAATTAAGCTATCTAAGCCCGAACCCAATTTTATGAATATGTCTGATATTTGAAAATTCATAATTTTAGATCTAAATAATTTTATAATCTTAATTCTTAATTAAGTTATGGGTTCATGAATAAAACATGTAATAGAAATTCTTAGATTTCAGGATCTAAAATTTTGCAGAAAAATAAGTTTTGATTTCTGATTAAGATCGAACACGCAGTACCCCTACATGCCATAAGAACATCCCATCGAATGGAACGAGAGAGTCTTTAAATCCTACTTTATTCTTATGATCGGATGGCCATGGAAAACTCCTTAATCAAAAATATAATTTTTTACTATAAAACTAGTTAGATCATATATCACATATAAAAAGATCTAACTAATACATATCTTGCATACATCTCATGTATCATCAATATGCATACTTTCAGATCTGAAACATCACATATTAAATCTAAAAAATAAAATTTTAAATTTGATCATATCAAAATTAAAACTATTCTAGATATTTTATAGAAATATTCTATGACTAGTCTAAGCATGCATCTTTCATATCTCATATGAATAAATCAAAAATTAAAAATTTTATTTTTTATTTTTAGATATGATTACAATAATTATAACATTAAAAAAATAAAAATTAAATAGATCTAAAATCATGTTTAATTAAATTAAATACATGATCATACTATACTACACATAGAACTATTCTATACCTAGTCCAGTCATACATCTCATACATATTAGATCTAAATTATTTAATTTTTAATTTTTTAATTTTAGATGTAATCATATCTGATGTGATATCTAAAATTTTTTAATATCAGATCATAAATAAAAATAAAATCAAATCTAAAGTAGATCTGAAAAACTACTAACGCATCTCTGATATCAATTGAAGGAAAAACACTATTTTCCGCCGTAAGATCGTGCAGATCTAATCAGATCTGAGAAAGATTTTTTTTAAAATTTCTAAACAATTCAATCAAATCTAATCATGATAATCCAATATTAAAAATTAAAAATTAAAATTAAATTAGATTTAATTTAAAGTACCTGATTGGATAATCAAATTATCCTGTAATAATCTTGTTGATTCCTACGGTGCTGGAAAGAGCCACGTACGTGCCTGGCCTCTACCGATATCCACTTGGATAGGATCTAAATGACTTCTCCTCATGAACCTATCCTCCAAAAATCAGATCTAGATCTCATCCAAAAAATCTTCAAAACTATTTCTGAAGGCAGCCCATCCATCACATGAACATCGTCGCATAGATCCTGAATATTATGCCAAAATCTTGGACCTTCTTCTCAAATTTATGCCTAACTTTTTAAGCTTGTAGAAGAGAAGAAGAGAGAGGATAGAGATATCAGGAATGACAGACTTTGGGCATGAAAAATTATTTCTTATGTTGAATACACTTTGACGTGAGAAAGGCTTTTATGTCCAACGCCGATTTAAAGTCCCTTTTGACCAAAATAACTTATTTATTTTATCATTAAAACTCTAAAACTTATTCTCCATGAAAAACCATCAGATCGCATCCATTCTTTTTGCCAAAAATGATTCAAAAAGGTATCGGCATGAGTAGATAAGGAAGAGTCCACTGTGTCTAGGACTCTTCCCTCAAGAGTTTGATCCAAATCAAACTCTATCATAACTCGGTCTAGACACCTTCAAAAATTATGAAATTTGGTACACCCAATGCATAACTCATGCTCTATCACATATCCAAAAATCAAATCAAAATAATTTTCAAAAAAATTTCTAGAAGCATCTGATCGGGTGACCATCAATTCTCTCAAATAGGTCAACTTTTGACCCTAGTCCAATTTGACTATGAATGGATTTAATTTCTATAATTAATCTGATCTGGACTTATTCCAATTAGATGAAAATAAATTCATCCTAAATACAAGAATGAGCCAAATCAAATTTGACTCGATTGCGATGAATCAGAAAGTTTTTAGAAGGAGAAAGTCAGGATCAATCATGTACTAGCACGATTACCTTGAACCTAATTGGATCTAATCCAAATCAATCAAACTGGCTTAGCTCAATTGATGACATCTAAACCCAAATCTTTATTTGTATGATCCAACTAGGTTCAATTCTATATGGTAATGAGACATGTCGCGATCTCCATCATCGACATCATCAAAACACCTTTCGATGGATGAGAACTTTTCTGATTTATACAATTAGAATGATTGATCATCAAAATCATCCTAATTGCTCCTAAAATCCATCAGTGATATCTAGCAGTATATGGTGGCAATCCATCAAAACTGAAAGCGAACCTCTCAGTATAATTACCCATGTGATTGGATTCTTCTATCTTGAGCTCCGACAGGATTAGGGTTAAGGTGAACTCGTCAAACCCAATGTCCATCATATGAATTAATCATTCGATTTGAGTTCAATGTAAAACCCTAATAGAAACTCTTTCTATCATCTTCACTCTGCCATGGCCATGGGCTTATGGACTCAGTCTCATGATTATCACAGGGCTACTCCTCATCTATCAAGATAGATAGATATCTTATTGGTGCAATCTAATTCCTACAATGAAACATGCTATAGCCAACATACACCTCAGGATTTCGAATGGCTAGGAAGATCGAGTTAATGGTGTAGTCAAACTATAACACCCTCAAGGTGAACTATCGATGCACCTCAAATCAAAGAACCAGACACACCACTGCAGCATCGAGTCAGTCATCGACGAGAAGGTAGACTTTCTTATGACTACTCGAGGTGGTCACGCTCAGTGCCCTCGTTCTCTAACGAGTATCTGTACTCTCACTCCGATGTCTCCACACCATAGACTCAAGACACGTCTATCCTAAAGAAAGCGATCATACACCAACCTTCTGGATCGAATCACCATCCTCATGATGATCCTATGGTCGAGAGCAGTTTATGAGTTAATTAATGAAAATTCATGTCTTAAATTTTTAACTCTTGAAAATATGAATTGTCATTACCATTAACTCAAAAGATGTATCACAGATACTTTTAAATACACACTATGATAGAAAATAATTATTTATTAATTTATAATTAAAATTATAAAATTATCCTTAGAAGTGTATTACAAGTGACAGCCAATCTGGCTTCTAGGACATACATCTAACAAACTCCCACTTGACCTAAAGCCAATTGGCTACAAATCTAAGTCCCATCTTCTCAAAATGGGCTTCGATCTTCTGCTGACTGAATGGCTTTATCAATGGGTCAGCCACATTATCTGTAGTGTTGACTCTCTTGACCTCGACGTATCCCTTCTCGAGGTAATCGCGGATGAGATGGTATCGCCGCTCGATGTGCTTAGATTTCTGGTGAGACCTCGGCTCCTTAGCTAGGGCTATGGCACCATTATTATCGCAGTACAGAGGAATGGCATCTGATGGCATCACTCCAAGCTCTACGGCAAACTTCTTGTACCAGAATGCCTCCTTTGCAGCTTCCAACGTAGCAATGTACGCTACTTCCATGGTGGAATCTGCTATCACAGTCTGCTTGAAACTCTTCTAACTGACAACACCACCATTGCACACAAACAGACTTTCAGATGTTGACTTTCGATCATCTATATCGAACATAAAATTTGAGTCTATATACCCCTAGACCTGGAGTTCTCCATTACCAAAGACTAGAAACATATCCTTAGTCCTTCTCAAGTACTTAAGGATACTTTTTACAGAAGTCCAGTGCTTTTCACTTGGATTCGACTGATACCTGCTTGTGACATTCACAGCATGGGCAATATCAGGTCATGTACATAGCATGGCATACATGAGGCTTTCTATTGCTGAAGCATAAGGGATCTTGCTCATGCGTTCAATCTTCCTCAGGTGTGTTGGGATACATCTTCTTGGAAAGTGATGAATACCATGTCTGAAGGGTATTAATCTTCCTCTTAGAGTTTTCCATACTAAACCTCTTTAGTACTTCCTCTATGTACATCTTCTGTGAGAAGACCTAGCATCCTATTTGGTCTATCTCTATAGACCTTAATTTCCTAGAATAAAGGATGCTTCTCCTAGGTCTTTCATGGAGAATTCTTTAGGACAACCATATTTTGACTGATAGTCAACATGGGAATATCATTCCCAATAAGGAGGATGTCATCCACGTACAATACGAGAAAGACAACAGCGCTCCCACTGACCTTTTTGAAAACACAGGGCTTCTCTTCATTCTTTGATGAAACCAAATGATTTTGATCACATCATTGAAACGAGTGTTCCAGCTCCGAGATGCTTGCTTAAGTCCATATATGGACCTTTGCAGCTTGCAAACCTTGTGATCAGTATCACTGGATGTGAAACCTAGTGGCTGTTCCATATAGATATCTTCCTCAAGATATCCATTTAAGAATGCCGTTTTCACGTCCATTTGCCATATTTCATAATCGAAATAGGCTGCAACAGCAAGCAATGTGCGGATGGATTTTAGCATAGCTACTGACGAAAAAGGTATCCTGATAGTCAATGCCTTCGCGCTTGACTATAACCTTTTGCCACTAGTCTAGCCTTGAATGTCTCCACATTTCCATCTGCACCAATCTTTCTCTTGAAGATCCATTTACATCCAATAGGTACTATACCTTCTGGTGGATCTACCAAGGTCCAGACTTGGTTTGAGTGCATCGAGTCAATCTTCTGACTTCATTGCCTCTAACCATTTCTCGGAGTCGATATCTGATATCGCCTCATCATGTAGGTTTTGGGATCATCACCATGAGCACCATTACCTACGAGGAACATTTTCTCTACATCCTCTGAAATAATACCTAAGTATCTTTCAGGGGGATGGAAAATCTTTCCGATCTACGAGGTGGAGGAGGTAGTGATTCTTATTGGCTCAACCTGATTTGGTTTCCATTGGTCCTTAGCTCGTTGGCTCTTGTGAGACTTTCTCATCAAGCTTAATCTGCTCTTTCCAATGCCACTATCTTGAATAAACTATTTTTCAAGAAAGATGGCATGTCGACTCACAATCACATTGTGGTCTTCTGGAATGTAGAAATAGTATCCTAATGACTCTTTAGGATATCCTATGAATCGAGCTCTAAAGGACCTAAACTCTAACTTGTCCGCTTGTTGTCTTTTGACATGAGCCGGACAACCCCAAATTCTGAGATGACTCAGACTTGGTTTCTTACCGTGCCATATCTCATACGGTGTGGTAGGAACGATTTTAGAGGGAAACCCTATTTAGTAGATATATAGTGAAGTCAATAGACTATGTTCCCCAAAGAAAATCAGGAAGGTCTGTGAAGCTCATCATGGATCGAACCATATCCAATAGAGTCCGATTTCTCCATTCTGAAAATTCCCCGTTGAGTTGAGGTGTTCCTGGTGGAGTCCATTGAGAGACTATGCCATTTTCCTTAAGATAGTCTAGGAATTTTTGACTAAGGTATTCACCTCCTCGATCTGATCGAAGAACCTTAATGGGTTTTTTTAGTTTATTTTTCTACTTCATGTCTGAATTCTTTGAACTTTTCAAAAGCTTCAGACTTGTGTCTCATAAGATACACATACCCATACCTAGATAGATCATCGATAAAGGTAATGAAGTAGACAAAATTGCCTCTAGCCGGCACATCAAATGGGCCGCACACATCAGTATGTACTAGGGCAAGGAGATCTGTGGCCCTTTCCCCATGTCCAACAAAAGGGAGTTTTAGTCATTTTGCCTTGAAGACAAGATTCACAAGTTGGATATGACTCGAAAGTCAATGGACTCAATAGCCCAAATTTTTCTCCAATTTGTTAATCCTATCTTCTGCTATATGACCTAATCTCAGGTGCCATAGATACCTATCGTTTGGACTATCCCTAGGTTGCTTTGATTATGGCATTCACGTTTTGCTCGATAGTTAAAAGTAGAAACATCAATATGTAACTGATAGAAGACCATTTAATAAGAAAACCATTTGCAATTTTATTTCTTTCATAAAGAATGTTACAATGGTCCTTAAAGAAAATTAATCACATAGCCTTCTTGTGCTAAGCATGAAATAAAAATCAAATTCCTGCTAGCTGCAGGCACATAAAAACAGTCTTCCTAAAACTAAGTCTAAACTGACAGATGGTAATCGACAGAGGGTATGTTCCCACGGCCACTGCAGCAACTCTTGCTCCATTTTCCGACGCGTAGGATCATGTCTCCATCCCTCAGCCTCCTGCTATCCTCAAGATCCTGCATAGAAGTGCACAAGTGAGCACTAGAATCCAGAGTCAAGCACCCAACTGGATGCATAGAAGAAACCGTAAGGTTAGACTCAATAACGAGCATACCTCCAGAAGGACCTTCCTTCTTGTTCTTCAGGGTGGCCAGGTAAGTAGGGCAGTTCCGCTTCCAATGGCCATCGCTGTTGCAATGGAAAATACTTTTCCTTTGTCATCGGCCTTCATTCTTCGGCTTCTGCCTTCTTCTTCTTTGACCTTCCACCTTCTGCTTTTTGCAGACTTCTTTTTCTTTCCATAAGACTTTCTTTTGGAAGAAGTCCGTTCCATAGCAAGAACTGAGCCTTTAGAACTTTTCATAGAAAGCTCAGCAGGTAACCAGCATATTCATTAAGCTCGGCCAAGGTAATTCTGAAGTTTATGCATGTGGTAATTCATGATGAATTGCCCATATGCATCAGTCAAGGATTGCAGAATTATATCATTCTGCATAGATCCAAGTCTAACTTCACACCGAGCTTCTCAAGCTCTTCCAAGTCCTTGATCATTGTCAGACAGTGATCTTGGACTGACTGCCCATCACGCATCTTAGCCTTAAAAAGTCATTTCGTGACTTGATATTTGGCTGCGCGACTCTGTTCACCAAACATCTCCTGCAGGTGAGCCAACATTTGGCGAGCAGTCTTAATATCTTCATGTTGGCGCTGGAGCTCATCAGACATCGAGCCCAACATGTAATATCTGGCCAATTTTATTATCTTCGTCCATTCCATTTTTCCAGAGATGCTCTCTGTTCAGTGGATGGACGGGCTGGTAAGGTGGGAGGGTCCTGGTCCAAACATGAGTTAAACTTCTCTGGAATCCCAAAATAATTTTGTAAAGTTCCTGAGCCAATCTTTATAATTGGGTCCGATCAGTCTATGTGTGTCCAAGGATACGTGCCAGTGGGTTGGACGCAGACATTTTTCTATAGAGTCAAAGATTCTAGTTAGATACTTGTAATTTTGACTTGACCAATTTATTTAGAAATTTTATTTTTAAATAAATTAGCTTTCCCACTATTTTCTCGGATCCCTACACTCCCTCTGTAGAGATGCGAAAATCTTCGCAATTATGATTTCTAGTGGGTGGTGCGGTCTCACCAACTGACTCATCACCTCACCTAACAGTTATTGGTGATGGGTTAAGCCAATGAGTGAACAACTCTTGTTCAATGATTCTCTAATCATGGTGCACCCAAACTTGGTCTCTAATTCATGAATCTCACCATGCTCCGAAATATTGATCCACTCCTTAGTTAAGTCAGACCCACCATTTGCATAGACTTGGATTCCTAATTGAGTCTCTCACCGTATCCAAAATATTGAGCCCAACTCCATCCTCCAGCCCCATAGCATCCAATGCCTAATAGACATGGTTGCATCTTTTTGGTGCAACTGAGCCACTGTATCCAGCCGAGAACAATCAACCCCAAAAGGGCCCGCACATCTACAATGGTGGAAGACCTTAGACTTAATCTTTTCTTAGGGAAAGATTTGATTTAGGTCTCTTTAAACTAGACTTGACTTAGTCATAACAATTATGACTAACCTAGTGGCATGGGTTAGCTCGGATTATTAGACCACCTCAGATCAGAACTGTGTCGAACATAAATGGCCAGGTAAGTGAGATCCGGTGGAAGGGAATATGCCATTAACTCGACAAGAACGCATTCAGGTCGAGTAGCTTTCCAATTAAAAATCAGTCGATCGTATCTGCCAAACTTACCTTAGACACCAAATTATTGAGTCAGAACCAATTGGGTTAGCCTACAATCCAGAGACTCTAACCTCTGAGCCTAATTAGGTCTTGATTTGATCGAGTCACATCTCAATGTGACTCGATCTTGACCCAGACTTAATCCTATTAGGCTGGTCAATTTAAGCATTCTTTGATCCCATCTAACCAACTCTTGATTCGGTTTAATCAACCACTAGACCTAATTAAGCAACCCAAGCCCGAACCCAATTTTATGAATATGTCTTAGATCTAAAAATCCATAATTTTAGATCTAATTAATTTTACATTCTTAATTCTTAATTCAGTTTTGGATTCATGAACAAAATATGTAATAGAAATCCTAGGGTTTTAAGATCTAGGATTTTACAGAAAAATAAGTTCTGATTTCTGATTAAGAACGAATGCGCAGCATCCCTACATGCCATAAGAACACCCCATCGAATAGAAGGAGAGGGCCTTTAAACCCTACTTTATTCTTATGACCGGACGGCCATAGGAAACTCCTTAATCAGAAATATAATTTTTTACTATAAAACTAGTTAGATCATATATTATATATAAAAAGATCTAACTAATACATGTCTTGCATATATCTCATATATCATCAATATGCATACTTTCAGATCTGAAATATTACATATTAAATCTAAAAATAAAATTTTAAATTTGATCATATCAAAATTAAAACTATTCTAGACATCTTATAGAACTATTCTATGACTAGTCTAAGCATGCATCTTTCATATCTCATATGAATAAATCAAAAATTAAAAATTTTATTTTTTATTTTTAGATCTAATTATAATAATTATAACATCAATAAAATAAAAATTAAATAGATCTAAAATTATATTTAATTAAATTAAATACATGATCATACTAGACTATACATCAAACTATTCTATACCTAGTCTAATCATGCATCTCATACATATTAGATCTAAATTATTTAATTTTTAATTTTTTAATTTTAGATCTAATGATATCTGATGTGATATTTAAAATCTTTTAATATTAGATCATAAATAAAAATAAAATCAGATCTAAGGTAGATCTGAAGAACTACTAACGCAACTTTGATACCAGTTGAAGAAAAAATACTATTTTTCATCGCAGGATTGTGCAGATCTGATCAGATCTGAGGAGAATTTTTCTAAAAATTTTTAAATAATCTGATCAGATCTGTGAGTTCTCAGATCTAATCTTGGTGATCTAATATTAAAAATTAAAATTAAATTAGATTTAATTTAAAATATCTGATTGGATAATCTAATTATCCTACAATGATATGTTGATTCTTGAGGTTTTGGAAGGAGCCACGCACGCATCTGGCCTCTATCAGTATCCACTCGGACAGGATCTGAACGTCTTCTCCTCATGAACTTTTTTTCTAAAAATTAAATCTGGATCTAATCCGAAGAACCTTCAAAACTATTTCTGAAGGCAGACCATCCATCACACGAATACCATCGCGTAGATCCTAAAATTGTGCCAAAATCTTGGACCTTCTTCTCAGATTTGTACCTAACTTTTTAGGCTTGTAGAAGAAAAGAAGAGAGAGGATAGAGGGAGTATGGGATATCAGGGATGGTAGACTTTGGACATAAAAAATTATTTCTTGCATTGAATGCACTTTGATATGAAAAAGGCTTTTATGTTCAACACCTACTTAGAGTCCCTTTTGACCAAAATAACTTGTTTATTTTATCATTAAGACTCTAGGACTTATTCTCCATGAAAAACCATCAGATCTCATCTATTTTTTTCACCAAAAATCATTCAAAAAGGTGTCGACATGAGTAGATAAGGAAGAGTCCACTGCACCTAGGACTCTTCCCTCAAGAGTTTGATTTAAATTAAACTCTATCATAACTTAGTCAGACACCTCCAAAAATCATGAAATTTGGTAGACCCAATACATTACTCGTGCTCTATCACATATCCAAAAATTAGATCAAAATAATTTTTAAAAAATTTTCTAGAAACATCTGATCAGGTGACCCTCAATTCTCTCAAATATGTCAACTTTTGATCCTAGTCCAATTTGACAATGAATGAATTTAATTTCTATAATTAATCTGATCTGAACATATTTCAATCAGATTAAAATAAATATATTCTAAATACAAGAATGAGTCAAATCAAATTTGACTCGATTGTGATGAATCAGAAAGATTTCAGAAGGAGAAAGTCAGGCTCAATCATGTGCTAGCACGATTACCTTGAACCTAATTGGATCTAATCCAAATCAATCAAACTGGCTTAGCTTAATTGATGACATGCAGATCCAAATGCTTGTTTGTGTGATCTAGTTAGATTCAATTCTATGTGATAATGAGACATGTCGCGATCTCCATCATCGACATCATCGAAACATCTTTCGATGGATCAGAATTTTTCTGATTCATATAATTAGAATGATTAATCATCAAAATTATCCTAATTGCTCTCAAAATCCATCAGTGATACCTAGAAATATATGGTGGTAATCTATTAGAACTGAAAGCGAACCTCTCGATACAGTTACTTGTGTGATTGGGTTCTTCTATCTTGAGCCCCATCAGGATTAGGGTTAAAGTTAACTTGTCAAACCTAATGTCCATCATATGAATTAATCATTTGATTCGAGTCCAATATGAAATCTTAATAAAAACTCTTTCTATCATCTTCACTCCGCCATGGCCATGGGCTTATGGACTCAATCTCATGATTATCATAAGGCTACTCCTCATCTACCGAGGTAGATAGATCTCCTATTGATGCAATCCAATTCCTACAATAAACATGCTATAGCCAACATACACCTCAAGATTTTCAATGGCTAGAAGACCGAGTTATGATGTAGTCAAACTATAACACCCTGAAGGTGAACTACCGATGCATCTTAGGTTAAAGAATCAGACACACCACTGCAGCATCGAGTTAGTCATCGACGAGAAGGTAGACTTTCTTATGACTACTCTAGATGGTCATGCTCAGTGCCCTCATTCTCTAACGAGTATCTGTACTCTCACTCCATTATCTCCACATCATAGACTCAAGATACGTCTATCCTAAGAAAATGATCGTACACCAATCTTTTGGATCGATCACCATTCTCGTGATGATCCTACGGTCGGAAGCAGTTTATGAGTTAATTATAAAAATTCATGTCTTAAATTTTCAACTCTTGAAAATATGAATTATCATTATCATTAACTCAAAGGATGTATCACAGACACTTTTAAACACACACTATGATAGAAAATAATTTATTTATTAATTTATAGTTAAAATTATAAAATTATCCTTAGAAGTGTATTGCAAGTGACAGCCAATCTGGCTTCTAGAACACATATCTAACACTCAACCGATCTAAATTACTTTCTTCATGAAAGTTCTCTATCCTTGATGTTGGGAGGCCAATTTCTATAGGTATTACTGCTTCTGATCCAAATGTGAGTTTGAAGGGCATTTCCTCCACTGGTCGTCTGGAAGTGGTCCTATAGGTCCAGAGAACATTGTATAGTTCATCAGCCTAAAAATCTTTGACTTCAGTGAGCCTGATTTTAAGATCTTAGAGAATTATCCAATTTGTAACTTCAGCTTCTCCGTTAGATTGTGGATGTTCTACTGAAGTTAACTTGTGATTAATGTACAGCTTGAAATAGAATTTCTTGAATTTCATATTATCAAACTGCTTTCCATTATCAGTGATGATTATCCGAGATAGACCAAAATGACAGATGATTGACTTTCAGATAAAGTGTCGCATCTTTTTTTCTCTATGATTTGTGCTAGTGGTTCAATCTCCACCCATTTGGTGAAGTAATCTATAGCGACCACCAAAAAAATTTTTTATCCTATTGCCATGAAAAATGATCCCAAAATATCCATCTCCTAAATAGCAAAAGGCCAAGGGACAGTTATAGAAATGAGTTCAATGGCTAGCTTGTGCTGAATGTTAGCATACCTTTGACATTGATCGCACTTATTGACGAGATCAGCTGCATCTTTTTGCACGGTCGATCAATAATAGCCATGTCGAATAACTTTATATGCTAAAGATCTGCCCCCCAGATGGTTACCATAGATTTTGAACTTCTCAAAGGGCATAATCAGCCTCTGAAGGCCCTAGGCACCAAAGTAATGAAAAAGAAAATGAATTTTTTATAAAGTTTTTCCATCTAGGATGATATACCAAGAAGCTTGCCTCTTGATTTTTCTTGCATAAGCGAGATCACTAGGCAATATTCCTTTGCTTAAGTAATCCATTATCGGATCTATCTAGCTTGGTTCATGATCCAATTGAGCGAGCATTTGGACCTCTGTGCTGGATTTTTCAAAGATTTTAATGAATGCCTTTTGATTGAGGTCGGAATATCCCAACGTAGCAAGATGTGAAAGTGCATCAGCTTGGACATTCTCTGATCTTGATATTTGGATAGTTTTGAGGTCGGAGAAGCTTTTGGATAATTTCTTTGTATTATTTAGATATTGAGACATAATAGAATCTTTAGCCTCATAATGATCTCGTACCTTCCGATGACGAGCTGTGAGTTTGTAAAAATCTTAAGCCTCTTAATATTGAGCTCCTTAGCCATTCTGAGTCCTGCAATGAGGGCTTCATATTCAGCTCCATTGTTGGAGATTTTGAAATTGAATCGTAGGACATGTTCAATGATTGCTCCTTCGGGACTAGCTAAAATCAAGCCAGCTCTACTTCCTTGGGCATTAAGGCTCCATCCACGTGTAAGAGCCAATAAGGTCCTTCAATGGCTTCTTTCTGAATCTTTGGGATTTTTTTTTTTTTGGGTATTGAACACTCCACCACGAAATCAACCAGCACCTGAGCTTTCATAGAAGGTTTGGATCAATAATAGATATCAAATTTGCTGAGTTCAATGGCCCATTTGACCAATCGACCAGAAGTATCAGATTATTGAAGGACCGATCTCAGTGGTTAGTTTGTTAAGACTATAATGGAGTGAGCCTGAAAATACGATCGAAGCCATTTGGCGGTGGTCACCAGAGAATAAATCATCTTTTCAATTTTGGAGTCCCGAAACTCCTTATCTCGCAATAATTTGCTGGTATAATAGATAGATCTGTGTGTTCCTGCATCATCTCAAACTAAAATCGAGCTGACGGCGTTAGGTGAGATAGATAGATATATGAATAAATTCTCACCTTCGATAAGTTTTGATAGTAGTGGGACCATGCCAAGGTACACTTTAAACTTGTCAAAGGCAAATTGATATTCCTCTGTCCATTCAAAATTTTTGATTTCCTTCAAAGTTTTGAAGAATGGAAGGCATTTTTTGGCTCACCTGGATATAAATCTGCTGAGTGATGTTACTCGTCCAGTGAACCATTGTACTTCTTTTAAGGAGCTAAGAGGCTTCATCTCAAGTAATGCTTGGATTTTCTCAGGATTGGCTTCTATTACTCTCTAGGTCATGAAAAAACTAAGAAATTTTTCGATCGTAACTCCGAAAACATACTTGTTAGGATTGAGTTTCATTTGGTGTTTACAAAGCTCTCCAAAGGCTTCCTCTAGGTTGGTAATATACCGATCTGCTTCTATGCTTTTGGCAAGCATGTTGTCGACGTAGACTTTTATGTTGCGATCAATTTGGTGCTTGAAGACCTTATTTACTAGGTGCTGGTAAGTGGCACCTGCATTTTTCAAACCAAAAGATATCATTTTGTAACAATACAAACCTTTGTCGATGATGAATGCTGTATTTTTCTCATCTTCAAAGACCATTCTGATTTAATTGTAGCCAGAGAAGGCATCCATAAAACTCAATAACTTGTGTCCTGATGTTGCATTAACCAGTTGATCAATTTTCGGTAATGGAAAGCTATCCTTTGGGCAAGCCTTGTTGAGGTCGGTAAAATTAATACAGATTCTTCATTTTTTGTTTGCCTTTTTGATCATCACTACATTAGCTATCCAGTTCAGATATTATATTTCTTTGATGAATTCTGCTTTTAGGAGTTTGTCGACTTCCTCATCTATCGCCCTTTGCCTTTCTAGGGCGAAACTTCTCTTCTTTGCTTTACTGGCTTATATTTTGAATCAATGTTCAATTTGTGCATGATGACGTCGGCTGGAATCCAAGCATATATGAGGTTGACCATGCAAACACATTGATATTTTTTTAGAGAAAAGAAATTAGCTTCTCCTTGAGATCGATATTCAACCAAGCTCCTATCTGGATGGTTTTTTCAGGATCTTCACCCAGTGGTACAGTAATAAGTGGTTTCGCTGATTCAGCTTGGATTTTTCCATCCTCATTTTTAGGCTCTTAGTCGGGGATTTCGGTAGGTGAAGTTTTGATTGGCGCCTTCATTTTTGAAGCTATCAGAAAGCACTGTCTGGCTATTGTTTGATCCCCACGCATCTCCCCAATGCCTAATCTGGTTGGAAATCAGACAAGCAGGTGGTAAGTTAAGACTATTGCTTTGAGGGCATTTAGCCCAGGTTGGCCAACGATGGCGTTGTATGCAGATAGTATTTTGACAACCAGGAATATAAGCTGCATTGTTAACTGATAGGGTTCTTTTCCTGTAGTAACTGGTAGTGTGATTTTTCCTTCAACTGCTATTGAGTCACCTAAAAATCCAACCAGTGGGCAGCCTACCTATCTCAGGTTATTCATCACATTTATTTTTGAAAAGGCATCATAGAATAATACGTCTGCCGAGCTTCCATTATCAACTAAAATTCTCTTTACATCATAGTTTGCTATCATTATGAAAATAATAATAGCATCACTGTGGGGTGTCTGAATCTCCTGAACATCATTATCAGAAAAAGAAATAGCATTCTCAGTGCACTGTCTCTTAGAAGAGGGACTCTCGGATGCCCCCTAAAGCTGGCTACCTTGTGAAATCATGTTGATGATTCTTGCAATTGGCCGATTGTGCTCAGCAGCGTCGTCCGATCTTTGGCGTGGCTCGAGGGGCTGGTTTGCCCAATCTCAGAGATACTTGCTAAGATAACCTCAGCGGATCAAAACCTCAATATCATCTTTGAGTTGATGGCATTCCTCAGTGTCATGCCCATGATCCCGGTGAAAGCGATAGTATTTGCTTTTATTCCTTTTGTCAATGGGGGCCTTTATGGAGATAGGACGGCGGAGATATCCTTAATTCTCTATCTCTATCAGAATCTATGATCGAGGGGTGGATAGAGAAGCGTAGCTGTCAAATTTTCGAGGACTCTAGGATCTCAGATTTTTCCAAGGTGGTTCACTATTGCTCCCCTAATTCCTGCGTTCTTCCTCGCAGGATCGCTTCTTTTCTTCTTTGTTTTTCTTATCCTTCTTATTCAACTTTTCCTCCTCCTCAACATGAGCATACTTTTGGATTCAGTCTAGCATTGCTTTATAATTCTCCAAAATATTCTTGTTGAGGGAGAAGGTCAAATGATAGCTCCTGAGTCTCCGCTTCAAGGCAGACATAGCGACAGACTCGTTGAAATCTTTCACTTCAAGAATGACTATATTGAAATGGGCCATATACTCTCGATGGAATTCGACCTCCTGCTGCACTACGAAAAATAGATTGTCCGAGTGCTTCAAGTGGAGGCGGTTACTTCTAAAATAGGCTATGAAAAGCCTGCTCAACTGGTCAAAAGAAGAAATGGACCCAGGATGGAGTCTAAAAAATTATATCCTTGCAGATTTCTTGAGGGTGATAAAAAAAGGTCATATAGAGAAGGGCATCGGATGCACCTTAGAGCCTCATAATATCTCTGTACCCCTCAAGATGATCTTGGAGATCCGTAGAGCCATCAAACAGCTCGAGAAAAAGTAAGGTGGAAATCTTTCTTATTCTGAGAAGGTCTTTCGAGTTGTACCTCTTTCAGTTTCTTCTCAAGATCTTGAAGCTTCTGCTGAAGATCCACCTCTCGCAATGGCTTCCTACTGTAGGAAGTTGATTCTGCTTCATAGGAGCGATCTTCTTGATCAAGAAGGTGCTCTCGACGAAATTCTTAGAGGATTGGAGGATGGCTGGTCCGCGATGCAGCCTCTTGGAGGATGGTTTCTTGCCGTTGCTTCGTTGTTTGTTGGAGTTGCTGCACGGCGTTGGTGAAGACCTGACTTGCTGTACCAGAAAGTTGAACTGCTGTAGATCAATTGAGGCCAGAGGATAAAACTGGACCATCTCCAAAAGGGCTCTTGGAGAAGACTGAGTCGGGTTTTATGTTTTCTTGACCATTTCCACCAAAATCTTTAGGCAATTCTCTTCCTCTAGTGCCAATCTGATGCAATAGGATTTCAAATTTTTGTAGAGATTCATGTTGGAGAGCTAATTGGGCCGAACAAACATCGATCGTGGGCCAATCCTACAAGAAAAGTTTCAAGAATCGATGGGGTACTCTCCGATTTAGGATCCTTTGATGCTTAGGTCAGCTGAAGCCTTGTCAATAAATAGTGAAAATGAAATATTTGAGAGGTAGAAAGAGAGGGTTTGAGTAGAGAGTGATTCGATCTTCCTATAGTGGAGAAGTCGAGATTAGATTTAGTAGAGTTTCGACTCTGTGAATCTTGCTTACCTTGGAGGGATATCATGCCCCCTATTTATAGAGGGAATCGTTTGGGCCTTAAGTTTGTTAGGCCGTTAGTTTGTTATGTTCAGCTAGATTGTAGCTGTTGACTGTTTATCTTGATGGCGATTAGCTAGAGTACAGCTGGAGGAGGGTCGAAATTTGATTGAAGCGTAGTTGGCACTTAGTTGTCTGTCGGAACATGTTGAGGTCGGTAAGTTACCGATCTAGCTTATATGGTGAGGTTGGTGATTTACTGATCTTAATATATTGTAGAGTTTGCTATGGTCGATGATATCGGTATTTTACCAATCTCGAATATCAAGTTGGTCATTCTGGTCTCAAGCTGATTATTATCGACGAGGTCGGTGCAAACCCAATCTCTTGTAGAGCTCGACGGCCACTATCATTCAAAGCGACAAAACATTTGTCTGATTGTGTGTGGTTAAGCTGAGGTCAGTTTATTACCAACCTTTATTGAGATTTGTTTCGAATATTATGAAAAATGGTAGCTCACCGATCTAGAATTTACTATGATTGGTTATTTACCGATTTGGACCTGATCACTTAATCGATTTGACTCTGACCAGCAGTCTAGCCCCTAGATCGGTCTTGGCACCAAACTTGTTGATTGCCTGTCATCTAAGATGACGATCCCTTTGATGATGCCATGTGTTCAGTAAGGATTGACTGTACCAACACAGTGCTTGCCTGGATTTGTAAAATCCTACTTGCTAGAAACTATTGCAACTTTTTACTAATTGTCATGCCATTCCCAATTGATGTACGTGGTATCTAATCACCCACATGCTTGACGAAGCCATTCTGCAGGATTTTTCACAGATTAAAGAATTCCTGTTTTCCTTTAGGCACTTAGTTCGATTTCGAAAGACATTCAATTTGCACTTTCGTGTGTGTGTGTATTTGTAGAAGATAGTTGTTAGTTTCCATGCTGGCAGGTGTTTAATCTTACACCTATTGTACATTGGAGACAGATTGGATGCTTATAAAAGGCAAAGGAACCAAAATAACACCTAGGAAGACCTCAGCTCGTTTCAAAAGGTATCAAAGTGGACTCAATTAATAGCGTATGACTAGAGGATGCTGCAGCACAAACCTTTTTGGGTTGATCGCAGGCCAATCACAATGCTTATGACTGCATTTGCTTAGATTTAGATGGTAATGCAATTAGGATGCCAAAGTTTGAAAGGCTAAGATGCGTATTTAGTCCTATCTCTATTATATATCAAAAAGATCTAAGATATCTGTACAAACATCTTCGGACTAGCTTTTTTAAATGACCATCACACTTTATTAAAAGAAATTAAGGCAAAAATATGAAAGATTCTGAAATATGCTTTTCAATTAGTAGTTGTCTCATACATGGTTGTGTAATTTGACATCATTGATACAACCAGTAGACTAGAAACTTACAAATTTGTTGCCTTTTATAAGGGCCAAATGGACTGATAGGCATTCATTTCCACTTTCTGAGTAGGGCCTGAAATCTCGCGAGTTCACAAGCTATCTATCAATCTATTTTTTATGACCAAACCTGCAGGCTGTCTGGGTTGCCGAGCAATAATTTTGGAATCCCTAAAAGGTGCAATTTTTTTATATGGTAAGGCAGCCAACAAATGTGGCAAGTCACCCACTTCTAAGGGCCTTGGACACCACCTGACTGATTAAAAAAATATCCAGCATATTATGGGCATGTAAGAGAACTTATTGGAGAGGTTGTCTCAGGGCTCTTATCTGGTATACTTTACAGCAAAGTGTGTGTGTCAATGTGCACGTTACTCAACTTGTATATTTTCCAGCAGATGAGATCCAGATGTCCCGAACAAGATTTCTGACAGAAGGTTGTCATCTTGATCAAATAAAAAGTAATAAATAAAATAAATAAAGGACAACCTTACATAAAAGACTTCAACAAATTCCTTCTACGATAATAAAAAATGCGACAATTGAGTTTACGCTACCAAAAACATGTCATTCTGTTCACTCCAACACGAAAGAATTTTATTCTGTTCCGCGTCTTTCTGTATCTTTTATTCCATTGAGCATTTTTATGTACACAAAAACCACCGCTGGTTGTTAACTTCAGCCATTGGCAAATTGGTCATTGCTACTCATCAAATGCTTTTATCTAAGAGTGAGATCTTCCAAGTCAGTGTTGTTCAGCATCCCAATGGTGATATTAAAAGAAAAATTTTAGCTTCACCTCCCTGCCTTTTGGTTGGGGCAACAAACGTAAGGCTTTTTGGTAATGAGCATCTGTTCTTTAAAGCACCTAGTGTGTTCTCGAGCAAAACTTTGGCAACCCAGACTCTTTTGGCTGAGAGAGATGTTGCCTCCAGGGATCGTTATGCAATTTATAGTGCAATACCTGTTCCAAGAATACTATTTAAGCTCACAACCATCATATTTCTTTGATGATCCATATTCAGAAGCACAGTTGCAATTGTGTTGTTTAAAGATTGGACACATGTTAGTATATGTGAACCAAGTCCAAGTAGGTCCTAGCATCCATCAAACGAACAGTGATTGTTGCTTATTTTATTTAAAATAATGCTTACCAATGAAAACTGAAACACAATGGTGTACACGGAGGCATATATCCATTATAAATTAATGAATTACAACTTCAGCACTTTTTAGACCTTAATGCATCATATATCTGTTCACTTGATGTGCACTGTGTAACTGGTCTAACAAGAGCTATGCTTTAATAATCTATTAGATATCAACTTCTAGACCACCAATTGTGTCTACATTGGTGCAATGATTTGATCAGCTGGGTCAGGCCTATGCTTGTCCTAAACAAAATAACATTGATTAAAGAATCTTATGCTTAGAGTTTTTGTTCAAGTCCTAAATTTCAAGTTCCTTACAAAAACAAATAGTTAGTGTGAGAGCCCTATCTGACCAGCAGTGTAGGTGACTGGTCCGGCCAGATCAGCTTTGGTCAAAATATAGAAGGGGATGGGTGGTGTGTATAGGGGCACCACCCTACCCCATGTGAATATCGACGGTGGTATGGCACTATGATCCAACAGGATCCTCAGATTTGATATTAGCTATTTTAGCCAGATAGGGCTGACAGGGGTAAGATCTACCACACTTGGAAGTTAAGTTGCAAGCTAAACTTTCGAAGGCTATAACTTAATCATACGATGTCTAATTTCTATAGTCTCTTTCTTTTAAAAGTTGGATATCAAGGTTTGCTATCTTAGCACGGGACCATATACCGCTATCATTCTATTACAGTATCGATATGTGATTCAGTATGGTATAAGATAGCATACCGTGTCAGTATGGTATAAGGCAACATATCGATATGGGGATGAATCAGATCGAATATCCATGTCGGTATGGTATAAGGCAACATATCGATATATGATTCAATATGTATGCTCTATATCGGACGGTATGGGGTAGTTTGATAAATCATATCGAATATCTTTCCAAAATCTACAACTTTAGCCAACTCCTCAAGAGGTTGAATCAGATCGAAATTCCATCATTTTAGTTCCAAAAAGGACTAGTCAAACCAAAACTTTCTTTGTCAGAAAATAGTTTAACTAAAAGTAATTTGCCAATTTGAGAAGAATTAGGCAAAGCGACAAAAGACAAAATTAATGCAGAAATCGAGATTTATCTTCTGCAGAATTTTAACTTTTTTATTATTTCTATTTACCATGTTTATTCTAGGACCCGAACTAGAAAGAAAAATCCGACCTAAATTGTACAAGCATGGACATCCTTTTAGGAACTATAAAAAAGAATCATACTCAAATTATGCAAGGGTGAACCTCACTTATATTATAAATAGGAGTTGCATACCTCATTTTAGGTGTGGAGAATCAATGAAAGAAAATGGGACTTAAGTCCTTTCGAAATTCTTTTAGTTTTCTTTAAAAAAAATTGAGTTGAGAGGGTTGAAAAAAATCTTCCTTATCTTCAATCGGTTTAAGTTGGTATCAGAGTATCAGCCTTCTATATATGCAAGGGTCTTAGTTCATGCTCTAGGCACGCGAGCAATACAAGAAATTGGGAGAAGAGTTATCTGAGGAAAAAGATAATCGTATTACCTTGTTATTAACAATGGCATAATAGCCATATAGATACATAGGGGATGACCATATTTAGAGGATCAAATCCCAAAGAATAAGTGCAATGATCATATTTAGAGGATCTAATCCCAAAGAATAAGTGACTACCAATAAATAAGAAAAAAGAATAACAACCAGTTAAGAAATCAATCAAACCCAAATTAGCACTATTCTAGGTAAGTTGAGAGAATTTAGGGATTCTAACACTCCCCATCAAGCTGGTGAATAAATATCTTCCATTCTTGGCTTGCTTATGAGTTCCTGAAATCTTGCTGTAGGTAGTCCTTTCATTAAAATATCGGCTAATTGACAATGTGATGGCATATAAGGGGTGCTAATTAAGCCATTGTCCATCTCTTTTATGAAATGTCTATCTATCTTAATATGCTTAGTCCTGTCATGTTGAACAGGATTATGTGCAATATTTATAGTAGACTTATCACAATACATTTCATAGTTCCTTCTCTCTTAATTCTGAGATCATCTAGAATTATTTTTAGCCACAAAAGTTCACACACTCCATGAGCCATAGATCTAAATTCAGCTTCAGCACTGGATCTCGCAACCATATTCTGTTTCTTGCTTCTCCATGTAACCAAATTTCCTCCAACGAAGGTGCAATAGCCAAATGTTAATCTTCTGTCAGTTTGGGATTGTCAGTTTGGGATCCTCCATAACTGCATCCGTGTAGGCTTCTAAAGTCATCCTTTTTCCTTTTTAAACAATTTTCTTTCTTGGTGTTGCTTTGAGGTAATGGAGGATTCTATGAACCGCTTGCAAATGTACCTTTTTTGGATCATGCATGAATTGACTTACCACACTTACTGAGTATGCGATATCTGGCCATGTGCGACAAAGGTAAATTAATCTTCCAACAAGTCTTTGGTATTTTCCTTTATCTACTATGTTGCCTTCTTTTGTTCTTCCTATTCTGTAGTTTGGATCAATAGGTGTGCTTGATGCTTTGCTGCCAAGATTCCATCTCTTTCTAAAATCTAACACATATTTCCTCTGAGAGATGAAAATGCTCCTTTTTGAGTATGCCACTTCAATTCCTAGAAAGTACTTGAGATTCTCTAGTTCTTTGATTTCAAATTCTCAAGCTAAGTGTTTCCTAAGGGACTCCTTTTCAACTTCATCATTCCCTATCATAATGATATCATCCACATAGACTAATACAGCAGTAAGTTCACCTTTAATTGAGTGCTTGATAAACAATGTATGATCCCCTTGACTTTGTTTATATCCCATTCTCAATATGATCTTTGTAAATCTCCCAAACCATGCCATAGATGATAGTTTCAAGCCATAAAGTGCCTTTTTTAAATGACATATTATTGGCCCCAAAACTTCCATCAAATCCAGGTGGAGGTTCCATGAAGACCTCCTCCTCTAAGTTCCCATGTAGGAACGCATTCTTGACATCAAACTGCTGTAAACCCCAATCAAACATAGCAATAATAGATAATAAAATTTGCATAGTATTCATCTTTGTTATGGATGCAGAAGTTTCTTGATAGTCCACTCCATAAGTTTGAGTATACCCTTTAGCAACTAATCTCGTCTCATATCTCTCAAAGGATCCATCAGCCTTATATTTCAATGTATAAACCCATTTATATCCCACCGGTTGTTTCCTTTCAGAAAGAGTAACAATCTCCCAAGTCTTACTCCTCTCTAGTGCATTCATTTCCTCTTTCATGGCTTGTACCCAATTCTTAATTTTTAATGCCTCTTGGATGGTTTTGGGAATGTCAATTGAGTTTATAGTGGTGAGAAAACTTTTGTGCTGTGGGGATAATCTATGAAAGAAAACAAATTGTGAAACTGGGTGATGGGTGCAATTTCTAGTTCCTTTTCTCAAGACTATTGGTAAGTCCAAATCTTAGGATGTAGGAGTAGGAGAAAGAAGAATTTGATTCAGTGTATTAAAAAGCCCTAGGTGCACTAAAGCGCAAAGGGCTCTTGACACCTAGGCGCCAGGCGCAAGGCTCAAGCGCGCGCCAGAGTGAATCTAGGCACCAATTAAAGCAAAAAACATAGAAAATTATATAACAACATTTGTAACACAAAATACTAGTATTATTTAAACTAATGAACCTCAAACAACAATCCAAACACCATAATAAGAGAGAGATAGAGAAAGGGAGAGATCGGTTCAAATGTCAGAAAGTACCAAACAGCAAGCAGGGAGAGTCCGAGAGTCTTCTTCACGTGCTTTGTTTCTCTGGTTTTTTTTGTCGAAGAAGAATTCTATAAGTCGTGGACTTCTTGGTCAAGAGTAGTTTAAAGTTTAAACTTTAAATGAAAAGACAGCTGGCAGCCCAATCTAGAATCCCTGGTAATTAAAACTCTTAGCTATACATTTCTTATTTTACTAAAATTCTATCTAGAGTCCCTAGGTAATTAAAACTCTTAGCTATACATTCCTTATTTTACTAAAATTCTATCTAGAATCCCTAGGTAATTAAAACTCTTAACTAACCTATACATTCCTTATTTAACTAAAATTCTTTAATAGCTGAAAAGTTCTATTGGGCACGCTTATTAGACGCCTTACATGAAATAACCAGTGCACGCCTAGGATGCCTCAAGTGCGCCTAAGAAAAGATGCCTCGCCTGGTTGTTATTAAGCGCTAGGCATCACGCACCATGCGCCTAAAGCCTAAGGCACGCTTAAGGCGTGCCTTTTTATTCGCTGATTTAATTACCTAGATCTGGCTTAGATTCATGAATTTGTCTTAGCTCTGGATTGAACTTCTTCATCCTCAAGTATGTTAGTAGTTCCGCTGGTGATTTGGAGCTCGGCTGCTGTTGTTGTTCCTCTTGTAATTCCAATGAAGGTATCAATAGAGAAAGAGAAGAGGAACAAACCTGCAAGAGGGAAGAGGAAGTGGAAGGTAGTAGTGGTGCCAAAGAAGAAGGAGAAGCCAGCAGTGGCAAGAAAGAAAGAGAGGTAAGAGGTACTGAATTATCAAAAAGGGTACCCCATTCCATATCTACATTAGTCTTCTCCCTCTAAAGATAGGAATGGGAAGGTTGGAAAAATAGTTCATTTTCTTGAAAGGAAACATCCATGGAAACAAAGACTTTTCGGATAAAGGGTAGATAATATTTGTATCCTTTTTGTGTGTTTGAGTAGCCTATAAACATGCATTTGAGATCTCTAAGGGTCAAGCTTACTCCTTTGTTGTTGGTGAATATGGACAAAAGACAACCGAACACTCTAAGTGGTAAAGTATTTGAATAATGAAAATCTAGATAGAAGTCAGATAGGAACTGTATAGAACTCTTGTTATCAAGAAGTCGTGAAGGCACTCGGTTTATTAAATAAGCTGTTGTTAGAACAGCCTCTCTCCAAAAATTTTTAGGAGCATTGGACTGAAATAAGAGGGCCCGAGTGACATTATGTAAGTGTCTATTTTTTCTTTTAGCCACTCCATTTTGTTGGGGTGTGTCAACACAAGAAGACTCATGGATAATGCCTTTATTTTGCAAGAAAATGGAAAGTTAGGTTGAAATAGTCCCCACCATTATCCGATCGAACTCTTTTAATAGGAACCCCAAATTGTGTCTTGATCATTTTGTGGAAAATAAGAAAGATGAGGCTAACTTCAGACTTCTCTTTCATGAGGAATAACCAAATTGTTGTCATGCAGTCATCAATAAATGAAACAAACCACCTAGCACCAGTGATATTAGGGATTTTAGATGGTCCCCAAACATCAGTATGTACCAAAAAAAGGATGGTGTGACTTTGTATTACTCAAAGAAAATGACACACGATGATGTTTTGCAATTGCACAAGTATCACAATGAAAACTATCAATAGCAACATTTTTTAAGAGTAAAAGAAACATTGTCTTTAGTAATTGAAATGGTGGATATCCAAGACAAAGGAGATGAAGCCAAATTTCAGATCTATTGGATGACGTGGGAGGGTTAGAGAGAACATTTTTGGAGGAGCACGAGAGAGTCAACCGAACCCCTTTATCCATAGAACCACTCATACCTTCAAGAAGATAGAGACTATTCCTTTCCTTAGCAAATCCAATCATCTTCCCTGAAACCTATTCCTGAAAAACACAATGAGTGGGAAAGAATGTCACGTGGCAATTTAAGTCTTTGGTAAGCTGATGAATAGAAATGACGTTAGTGGATAGCTTGGAAACATGGAGGACATTTTGACAGAAAAGAGATGGTGTTAATTTGATAGTTCCCTGTCCAGCAATAGTTATTGGAGTGCCATCAACAACAGTAATTTTATTTTCTTATTATCTGGACTTGGCTTATAGGTGTCAAATTTGGTGGGAATATTGGTCATATAGTCAGTAGCTCTTGAATCAATGACCCAGGAGCCGAAATTATGCATAGGGTTGGCATTAAAAATTTCAAAAATGAGACACCATATTGATCCAATGAATATGAGCTAGAGAAATTAGAAAGAAAGTTGAGTAAACCTCACAATTTTTCAATCTCATCTTTGTTGAAATCTCGGGTTTTTTCTTTTTCCAAGGCTAGTTTATCCAGTAGAGGTCCCTCCTTATTCGTGAAATTGGCTTGTCCCCTTTGTTGACCTCTAAATCTGCCATTACGACTAAGAACTTGGGCTTTGCCATAAGGTTTAAAGCAATTCTCTTTCGTGTGGAGTGGCTTTTTACAATAGGTACACCAAAGATTGTCTTGGGTGGATTGTTTTAGAGAGCTATCATTTGATTTGTCACCGTGGCCTTGGCCAAGAGAAGTTGGCTTGCCTCCTTCATCCATAGTCTTTGTAGAGATCATTGCTGAACTTTTGATGGACCGAGCTTCTAACATAACAGACCGTCGACTTTCTTTAGCATGAATAAGGAAAAATACTTCATTCAATGGAGGCAACCGATCCTTCCCAAGAATTTGTACATGGAGTGGATCAAATTCCATGTTCAGTCCTTGCTTGGTGATTAAGATTTTGATCTTGATTTCATAGATAATAGCAGCATCTAGCATTTTGGAGTATGTTTGGCGAACGATGTCCCAAATATCTCGAGTAGTAGGAAAAAATATCAGATTCTTGCTAATATCTAGTTGCATGAAATTCCAAAGCTATGACATAATCATAAAGTCCTCGTCCCATGCTGGAAACTTGGGATTGATAGAACTTGGTCCTGTTTCAGTCAAGTGACGAATTTTTCCACACCCCTTGAGAAATGTCTTGACAATTTGTGACTACTGGAGGTAGTTTTCTCCATCCAGCCAGTAGGAGGGAGTCATGCTTTGGAGTTCCCTACTATGAGTTATGGGATTGCCGAAAACCGGTCCAGTAGAATTACTAGCCATAGTTTTAGAGGCTTCTGACATGGTTCGGCGACAGAGAAGAATGGGACAAGTGATAACCAGTAACGGCAATAAAGACCATAGAGAAATAGGATCGAAAGCAATGAAGGCTTAAAAAAATCAAAAGATGCCCAAGAAACCAGGCTCTGATACCATGAGGAAAAAGATAATCGTATTTCCTTGTTATTAATAATGGCATAATAGCCATATAAATATATAGGAGATGACCATATTTAGAGGATCAAATCCCAAAGAATAAGTGGGATGACCATATTTAGAGGATCAAATCCCAAAGAATAAGTGACTACCAACAAATAAGGAAGCAGAATAACAACCAATTAAGAAATAAATCAAACCTGAATTAGCACTATTCTTGCTAAGTTGAGAGATTTTAGGGATTCTAACATTATCTATGTTTCAAGTACATCAAGGATAAAAGCGACTATGACTGCTAGTTCTTTCTCGATGAATGATGAGATAAAAGAACGTCTTACACAATTGAAGGAGATGATTGTCTAACTCACCGAGATCGTCTTCTAATTAGCGATATCTTTAGCATAAGCACCAGTAGCTCCTGTTGTGAAGTTTTCTATGTTTGGAGATGAAGATCCTCATCTAGCAAGATGGATAAGTGACCTATAAGTATGCAAAATCTCTCTCTTCAATTATTTAAAGTTGAAGCTCGAATTGAGATTCCTGTATATAATGAGACCATGATGTAGAAAAGCTAGATAACTGATTAGACCAATTACAGACCAACTTTACTATCTATGGATAGTCCAATATCCAGAAGTAGCTTTTGCCTATCTCAAGTTTTCTTGTTATGCTCTTACTTGATAGAATTCGTACATGAGGAACAATGACATTTCTAATATGACGTAAAGCAAATTCAAAGGTCTAATTAACTAGTTTTACATAATCAGCTGCAAGGAGGATTGGTGGATCAAATGGTAGTATCTACAACAGAAGTATGATCAATCCATTCAGGACTACACTACAAAGTTATATAAGTAAGCAATCTCGCTTGGAATCTCCATCGATGATCATGCACTCTTAATGAAGTACGTTGGAGGTCTCCATGAGAGCATTTAAAAAAAATTAAAGCTCTTCAGAACTGAGGACATCAGCAAAGCTAGCATGAAGGCCATGGGGATTGAGGAGAGAAATCAACTAAAGGAAGGCAAAAAGGATGACAAGTTCAAGAAAAATGGTGAAAATCTAAGTTAGGAAGGAGAGCAAAGCAGGAAGCATATTAATACGACTTAGACAATTTAATGTGATCACTGCAACCTTCAATGCTTCACAGATACATCAAAGACAAGTGTTGGAAGCTTCACCCCAAATTGAAGCCAAAGTGGATGAAGCTGAAAGATGATGATTCTAAGAAGAAGGGGAAGACAATTCTCAATGCTATAGGAAACCCAAACCGAGCTTGATTACGAGGAAACCCAAGACAACAACTGAGGTAAATCTAGAGGTACGAAAGGAACTCTTCCACTTGAAGATTCAAGAGAAACAAAGCATCGTTGCGGCTATTATAGATCCTAGAAGTCAGAAGAATCTCCTCTTTGAAAATTTAGTTCAGAAGCTAAGGTTACATATTAAACCTCATCCATGTCCTTACCTTCTCGATTGAATTTAGAAAGATGTCGGGTTGAAGATTATCATGCAGTGTACCTTGAAGTTCGTCATAACTGAAAGGTATATTGATGAGGTAACTTATAAAATAGTTCCTTTGGATGTTTGTCAAATTATCCTTGGGAGCTTGAACCCTTGGGATCGAGATATAATCTTCTGTAGAATAGCACACTACTTGCAGATCGATCATGCTGGCCCAAGATCTATAACAAATACCCAACACACAAAAAAAAAAAGAAATTTGCAAAGAACCGTGAGAAAATAATTATTAAAGAAAAAAATTGGGAGAGAAACAAATTTATTCAAGAGAAAATAAAGGCTAAAACCTTATAAAGATGCCTCACGAAAGAGTATACATGCAAAAGTCTCTCTCCCTTTCTTCCCACGTCTCTCACACATTTTTCCATAACAAAAAAGAAGCATCAAAGATCCCCTTCAATATAGCATCACAAAAGTAGGCCGTTTGACCCATACTTGAACTTAAAAATAAAAAATCCACTAAAACATAAACACTAAACTAAAAAAAAGTAACTTTTTAGAAATAGAATCATATTTGAAATAGGACATACAAGGAATCATTAAGTAGTCCTAAAGTCATTAAAACTAATAACCAACTAAAAATGAAATTCTAATTGGAGTAAGACTTGACAATGAATCTCAACATTCTCCCACACTGCAAAGGCTATGACGACAATGCTGAACTTTTCAACATTGTGAAAAGCCATAATAGCTATTGCCATCATTGCTGCAGTAATAGGAATATATAACAACTTATCAAACAAATAATTAGATAGCAAAACCTTTATTAACTCGTACAATAATTTCTACACTAGCTTGTCCTCTTTGATACATATGTCGAAGACGATGATGTCCTGCAACACTTTCTCTCAACATTGACTTTACGGTCATGATATGGAAATTCCTTCGAGCATCCAACTTATCTCAACGAACATCAAGTTGCTAGTTCCAATAACTATTAGCATCGACCAATACTTGCAAATAAGTCACATAAAAAACAAAACTTTGGTCATATGCACATGCCCCAACTTGAGGAGCTTCAAGTATCAGCACACAGTTAGCTTTTGTATATGTCAAATCTTTATATATAGTCTTCTAACAACTATAAATTTTGTAGCAGCTTCAAAAGTAATTGGTATACAAAACCTTATCAGATACCAAGACACAACACCAATCATCTCCACCATGCACGTCTTCTTGTTGCTTGGTCTCTGAAGTTACTTCAACCTTAATTAGTTTTCCATCCTCATGACTGACTAAATCTCCACATGAAATATCCATATCTTAGATAACTTCGATAAAACTCTTCCATATGATTTGATTCATTAATATGGATCTCCATAATCAAATCAACTATAACATCCACCGACTCTTCTTGAGGAATTCTAAAATTAATGGATTCTTTTATCATGATCTGTTCTAAACTTGATACAATATCCACTTGATTAGGCTCCTCCTGCTCTAGGTTTTCTTCTGGACTTGATTGATCCTCAAGTTGATCAATCTTGCCCTACTCTGAGTCATTCAAAAATTCGATCTAGTCCTTAACTGATCAAACTCTCCCGGTCTCAAATCTTCATCTTTAAATCAATTTGTTCTTTTTGTAGATCTTTAGAGAAGCTTGGAACCAAAATCCACTCTTTAGATAATTTTCATTTGGGATATCTTATCTTACTGGAACTTGAGTAGAAGGTACAAAAATATCCCATGCTTTCTTGGGCTCTTTACATCTTGAATATGGAAATAATTTTCTTTATCAATTGAATTTTGAATATCCACATTACCTTCTTGGATTTCAGATTCTATTTTTTTCTTGCAATCTCATCTGTTGGCATTGTCTGTGACTCCTCCAAAATATTCCATAATTCTTGGCCTTTCAAATAAGATTTGACAAAACCTTTCCAATATAGATAATATGTGTTGTTTAACTTATGAAGAGAAATGGTAGTAGTAAAAGCAGCCATATTGATATTGCTGAAGGCATCTTATGCTCGAATCTATTGATGGAGAAGGTAAAAGCATCAGCCATGATGATTCACCTCTTGAATCAGCAAAACAAGAATCCACATACTTGCATCACCACACAACAAATTATTAGAAGGCTCTTCAACCACGCCAAGCTACGAATAAAAGAACCATAAACAATCGAGTCGCCACTCTGAAAAATGTGCTCCGAATAAATTTGATCGAAGTCACAAACCACTTGACCACTCTTCAAGCCTATGGATCTGATATCATGTAGAACCACAAATACACGTGCTACCAATCTCAAAACCTTAGCTTTGATATCATGTAGAATGGTATGCTAACCAGAGTAGATCAATCATGTTGGCCAAGATCCAGAACAAACACCAAACACAAAAAATTATAAATTTGGATGAGAAAAATAAATTTATTCAAAAGAAAATAAAGACCAAGATAAGGTTCGCGGACTCGGTACCGGAGCCCATGCCGGCCGACCGACGGTACGGATCGGTACGGATCCACACCAGACCGGACTAGCATGAACCAAAATAGGGGGGAAAAGAGAGAAAGAAAGAGAAATAGAGAGAGGGGGGAAGACTGAAGATGACAAAGGGGAAGTGGTCGAAGAGGTTGTCGGACGACATCCGGTTGGCCACCGTGGCCACCCAACGGCGCAATCCGTGCGGGCGGTGCCGCGGGTGTGAAGCAAGGGCATCACCCTTGTTTCACGGATTTTTTTAAAAAAATCTAAAAAAAGGTGAAGCCGGCAAATCTATTGCTGGCTTCAATGTTTTAGCATTTTTTTTAAAAAAAAATTATTTTAGTGAAGTCGACAAATGGTTTGCCTGCTTCACTGTTTGATATTTTTTTTAAAAAAATTCAAAATAGGTGAAGCCGGCAAACTGATTGCTGGCTTCACTATTCATCGGCCTTTTTAAAAAATCTGACAAAAGAATGGGGATGGTCACCCTTATTCCGCAGCTGCGGCTCTGCCAGCGCGGTCTCCGCCGCCTAGTGGCCACGGCGGCCACCCGACAACCTCCGACGTCCCCTCCGCCAACCGTGCGTGCCTTCGGTACACACTCCCCCTATATCTCTCTTTTTCTCGCTTTTAATCGAGCCTTATTGGGCATCACAAGGCCACTGTGACTTCCACGACCCTCCGACGATCACAGCGAGCCACCACCGGCCTCCAACGGCACCACTTTTTCTCTCCCTCTTCTCCTCTCTCTGCCTCTGTTTTTCTCTCTTTCTTCCCCAACACCAGTGTGTACCATTTTCTTTGTCGGAATCGTTCCGGTTCTCCACCAGTCCGATTCGGCATGCCCCGAACCATCTGGTTCGGGACGGTTCTGAGAACGCTGGACGAAAACCTCACAAAGACACTTCATGGAAAAGTCTTCACATGCAAAAATAATCTCCTCTCTCCTTCCCACACCTTTCACATGCTCTTCCACACCCAAAAGAGATGCCCAAGGGCCTTTTAAATAGAACATCACATGGGTAGGATGTTTGACTTATACCTAAACTCAAAAACTAAAAAACTACAAAAATACAAACTCTAAATTGAAAAAAGGAACTTTAAAAATAGAGTCCTATTGAAATAGGACATTGAAGGAATAATTAAGTAGAGTCCTAAAGTCGTGAAAATTAATAACCAACTAAAAATGGAATCCTAATTGGAGTGGGGCTTTACAATGAATCTCAACACCTTCTATGGGCAATAGAGGAAGTATCATCTCTTAAAGATAGAAAAGAGTTCGTAATCAACACCTCCAAAACACAAGAAAATGTAGACCATATGACTAATGCCCAGCAAAGTGACTTGTTAATACCTGCAGGAAATTCATGATGATGGTACAAGAAGCCGATACTAGTCATGAGTGGCCAAGCTCTCACCTCTTGGTTCCACCGATCGCTCAATCAACATCGAGTTGTCGTAGGCATCATCGACAAGTAGGGCAAGGAGCATCCCTACCATAAAAGTTCAGATGCGGAAGCAAACCAAGTAGTTGCTAAGACCCAAAAGCAAATAAAAGCAAAGCCAAAAACCATCTCCGAACAAAGCCAGGTAGTTCAACTATAAGATGGGGAAGCAAGCATTCCCCACCTTTAGTTCTGATTTAACACAAGCTAAATCCCCTACACAAGAGAAGCCTAATCCAAAAGAATCCTTAGACTCGATAAGGACCATTTAGACACTAAGATAGGATTAGACAAGATCTAGAAGCAAGATTCACCGTATTGGGAAGACGAATTGCAAGTCAAACTTTCGATGGCCCTAAATCAAACAACATCCAATTTCGATGATCCTTCTTTCTAAATCAGAGATCTTTTCGAGATCTACAACTTTTGATCAACCCCTTAAGGGATTGAATGGGACCGAAATTCCATCATTCTGGCCCCAAAACTGACTAGCGAAATTGAAACTTTTCTTTTAGATAAATACTTTGATCGAAAGTTATCTTTCAATCTGAGAAGAGTTAGACAGAGCAATAGAAGGTAAAGTCGATGTAGAAGTCAAGATCTATCTTCCTTAGAATTTTAATATATTTCGTAAGTATTTTCATTAGTCATGTTTATTTTAAGATATCTAGTCCTATTCGAACTAGGAAGAAAATTCCAACCCGAATTGTGCAAGGGCAGATATCCTTCTAGCAACTAGGAAGAAGAATCCTACTCAATATGTCCAAGGAAGAACCTTACTAGTATTATAAATAGTTGGTTTAGGAGGTGTGGAGAATCAATTAAAAAGGTCAACTTAAATCATACTTTCGAAATTCTTCCATCTTCTTCTAATTTTTTTTTAGAGACTTGAGTTGAGCGGGTTGAAGGAATTCTTCCTTCTCCCCAATTGAATCACATTGCTCGATGAACCTTGCGGTGCCTACTGTCATCCTTGGGACTTATCATTGATAGACTAAAGGAAGGAGAGGCCACCACCTCCCTCATATATTCAATCACTTCTCAACCCCCACCATTCATCCTGTCTCTACACTCCCTCCTTACCTCCTCTTCCTCTCTCCCTATTTGCATCGACCACCATTGAGATTGTTGAGTGCCACCACCCACTGATAGTCAACTATCTAATTTCCCTTCTCTTGCTTCTCCATCCCCTATTTCTTGCTTGCAGCGAAGAGCACCCCCTGCATTAGACGTCAATGAGCCCCAACCACCACCACCCTCACTCTATCTCCCTCTTCTTCTCTCTCTCTCTCTCTCTCTCTCTCTCTCTCCTTCCCTTATATCTCTTTTTCGACTGCCAGTGGTGTGCAATCTAGTAGCCAAGAGCCCCACCCCCTCCTTTCTCCCTCTTCCTCTCTCTACCTCTCTCTCTCTCCCTCTCTCTCCAACGGACGGGCCTAAGTCCCTTTCTCATGCCCTTGCTCTCTCTCCTCTCTCTATATGTCTTTCTTAATGTATCCCTCTATATCTCTCTCTTCATCTCTCTCTTGTCCCTTGAGTCAGGTTGGATTTGGCTCATACTCACCCCAAAGTTGACCCTAGTTAAAGGGTCATTCCCCACATTTCTCTATCATTTTTTTCTAATTTAGGGCTCATTTAACCATGTAGGTGGGTGGTAGTTAGAATTTGGAGAGGACCAGCATATAGTCTTTCCCCAACCCATTAATTAAGGCTAGTCCATTAATTCCTAATTTATTTATGGTAAGAGTGACAAGGTTGAGGAATTAGATTTTTGGAATTGGTAAAAAAAAAATCAAAAATTTGGATATAATAATTTAATTAGTAAGGAAGTTGATTTCCAAATTTAATTATACCAAATATTGACTTTAATCTTATCGGCTGCATTAGGTGTTCTGCAATTTACCACCAATAGAGGTATGGATCCCTAAGCACGATTACCCATATGATTAAGGATATTTTGTAAATACATGTATCATATGTTAATGATTAAAATAAACAATTATAAGGATTCTCGTACACAATCACCAGTATAATTATGGATATTTCATATTTATCTATATTATAATTTGACTCATTAGGATATTAAAAGATGCTTAATAACAACAAATATACCATTAACAAATAACTTACAAAAAGGGCATAATTTAAAATTAGGGTATTGATACGATACGAACATAATATTATGATTTACCAATCATGAGCTGGAGCATGATTGTGATTAGTCCAAATACCAGAAAAGTTGAATTTGGCCCACTAACCAAATAATAAAAATAATAGTGATAATAATAATTAAACAATAATAACAATAATAGTAGCTTAACTAAATTGTAGCTAAATGCAACCGCTAATCTGATGATATATCATGTGCATACTAAAAGCTTCCGTTTTGATAATATATTGCATACTTTTGAGTTATCATACTAATAAAGCATGATGCACATGCTGGGATTAATATTATACATGAAGGACATGTATACTGAATTTGTTAGACAATTGTTCAATTACCAAACAGTTGATATATGAATCTTACTATTTTCTTGGCAATTTTATGTTTACTAAAAGCTGTTATGTTAATCATGCTGATGTGTGTGTGGGATTCCTTAGCTATTAGCTCACATTATTATTTCATATTTTTATCAAAGCTGCAGAACACTTAACTTCACAGGGGTTGATCCAGAACTCTTGGTGAGAGATTATTAGTTAGATTTTGTGTCTAACACTATGTATTTTGAACAACTTTGATTAATGGTAATCAATGAGATATTTTGTTTATCCTAACCTCTTAACTCTTGTTATTATCTGTTCTGGCTCAGATTATCAGGACTTGCATATGGTCTAGGATTATGCCCAAAGAAGGTATGCAGCTGCATCACATGGCCGATCCAAGTGTGGGGTTTGGAGTGTGATAGTTGGATAACAGATTATCATCTCTCTGAACTTTGGGGCTAGAAGTCATGTATGGGGTTGGCTATGGGTTGCAAGATTGACAGAGTGGTTACTACTGACAGCCATTATTTTAGAAGAGCTCTGACATCAGGAGTGGTAGCCATGTTGATGAGATTTTAGGTCGTAGATGGACTGCCAGAAGGCTGCCTAGAGCCTAGGTGCTAGGCATGCGAAGGTCACAGCAGCTCAAAAACAATGCATTTAAAAAAAATAGATATCTAAAACATAGTTATAATGAAAAATTTGAGATATGTGCTATATCAAATAAGATTAGTAAGTTGAAGGGTACTAACTTGTCAGTTGCCAACATTTAGTACTACTTTATACATTGACCACATCTTCAAGATCCGAACATGAAGCAAAATATTAAAGCTGGCGGCCAGGCAGCTGCCAAGCCAACATTTGAGGAGCATTTCATAGGTGTGGTACAAATGCAGACAATAGCCACATATGATATGAGGATAACTATAACTGGGTTCAAAGAAAGCTTTAATCTCATATCAAAGATATAATTCATTTGAAGTTCTATACCTGTAGAGACTGTCTCTTGGATGCCTCTATTTACCAGACACTGCCAAACATGACTAGTCTGACTGAACAGGAAAGGCTTCTTTAGAGAAAATAGACATACATCCATCGAGATACCAAGTTTATACTTTTTAAGGCATGCCTGTTAAATGAAGGTCAATGATGTTGTTGGCATACAGCCTGATGCACGATACACCCTAAGTGGCTCTCCCTCATATACGAATTGTGTAGCAGGCAAGAAAAAAGTGATAAAACAATTGATGAATTCATGTGTTGGTGCAGAATCTGGTTGTCGCCGGATCCAGTTGGAGTAGAGGTGGACGAGGTCGCCGCCGGAGACCTACAAAATAAAGTCCTGTCCGGAGCCGGTGGGGGTGGCTCCGGCATGACCCTCCGACGATCAAGTCAGCTCTTCCGACCAACAGAAATGGAGTGCTCTGGAATGAGTTCGGCAGAATTTAGAGGAGAGGAGAAATTAGAGCCTAGAGGAAACATATCTGGAGGGTCCCTTTTATAGACGGAGCTTGATTGATAGTGACGGCCATATCGCCTGATGGCGGGCCGCTCGAGGCTGCGAGGGGTTTGATGCAGAGAGGATGGTATCATCAGGCCGATAGTGACAGCCATACCGTCCGATAGTGGTGGGCTACTCGAGGTCTAGCGAAGTTAGTCACGGAGCGGGGGCACCACCTGTAGCGTCGCCTGTGGCAGACTGATGGTGACCGTTCATCCAGATTTAATGACCGTAGCTCTGAGAAAGCGTGCGTTGGTTGGTGGACTTCGGCATATATCGATTCCAAAGAAGTTTGGACTTCTGAAGGGAAAGCTCGGAAGGAGCTCGACCGCTGAGGAGTCCGGCCAGCCGAAGGGGATGTTTGGGAGGAGTCCGACTCCTGAAGAAGTTCGATCGAAGGGGAAGCTTGGAGGGAGTTCGGCTCCCACAGGCGTCTAGCTGGAAGAGCGCGGAGGGAGTTCGGCTCTCGCAGGAGTTCGACTAAAACTCAGCTGCTGAGGAGTTCGGCCGGATAAAGGAGTTCGGCTAAGGCCCGGCCGCTGGGAGTCCTGAGGAGCTCGGCCGCTGAGGAGTTCGGCCGGCTGAAGGAGTTCGGCTAAGCCCCGTCCGCATGTTTTATCAAGTCATTTTCATCGTATGCCACTCCTTTTATCTTTATTGTAGAATGGCAAAAGATGTTAATAAATCATTACGGTTTGAAGAAAGGAATTTCACTCAATGGCAAGAGCTAATTGGCTCTAAAAGGCCTACACTTTGGGCGTAAAGTTCTGGAAAATCTCAATGTAAAATGCACTGAAGAATGACCAACTGCCTGGTACATCAGGCAAGAAAACATCTAAATTCAACTTAAATTCTAAGATATTCATTTGGAGAAAATTGAACAATCTAAAGGTTTAAATTATTAACCTGTCTGTAAACATGGAACTCCAATTTGGGTCTTCAAGAATATAATATATGGCATAACAGAGAAGATAATATTGTCATACCTGTATGAATGTGGAAAAGACATCATCTTCTCTGAGTTTTGAGAACTCAACCGCCCAACCATCCTCTTCAGAGAACAATTTCTTCTGTCTCTGAGCCTCAAGCAAAACAGAATCACGATATAAGAACCTCTGCCAGATCTGGCGTACATTTGCCAACATAAACTCTATTTCTGTTTCATTAATCCCCTGTGCAAATCAATAAATAACATAAGAATACAGATGGCCTATACAATTAGCATCCACAATACTTGGAAATAAGATGAGATATTTACCTGAAGAATTTTTATCAAGTTTGGAATATCATCTTCTTGAATTCGCACTGCAAAGCTTTTATAGTTGAGAACATTTTCATATGGAAGAAAGATTCCATCCTGCAATCAAGCTATCAATGTAACACCAAACTAATCATACTGCTTGAGAAAAGATTAACTAAATTTTCTCAACCACACTGCATATAAACATTAAATAAGCATCTCCATGTGATCTTCAGCCAAAGTCTATATATTTGTGATATAAATGATAAAGATGGCCAATTATATATGAGCTTCATAAACCCTATTCTGATAAAGAAAACAGTAAGTAAAGATGAAGCCAAATGTTGACAACATAATCACAAACCTACATTTAATGGGTCAGCGAAAATGTAAAACAGATAACCTACTAAAATAAGCTTCATCTTCCTGAACAACCACAGTGGACATTGCCAAAGCAACAAGAATAACTGACCTGGATTATCACAGGAATGCACCCTTGCAGAATGCTGTCTTCCATGCGTCCACTCCAGCCATCCCCAGGCAGCACCCCACAAAACAAAGAGCTTGCCAATTCCTCAAAATACTTAGGCGAGCGTAATGGACTTACTGTTACATTGGCTGCATGCTGTCTCCCTAACTTGCCTTCCTTGTTAGGTGTAGAACCAAATTCTTCTGCCAGTTTTTGCCTGATACCCATACTATACCTGAAATCATTTTGGAAAAAGGAACAAGACACATCACTAATTAATGAAATATGAAATGTGATGCTTGTGTTCAGAGAAAATATAGATACACACATATTTTCAGGTCGTCCATGTTCATAGGCAGATCCTAAATTTCCATTGAAATAGAAGAGTGTTTTACGCTCCTTTCGTGGCCTGCACAAATGGTCGATTCCAATCTCAGATGGAAATTACCATTAGAAGCATACACGTTAGGCAACCCTCTTATTGAATACCTGGACCACAGTTTTAACCATATTGCACCTGGCTCAGGCCTTTTCCATGCTGGAAGCACAAGATCCTTGTCTGGGTCAAAGCAGGGATGTTCACCTCTTATATGGGAAGGGATAGGGTCCCAGTTGTCAGCCCAATAAGCTGTTGTTGAGTGATTATGTTTGGAATTCGTGTTTCCCCAGTGTACTAACATCATGCTATTCCAAATTTCTTTCGGAGCATAGCAAGCACCTTCATCCCATGAAAAGAACTGCCTTCAGATAGAAGCAATATCATTAGATGCTTAGTAAAAGTAATATGCACAAGCAAGCTTCTCTGATAGCAATCATGTAGCATCTCCAAGACATACCCATATATGGTCCCTTCCAGAGGAGCGGTTCCAATATGGATACTGCTCAATTATATGATCATAAGCCTTCTTATAGAATTCCAAGGTTAGGGAACTCCTCAGACGTGAATGTTTCTGAAATCAGAATTATTTAGGAAGTTTCCACATTTTAATATCAGCTTCTTTAGAAGCTTCCAACAACAGCAATTAAACATGGTCGTTAACAATAAAAAATTGTCAAGGAGCATTTCAGAAATAATGGCTATAACTTTTATACCTGTATGCCCAAATGTGGTGCATCATCCGCTCGAGTTATTAAACAGGAATCAAGAACTGGAACATAGAAATAGTCTGCTTCTTCACCATTCATTGTTCGGTATGGACTAGCCAGTATGCTCTCATAAAGTGCCATCTACACAATGGAAATAGCAATCCAGCAAAGACTCTTTTGATATAATAACACTACAATTAAATATTGTTAACCAGTACCTGTGAGCCATACAATTGCTCAGTCCACAATGTTCGGTTCTCATCAGTGTATATTCTGTTCACACATTCAAACTTCCAATGCCGCCCCTGCCAAAAACAAAGGTGTGATATAAATTATCTGGAACTTCATGTCACCAACAAGAGATACTATGAGCTCTGAGGATTACCTCCAGAAGGTGACTGTTGAACTCTGGTGGCAGATCATAAACATAAATAACTGGCCTTTTCTTTTTAACAACAGCGCTAACATTTATAAGGTCGGTACCTGTTGGTGCCTTGTCAGGTACATCAACTTTAGATGGTCGAAGCCATGCAGGCCACTCTTGCATGGGTGATAAGGCAGATGGGATACTGCAATCTATCCCATAATAGCCATTGTCACACTGCAAAAGCATGTTTTTAAAGTCAAAGTATTATGATGAGAGCCACAACCAATTTATACATCACTAAAATAGCAATGTTATGAAATAGTTTTTGCATGCCACAGATTGAGAATCATGTAAAGAATAAAACAGAGTGCACCACTACTTAATGAAAGATTGGATACAAAAGAAATTTCATCTGTTCCCAATTTTCATAATTGAAAAGTGCAAACTACTCAAAACCCAACAGAAATTCCAGTAATATACCTGACAAAATCCACCATGGCAATGTCCATGCCCAGAGCACTGGTTGAGACAACTACAAACTGTTGGTATCTCGCAGAATCGTCCCCCAAGACAATCATATTTACAGTCACATTCCTCTTTAAAGTTCACTTTGGAAGCATATGCATCATTTGGGTCTACGTTACACCATCCACGTCTGCTACTGTTAGTTGTAAATATATTCTCAAAATCAGCATTTGTCCAGTCGGTGATCTTAGGACCGCCAGGTTCAGATGGTAAGCTGAAATATATGAATGTTTCAGATAATAACTTTTATAGAGAAATTAGAAAGATCATAGTAAATACTAAAGATCATGATAACTACTTCATAAGAAAATGCTGGACATGATATTAATATCAACTTTCTTACTTTACTTTAAAGCCGCATGACTCTGCCAGAGGACGATTTGGATACTTTGTTCCTGCTCCACAAAAGCACATTGCTCTAGTTGTGTCACAATAGGCCGGACATATTGAAACAACCCACTGTCCAAATGGTTTTTCTGGAGTTCCTGGATGATTGCAGTCCAGTTGCAACTTCTTGGTACATCCTTCCCCTGTAAAGCCATTATATTAGCACTTCATTGATGGTTGATTATCTCAACAGATAACTGCAGAGAGTCTTATTTCACTGCAATGATATGATTAATTTAAAATATACTGAGCACTGCTAAAATAACAAAATAATAAGTACTAATTGAAC
Source organism: Cocos nucifera (assembly GCA_006176705.1). NCBI lineage: Eukaryota > Viridiplantae > Streptophyta > Magnoliopsida > Arecales > Arecaceae > Cocos > Cocos nucifera. The sequence continues at coordinate 303,698 of QRFJ01000718.1, read as the reverse complement.
CCACCAAAAGAATCTAAAAATAATCAGTATTTAAATTGGCAGTGATACTCTTTTCTACTTAAGAACTGAGGCTGATTAAGAAATAGGAAGTGATACTATTTTTTTAAATTTTCTCAAAATGCATAATTAGTCAAACATTAAGGAACAATATCATTAAGATTGGGAACATATCATAAATCATAGAGGGGTTTGGATCAAATTGGATCACATCTCATAAGATTCTTTCTGATCTGCTTTAAATATTAAAGAAAAGGTAAAATGATGTGAAAAGTAATAACCATAACAGGGTTGTACTTTTCATGAATAATAATAGGAAACCATCACAAAAGAACAAAGAAGCTCACTTTCCAACAGCCATGAGCTCATATACTCATGTACAAGAAATAAACACCACTTTTAAGAATTTAATATAGTTAAATGCTACATATAAGTCAATAAAGCATCTTCATGCAACCAAAGAAAAAAGTACATATGGGCCTAGGAGATAACAAAAGAAATGTGATCATGGGGCCTAGGAGATAACAAAAGAAATGTGATCATCATCATCATCACCTTCATAATTATCAAATTTATATAGAAGCACATCCTTTTCTTTTGCCTTTTGTTGAATAAGATCCTCTTCCACATCCACCAGTTGAACCTTATGCATCTTGATAATGAGTGTTTTCACATTTAAAAACAAATTAAATCTTAATTTGAATATAATAAAAAAAAGAAAAGCATGTTTTGCCCCTCCAGGTGCATCAGCTAGAAAGATTGTCAAAGAAAGGAATCAAATTTTTAAGAAGAGCATATGAAAAATAAAAATTTCACTCTAGGTCTTTGTAAGCAAATGTAAATGGAAACCTTTAAGATTGCTGGTCTACATATTCAATCTGTATTGCTGGAGGCCATATTTGTTTTGATCTTGGATCATAAGAACCTGAAATATTGCTAAGAAATATACTAGAACCAGCCAGCTGACTAACTGTACACTCAAAAATAGACAAGATATGTAAAGCATCAGAGATTGCTTGTCAGTTACTATAATTGGAAAGTGTAAAGGGTCCATCTGTCCATGTCAACAGATAGGTACTTAAGAATCCATACGAAAGTGGACCTAGCAAGAATACATCACAGAACAAGTAGTAAAGATGAAAGTTATGCACATAACATGATGGGTAGCCCCAGAGTTCAATATCCAAGACAAAAATATACAAGAGCATAGGGGTGTAGTCAAGCCAAGCATGCTTGAGGCCAGGTCTCATCTAGCTTGGCAGGAAATTGTTTTTGAGCCTGAGCTGTATCAACATGCTCAGCTCATTTGTGGTGTGATGAAGCATAACTTATTTTTGAACGAAGCTAGCCATGAGCATATTTCAACCAGCCTGATAAACTTAAAGAGTTGAAACTGATTCGAGCTTGTGTCAAGCTTTGAAGCTCAGTTCTGCACTTGGCTGTTCCCTTTATCATTCTTTAATTGACCAATGCTGAAAGACCAGCTGTTAATTAAATCTAATAGTTGATCCTACACTAACTTATTTAATTATTATACATACATTATATGGATACATACATATGTATGTGTGCATGTATACATATGTATATATAGAAAGGAATATTGTGGAAACTTTTTCTCATTACATACGGTGAGGAGATCATCTATATTTATAATTGAAAATGTATAAGAGATTTACAATCGTAATCATACAAAAATAGAAAGAAATAACAAATGATCATAATCATATAAAGAAAGAAATGGATCCTAGGATCTCTCCTACATTCAAAATTCAAAATGTTGCCCAAACGGATTCCACTGATTGTGTGATCCGGTTCCTTTTTTTCACACTCCCCCTCAAGCTAGTTTGAAAATATCTTCCATGGTAAGCTTGCTTACTAAATTCTTGAACTGTCTTTTATACAACTCCTTTGTGAGCATATCAGCAATTTGATCAATTATTGGAATGTATGGCATGCAAATTATTCCATTGTCAAGCTTCTCCTTGATGAAATGTTTATCCACTTCTACATACTTTGTTCTGTCATAGAGGATTGGGTTATGGGCAATAGAGATGGCAGCTTTATTATCACAGTAGACTTTTATTGGTAAGGGGATAAAAAACTTTTATAATCTCAGTAGACTTTTTATCTATATCACCTCACAAATTCCATAGGCTACTAAATGGAACTCCGCTTCAGCACTACTTCTGGCTACCACATTTTGTTTCTTGCTTCGCCAGGTGACAAGATTACCTCCCACAAAAGTATAATAGCTGGAAGTTGATCTTCTATCAATTACACTTCTTGCCCAGTCTGCATCGGTGTAAGCTTCTAATGTCCTCTATTTTGAAATAGCAATCCCTTTCCAGGTGTTCCCTTTAGGCATCTTAAGATTCTATAGGCAGCCTCAAAGTATATTGATCCTGGTGAATGCATAAACTGGCTTACCACTCACTGCAAAAGCTATATCAGGACGAGTATGTGATAAATAGATGAGTTTACCCACAAGTCTTTGGTACTCTTCTCTATCTACCACCTCCTTGGTATCTGCATGCTGCAACTTCAAGTTGGGCTCTATTGGAGTTTCAACTGTCTTGCATCCGAGCATTCCAGTTTCACTAAGTCTAAAACATACTTTCGTTAGTTGACGAAGATTCCCTCCTTGGATCTTACAAATTCCATGCCAAGGAAGTACTTTAGAGCCCCCAAGTCTTTGATCTCAAACTCTTGTGTAAGTTTTTTCTTAAGTTCTACAATTTTAGTACTATCATCATCAGTCATTATTATATCATCTACATACACAATCAAAATAACTAGTTTACCGATTTTTGAGTGCTTAAAGAATAGTATATAGTCAACTTGACTCTGGATATAACCATAGCTTTTTATTGCCTTCCCAAACCTCTTAAACCACGCCCTAGGTGACGATTTGAGTCCATAAAAGGATTTTTTCAGTCTGCATACCTTGTTGGTCCTGAAGTCCTTAAAACCGGGTGGTAGATTCATAAACACTTCTTCCTCAAAGTCTCCATTTAGGAAGGCATTTTTTATGTCAAGTTGGTTTTGAGGCCAATTGGAGTTTACCGCCAGAGAAAGAAGAACTCGGATTGAGTTTATTTTTGCAACTGGGGCAAATATCTCCTGATAGTCAATACCATAAATTTGAGTGAACCCCTTGGCAATAAGTCTGACCTTGTACCTTTCAATGCTTCCATATGTCTTGCACTTTACAGTAAAGACCCACTTGCATCCTACCATTGTCTTGCCTCTCGATAGTTCTACAATCTCTCAAGTCTCATTCTTTTCAAGAGCATTCAACTCCTCCTTCACTGTTAATTTCCAATCCAGATCACCTAAGGCATCCTAAATAAATCTTGGTACATGCAAGTTAGAAATATTTGAAATAAATGCTTTATGGTTATTGGACAATTTTTGATAAGACAGATACTTAATAATAGGATGATTGGTATAGGATCTTGTTCCCTTTATGAGGGCAATTGAAATACCAAGGTCAGACAACTCAAGAGTAGATTTAGAATTACCTTTAGTGAAAGAAGGACTATCATTCATAGGAGGACCATCATTTAGGGGTGCTGACTGACCAGTTGTAGGAGATATATTTGGATCAATAATACTTCTCCGAGGCTTTCATCTAGTATAAATTTGACACTCAGGTCTTGGATTACTTGGATCCATGTGTAATAATTCTTTCCCTGTTTCAAATTCCGTCATGCCCGACACCTGTGGACTAAACAAATCCTTTTCTTCATTATTTGGATCAGTTATTTCCTTGGTCTGTTTATCAAAGTGGATTGGAGTTTCAATGAAATTTGATAGTGGTTCAGAAATTTTCCAAAAATTATCTTTTTCTTCAATATTCTCCCCCTGAAGATGATTTTTATTGAAATAGGGTTGTTTTTCCATAAAAGACATGTCCATGCTTACATAAGTCTTCTTTGTTAGTGGATTAAAACACTTATACCCCTTTTTATTTGGAGCATATCCAATAAAAACACATTTTTCAGCCTTGGGATCCAATTTGGATCGAAAAAATTGTGGAACATGAACGAAACAAATGAATCCGAATATTTTTAAAGGCAACTCAGCGTACAACCAAAAATTTGGAAAAGATATTTTTAAAGTATGTAAAGGGGTTTAAAATTTCAACTCACGAGTTGGCACTCTATTGATCAAGTAGGAGGCAATTAAAACAACATCTCCCAAGTAGGCGGCAATTAAAACATCTCCCCAAAGGTATTTAGGAATATTCATAGAAAACATGAGGACCTTAGCAACTTCAAGTAAGTGTCTATTTTTTCTTTCAGCAATATCATTTTGTTGGGGAGTGTCATGACATGTTGATTGATGTAGGATGCCTTTATCTCTTAAAAATTTTCCTAAACACTCATTAAAATACTCGGTTCCATTATCTGATCGAAGAATGCAATTTTTTGAATTAAATTAGGTTTCCATCATATAATAGAACTCTTTAAAAAATCTTTCCATTTCAGATTTTTTACTTAGTAAGTAAATCTAACACAACCTAGTGTGATCATCAATAAAAGTTACAAACCACCTTTTTCCATATAAAGTGGTAACTTTTGACGGTCCCCAAACATCACTGTGAATTAAGTAAAATGGTTTGAAAGGACTATAAGGTTTTGAAACAAATTTAACACGATGATCTTTACATAAATGACAAATTTCACATTGAAACATAGAATAATCCACTCCTTTAAACAATTTAGGAAATAAGCGTATTAAATAAGGAAAACTAGGATGACCTACTCTAAGGTGCCATTCCATTATTTATTCAGAGACATAAATTGAACAAGTACTACTCAACCCTTGATCCTTTTTATTACCGAAGAAATCCTCATTGAAGTAGTATAGCCCGTTTATCTCTCTAGCACTACCAATCATCTTCCCTAAAATCTGGTCCTGAAATGCACAATGGGTCACAGAAGGTAATACAGCAATTAGAGTCCTTCAAAAATTTATTGATAGATAATAGGTTGCAAGCAAGTTTAGGGACATGAAGTACTAATTTAAGACTAATATTTTTAGATATTTTGGTTGAACCTTTGCCTGCAATAAATGAAAGACTACCATCTACTATTCATACTTTTTCATTACCAGAACAAGGGATATATGAAACAAATAGATTAGACAAATTGATCATATGATCAAAAGCCCCTGAATCAATGATTCATGAAGTGGAATTCAAAGTACTAGAAAGGGCTAAGGAATTTCTACCTGAATGGGCCAAAGAACAATTAGGTGTACCAAATGATGATGGATTAGCCTTTAGCAGTTTCAAAAATTGATCAATCTGTTCTTTATTGAATGGACCCGAGTCAGCTACAGTGGCAGTGGTTTGTGATCATCTAGATTTTGGTTTCCAATTGGCTGGTTTTCCATGAAGCAGCCAGCAAGTTTCCCGAGTATGACGTGGTCTGTTACAGTGATCACACCATACTCTAGGCTTCTCATCGTGCTTGTACTGATCAAGGACACTCCGTCCACTAGCATTGGCTTCAGCAGCAACCAACACAGAGTTCTCAGTCAGACCACTCATGCCACTATTCTTTTTTTCCGAGCATTACTGATCTGCGGCTTTCCTTCCAATGAAACTCTGAAAAAACTTCATTGAGCGAAGGCAAAGGATTTCATCCAATAATCCTTCCTTAAACTTCATCAAATTTGACATAAAGAACAGCAAGAAATTGGAAGATTTGATTAGCCTCCATAATTTTCTAATTGTCTTTGCAATCGTCAACAGACTTCTACTCATAATCATTGAACAGGTCCAGATCTTGCCATATTCGTTTCAGAGAATGGAAGTATTTGGTGACAGTGTCACTTCCTTGCTGGACTTCTCCAAGTTTCAAAGTAAGTTCATATATTTGAAATTGATTACCCAAATCAAAATACATTTAGGTAACATTATCCCATAGTTCCTTAGCATTCTGATAACACATGTAATTGGAACCAATATCCTTATCCATAGAATTCACAAGCCAAGTCATTACCATTGAGTTTTCAGCACCTCAGGTTGAGTAGGTTGGATCTGCACTATCCGGAACTGGTGTGTCTCCCATCAAGTAGCCGATTTTGCTTCTTCCTCGAATGTACGTATGAACCGATTGAGAACAGCGTAAGAAGTTATCACATTGAGTCGAATGGTGGTAATTTAGATAGGATGAGATTCAGCAGTAGAAAGGACTCGAGGAGCATGGGTCACGGCAACAGGACCTAGGTTAGTAACGACAGCAGGGCTTGGATTGGTGGATGGAGTTGATTGGGAGAAGACGTCAGACATGGTGAAGAAAAAATAGAACAACAGCGGTGTATGGGCAGTGGCTGCGTATGGGCGGTGGCTGTGAATGTGCAGCGGCTACGCTTGGGCAACTATAGGAGCAGAAAAAAATCATACTCTGATACCATATAGAAAGGAATATTATCGAAACTTTTTCTCACTATATATGGTGAGATCATCTATATTTATAATTAAAAATATACAAAAGATTTACAATCATAATTATATAAAAATAGAAAGAAATAACAAATGATCATAATCATACAAAGATAGAAATGGATCCTAATGATCATAATCATACAAAGATAGAAATGAATCATAGGATCTCTCCCATATTCAAAATTCAAAATGTTGCCCAAATGAATTCCACTGATTGTGTGATCCAGTTTCTTTTTCCACAATATATATGCATAAATACATATATGCATACATATAGTATATATATGTGTGTGTGTATATAGATATATCTATATGCACACAAATTAATCTATACAGGTATATTATATGCATATACATATAACAATATATGTACACATATATGTGTGTGTGTGTATATAACGTTGGAGTAGATTCCTCAATTGCAGTTTGCAGAATACGGATCACCTGCCTAAGATCACAACAACGACTAGAAGAGGATGTTGATACCACACGAGAAAAGGAAGAAAAAAGAACTACAAACAAACATAATAAAATATACGTGGATTGGCCTCAAGCCTACCTCCACGGGACGTTCAAAACTTCACTATAAGAGAAATAAAATCAAACAGAGACAAGAGGAACTTACCACTCAATCCTTGTGCAAGAATCTCAATAAGAAACCCCAAAACCCTCATAAAAGCTCTCTAAAACCTCTCAAGAAGCCTCTTAGCACCTCTAGGACGTAACCAACTCTCCAATGCAACAAATGGCTCATCAATCGGAGTTATATAGACTCCAAAAATCTTGAAACAGTATTCCAGTAAGAAACAAAGCCCTAATCAAACCCGAAACCCCTTTAGACTGATTGTCCAATCGTGATCGGCTCAAACCACAACTGTCCGATCGCGCAAAACAATCTCCAGATCAAGCCAAATACTCTCTGGACGGTCAAATCATGATTGAGAGCCCTCCTGGCCATTGGATTGCGCATCTGATCCATGAAAAATCCCATGAGCCGCACGAAACGAACGGAAAATGCCCGATCGGTCTACTAGACCGTGTGAAACGGGGCGGAAAACGCTCCCAATCCATGCTGTGCATGTGGACCGCGTGGAGAGCGGGCTCGCCCATGGCAGGCGCGTGCACCTGCGCCAACGCGGTTGGCCCATGCACCCTCGTGCTGGGCCACGCCCTCACGGCCAGCCCATGCCGTGCACTAGGCCCTGGCAGCCCACCGGCCTGTGCCGGCCCGTGGGCTCCTTCGGCAGCCCATGGGTCGTGCCACCTACTCCGACCTTCTTTTGCACGTATCTCATCCGTCTGGACTCTGTTCGGGCTATTCTGGGGTTCGTTAGATTTCGTTCATCATCCTGGACATCATTCTGGACTTATTATGGACCGAATCTCAAGGCATTTTTCTCAACAATCTCTACCTCGACTTGATATTCAGCCTCCATCTGTCTTTGAGAGCCTATGATCCACTTGTCCCCACGCCCTGAGGCATGCCTACTATCTCATGGATGGGCAAATGTGGAAATTAAGCCAGGCCGCTCGATCTCACCTCCATCACGAGCTGTGCCCACTCTGACCAAAGATCTGCTCGGAAAAGTTTTCTACGACAATAGGAACTTCACTCTGCGACGTCGCCTCTCATCCTTTCGAGTCTCCCGTCTTGTACTCGATCCATCTCCACCTGTAGCTCCACCTCGCATTGGGCTCCCTCTGGCTCCTGATGCTCCACCTTGCACTAGACTCCCTGCCAAATAGTAATGTCCTTTTATTTTCTTCTTTCTCCAGAATAATCCTATCACCGTGCATGACCTTCAAGATTCCATCATCAACTAACCACCTATAGTTGTTTGAATCAATTTTGCTCAGTGAGATAAGATTCCGCCTGAAATTAGATATGTATCGAACATCCTCCAATCTCCTCACTACACCATCATGTGTCCTCCAGCTGACTGTCTCGATGTCTCTGATCACACAGCTTGATCCATCCAACAAATGAACAATGCCCTCACTGCACTCCAGAGAGTCAAACAGCTCCTCTCTACAACAAACATGATAGGTGCATGCAAAATCTAAAATCCATAACTGAAAAGAAGTTGATACCTCGTCAGATATCAACAGAACATCATCCTCTGACTCGCTACTAGCCATCGTTGTAGTAGCCCTCGTCTGATCTCTGAGTTGAGGGCAATCTTTGACACGATGCCCCAACTCATTACACTGGTAGCACCTGATCTTGCTGGGGTCCCTCGTCTGGACCTGGATCATCCTCGTGATCCTCTACCACTCCATCTACTGCCACCTGCTCTTCCAGAAACCATCAAAGCTAAACTGCCGCCATCTAAGCTTAAAGCTGGGTTCTTCCTCCTGAGAACCTCGTTCTGAGGAATCGCCGTACTGACCTCGTCCATCTTGATGGTGCTCTTCTCCACTTGAAGAGCAGTTATAAAGAACTCATACGAAGAGGAAAGCGACGCTAGTAAGACCAACACCCTGGTCTTCTCCTCAACCTTCTCTCTTACACTGAAAAAATCGGTGAGAATCTTTTGGAAGTGGCTGAGATGCTCCTGTATGCTTTATCTCTCATTCATCCGCAGTTGATAGAACTGCCTCCAAAGGAAGAGTGTTGGTGAGGAATTTTGCCATGTACAACTCTTCAAACTTCAACCACATCACTATTGGAAAAGTCTCGCCAAGTATATGAATCACTACCTCATCCGTCAGGTACATGTGGATGGTAGTCACCATCTATATCTATAGCCGCTCCCAGGTCCTCTCCTCTATGGTAGCCGGCTTTTTTTAATTCAAAAAAGCATCAATCAATCTATCTTGGATGAGCACGTCCTTCACCCTCGCTTGCCACAAGGAGAAATTGCTCTTCCCGTCGAATTGATTGATCTCCACCTTGATTGTGCTTGTCTTCTCCATTTTTAATCTCGATCAACACCACCTCTGTCTAGATCGCCTAATATCACTTATCCACGGTAACCAAACTCTGATACCACTTGTTGGGGTAAATCCCTCAATTACGGAATATGGATCATCTGCCTAAGATCATAATAATAACTCGAAGAGGATGTTGATACCATACGAAAAAAGGAAGAAAAAACAACAAACAAATACAATAAAATAGACGTGGATTAACCTCAAGCCTACCTCCATAAGGCATACAAAACTTCACTATGAGAGAAATAAAATCAAATAGATACAAGAGGAACTTACCACCCAACCCTTGTACAAGAGTCTCTTAACACGAAGCCCCAAATCCCTCACAAAAACTTTCTGAAACCTCTCAAGAAGTCTCTCAGCACCTCCAAGATGTAACTAGCTCTCCGATGCAACAAATAGCTCGTCAATCGGAGTTATATAGACTTCAGAAATCCAAAAACAGTATTCCAATAGGAAACAGAGCCCTGATCAAACCCGAAACCCCTTTGGACCGTCTGGTCGTGACCAGCTCAAACCACAACAGTTCGATCATGCAAAACAATATCCAAATCAAGCCGGATACTCTCTGGACCATCCGATTGCGATCGGGAGCCCTCCTCGCCGTCGGATCGAGCATCCGATCCATGAAAAATCCCATAAGCCACGAGAAACGAGCAGGAAATGCTTGATCAATCCATTGGACCGCGCAAAACGAGCGGGAAATGCTCCCAGTCCACACCGTGCATGTGGACCACATGGAGAGAGGGCTCACCCGTGGTAGGCCCGCACTAGGCCCATGTGGCCCTCGCACATGCGCCCGCGATTGGCCCGTGCACGTCACGCTGAGCCACACCCTCACAGCCAGCCCACGCCATGTGCTGGGCCCTAGCGGCCCGACAGCCCGTGGGCCGTGCCATCTGCTCCGGCCTTCCTTCGCGCGTATCTCCTTCATCTGGACTCCATTTGGGCTATTCTTGGGCTCGTTGGATTCAGTTTGTCGTCCTGGACCTCGTTTTGGACTTATTATAGACTAAATCTTGAGACATTTTTCTCAACATATAATACATAGGAACATAGATATATAGATATATGTATATATAATGTTTATATCAAGGTATCCCATCTCGGTAGCAAGCCCCATACCGGTGCCATACTATTACTGTGTCGTTACGGGGCCAGTTTGGCATACCGAGTGTTGATACGCTAAATGTTGTATGCCCTAGAAACTGCTACAGGTACCAAACTGATATGGTATGATACGCCCTGTACCGTCAGATTTGGTACGATATGGCAAACCTTGGTTTATATATAATATGTACATATATATACATACATGCAAGGTATGTTGTATCGATATTCAGACCCATACTGGTGGCCCAATTATGAGCTTAGAAGTGGCACTCCTAAGTCTTGGAAACATGAGAAGACAGTTCATGGAAAGACGGAAGCGAGCCGAAAAAAGAATCAGTCTTAATGGTAAAATTCAGAAACTGGGCCGGCTCACTCTGAGACTGAGCCGGCTCAGTTGGAAACTGGATCGGCTCAGTTCAGGACTAGGTCGGCTAGGTCTCAGAGAAAAATTCAGATAGAAAGCAGCATTTTCGGACTGTTGACACGGTACACAACTAGGTCGACTCAGTCTGAGACTGAGCCGACCCAGTCGTAGGTTAGCTGGCTCAATTTTCGTGGGTTATTATTTTGTGTACGTGGATTGTTTGGATTTGAAGAGTTTTTCTATGAGCTTGGGCTTAACCCTTTGTAAAGTATATATACTGAAAACAGGTCAATGTTGTTAGAGTGTTGAAATATACTAAATAAAAGCTCTTTTCTCCCGAAAATCTCTTCTTCTCTTCTTCTCTATTCCTTGATTTATTTGATCGTGCTTCCGCAGAGATCTTTAAGAAGTACTTCCTTGATTGCTTAGCTAATCACCGATGGCCACGCCGATCCGTGTGGGAAGAGTGCATATTCCCAACATTTGGTATCAGAGCGATGTTGCGTAGAAGAAAGGAAGACACCTAGGATTTACTACATCCAGGATCTGTTGCACCAGGTTTTATCCTAAAACTTCTAGTTTGCTTCGTGGTTATCTCTAGATTGAGGTGGAGATTGTTTACATGGAGGAACGATGATACAGAAGTTTGGAAAGAGGATCTACGACTAATTAGATCTTCTATGAAGGGTAGTTTTACTGGTGTGTGATCGTGAAGGATGTTAGGGATCTGTTCTTGACTTGTTTAAAGTCATGGAATCAAATGGATTCAAGGTGGATTTTGAGAAGTTTGACGGCAAGGAAAACTTTACCCTATGGCAATAAAGAGTAAAGGACTTGTTGGTTCAGCAGAGGATCTACAAGGTCTTGACAAAAGAAAGGCCGGAAAAGATCAATGCTGAGGATTGGGAAGAGTTGGAGGAAATTGCTTTTAGCACAATCCGGATGTGCTTGGCCGATCAGGTTTTGCCCGAGGTTTGCACAGAAACTACGATAAAGAAGCTCTAGGAGAGACTGGAGAACACATACATAGGGAAGAACATGACGAACAAGCTGTGGTTGAAGAAACAGTTGTATAGTCTGAGGATGCCCGAAGGCGGAGATCTTGTTGCACATATCCAAAGGTTCAATCAGGTGTGTTCTGAGGTGATGAGTTTGGATGTGAAGATCGACGAGGAGGATCGGGCATTGCTGCTATTATGTTCTCTTCCAGGTTCGTATGATGGTCTCATAACAACTTTAGTTTATGGGAAGGAGATCCTAAACTATGAAGAGGTTATTGGTGTGCTCAGATCAAATGAGCAAAGGAAGAAGATCTGCAAGGGAGATCCTAAGTCTGAGATCTTGGCTGTGAACGAAAGATAAGAAAGATCAAAGGAGAAGACGAGGAAAATCCAAGGACAGGTCAAAGTCTCGCGATCAGAGGAAGATGACATTGAAATGTTATAAATGTCATCAGCCTGGACACCTGAGGAGAGATTGTCCCCTTTTGAGATAAAAAAAAGGAAAGGCCAGCAAGGAAGATGATACAACTTCTATGAGCAGTGGAGAAAACCTACTAGTTGTATCAGATGGATCCACAGAGTGCGATACTATGTGGATATTAGATTCAGCATGCTCGCACCACTATACTTCTCATCGGGAGTGGTTTGCTACCTACCAAAAGACCGATGGTGGAAGTGTCAGCCTTGAAGATGATCACCCGTGCAAAGTAGCTGGAATTAGCTCTATCAGGGTGAGGATGTACGATGGGATCATACATACATTATCAAATGTCAGCCATGTACCAGAGTTGAAAAAAATTTGATTTCTTTGGGCTACTTAGAGGAGCAGGGTTATGCTTTTAGTAGCCAGGCTGAGAGTGGATGTCTGAAAATTTTCAAGAGAGCTTTGGTGGTGATGAGAGATAGAAGACTGAGCAACAATATTTACAAAATGAAAGAATCAGTGGTAAATGATAGTGCAGAGGTGCTGGCAGCGGCACAGGAGCAGATTTTATATCGATTGTGGCACTATCGGATGGGTCATATAAGTGACCGTGGGCTCACAGAACTAAGCAGAAGAGGTATGATCCCAGCCCTGAAGGAGGGCACAGATCTTTGTGAGCCGTGTATCTTTGGCAAACAGCATAGGATAAAGTTTGCCAGAAGTACCAAGCGCAGCGAGAGAGTGCTAGATTTAGTGCACTCGGATGTGTGGGGACTAGCTCCTGTATCAGCTAGAGGTGGGATAAAATACTTTGTTACTTTCATTGATGATTTCTCAAGGAAGGTATGGGTTTATCTGATTAGAGAAAAATCAGAGGTGTTTGCCCGATTCAGAGCTTGGAGAGCTGAAGTAGAGGAGTCAGGGAGACAGGTAAAGTGTCTGAGGTCGGACAATAGAGGGGAGTATACTAGCCTGGAGTTCAAGAGGTACTATAAGAAAAATGGCATCAAATACCATTACACGGTGAGGATGACTCCCTAGCAAAATGGTGTCGCGAAGAGGATGAACCGGACACTGACCAAGAAGACATGGAGTTTGAGGCTGCAGACATCACTCCCAAAGTTCTTTTGGGATGATGCTCTAACTTTTTCTTATTTTCTTGTGAACAGGTCCCCTCATTATAAGCTGAATGGAGGCATTCCAGAAGAAGTCTGAAGTGGAAAGAAGGTGGAGCTTGGCCACCTGAAAGTCTTCGGTTGTACAGCCTATGCACATGTGGAGGCAACCGAGAGGAGCAAATTGGATCCGAAATCTCAAAAGATGACATTCATAGGGTATCTACAAGGAGTCAAGGAGTACCTGTTGTGGGACTCTCAGGCATAGAAGTCAGTGATCAGCAGGGACATTATCTTTGATGAGAAGAGCATCTTAAGGAGGTCTGGGATAGATGGAACTGGGAAAACAAAAGTGAACAGCGGTGGCCAGTCAGAGAATGATGGCATGCAGGTTACATCCACTTACAGGAGTGTTCCTGTTGAGGTGGAGCTGGGCAGAAAAGTATTATCTCATATTAAAAATCAGCATGAAGGGCCGGCAGTTTAGATCGATGTGCAGGAGCAGCTACAGACATCAGACAGAGATGTGCCAGTGGGAGTGGCTTTGCACAAGCCCCAACGTACTATTAGGAGACCGGTCAGATATAGCATTGATGAGGTTATCTTTTATGCACTCATCACTGCTAATGGAGATCCAGAGAATTATGCAGAATCTATAGAGAGTGAGGATCATGATTTATGGATGCAGGCCATGATGGAAGAGATGGAATCACTTGAGAAGATCAAACATGGCAGCTGGTGAATCTTCCAGAGGGTGCTCGACCTATTGGATCAAAGCGGGTGTTCACAAAGAAAGAAGCACCTTCAGAATAAGGTAAAGTCAGATTCAAAGCAAGGCTGGTAGCAAAGGGATACTCACAAAGGGAAGGGATTGACTACACAGAAATTCTCTCCTGTGGTGCGTCAGACATCTATTCGAGTTTTGCTGTCACTGGTAGCACAACATAACATGAAATTGAAATAGATGAACATGAAGACGGCCTTCCTTCATGGGACTTTGGAGGAAAGAATCTACATGAAGCAGCCAGATGGTTTCATGAAGATGGGACAGAAAAAAAAGATGTTTACTCAAGAAGTCTTCTTGAAACAATCCCCTCGTCAGTGGTAACGAAGATTTGATAGCTCTGTCTTGAGCCTGAGTTTCAGCAGATGTGAACATGATTGTTGTGTCTACGTCAAGGATGTAGATGAGGATGCCCTGTACCTATTATTGTATGTAGATGATATGCTCATAGTCAGTAGAAGCATGGATGCTATGAAAAGGTTGAAAAGGACATTGTCATCTAAATTTGAGATGAAAGATTTGGGTCCAGCTGAGAAAATCCTTGGAATGGAGATTTGCAGAGATAGGTGCAAAGGAGTGCTCCATTTGTCACAAGAAAAGTATGTCCGGAAGGTTCTGGAGAGGTTTGGGATGAAGAAGGCCAAACCTGCAGAGACGTCGTTGCCGAGCCATATATCTCTCTCCAAGTTACAGTGCTCCTAGTCAGAAGAGGAGAGAGAGTACATGAAACGAGTCTTTTATGCAAATGCTATAGGTAGTGTGATGTACACTATGGTGTGTTGTAGACCAGATATAGCACATGCTGTGAGCACGGTTAGTAGATACATGGCTAATCCTGCAAAAAAATACTGGAAAGCATTGAAATGGATATTGAAATATTTGCATGGAACAAGGGATTATGGTTTGGTGTTTGGTGGGCAGTCGGGAGGATTTGGAGAACAATCTGTGAAGATGTGTGAAGGTTCAGGTCTTCTGGAAGAGTTTGTTGATGCAAATTATGCTGGTAATCTTGATACAAGAAGGTCTACTACTGCATACCTCTTCTACGTATATGGTAGACCGGTGTCTTAGAGATCAACCCTTCAGCCAATCACGGCCTTGTCTACCACAGAGGCCGAGTACATTGGGATAATGAAGGCTGCAAAGGAAGTCCTTTGGCTTAGGAGACTGATTGATGAGTTGGGGGTGGAGCAGAGCAAGGTTACACTATTCAGTGATGGTCAGAGTGCTCTGTTGTTGACATAGAACCCAGTCTATCATGCACGCACAAAGCATATAGACGTGAGGTACCACAGGATCAAAGAGCTAATGGAGGAAGGTAAAGTGAAGCTGATGAAGATCCATACCAAGGAGAATCAGTCTGATGCACTCACGAAGGTACTCCCCAAAGACAGCTTTCAGAAATGTGTGGCACGGATGGATCTGTTGAGAAGAGATGAGTTCACAAGGACTTAGAAGTACCAAGATGAAGAATGTGAGCTTAGAAGTGGCACTCTCAAGTCTTGGAAACATGAGAAGACAGGTCATGGGAAGACGGAAGCGAGCTGGGAGAAGAATCAGTCTCAATAGTAAAGTTCAGAAACTGGGCTGGCTCACTCTGAGACTGAGCCGGCTGAGTTGGGAACTGGGTCGACTCAATCCAGAATTGGGTCTGCTAGATCTCAGAGGAAAATCCAGAAGAAAGCAGCATTTTCGGACTGTTGGCACGGTACACAACTAGGTTGGCTCAGTCTGGGATTGAGCCGACCCAATCGCAGGTTAGCCGACTCAGTCTGAAACTGGGCCAACTCAGTTTTCGAAGGTTATTATTTTGTGTACGTGGCTTGTTTGGGTTTGGAGAGTTTTTCTATGAGCTTGGACTTGACCCTTTGTAAAGTATATATACCAAAAACAAATCAAGGTTGTTAGAATGCTGAAATATACTAAATTAAAGCTCTTTTCCCCCGAAAATCTCTTCTCTTTTTCTCTATTCCTTGATTTATTTGATCGTGCTTCCGCAGAGATCTCTAAGTACTTCCTTGATTGCTTGGCTAATCACTAGCGGCCATACCGATCCGTGTGGGAAGAGCGCATATTCCCAACACCAATGGGGTGGCACGGTATGGCACCGTGTCATTTCATTTTGGGCCTAAATTGACATAATCATAGCTAGTAAGAAAGGGAAAAAGGGAGAAGGAAAGAGAGGAAAAGAGAGAGGGAGGAAGAGAGCAAGAGGGAGAGGAAGAGAGGTCAAGAGAGGAAGAGAGTGAGGGGGCTTGAAAGCCCCTTCTCCTTTGGCTGGCTGCATGAAAACAAGGATGCAGCCTCCATTTTGTTGAAGAGAGAGAGAGGGAGGGAGGAAGACAGAGAGAGGGAGGATGGAGAAAGGCCGTGAGAGGGGGAGAAGCGGTGCGGGACTTCCAAGCCCCCTCTCCTTTGGCCACACAATAACAAGGGTGGAATACGTGTACCAGCGTTCACCAAACCATCCTAAACTAGATGGTTCAGGATGTTCCAACATGTACCAGCCGCAAACTGCAATAGTTCGGCTTTCCGAATAGCACACCAGACGAGGAAGAGGGAAAGAGAGAAAGAGAGAGAGGGGAGGAGAGAGAAAGAGGGGACAATGCCGTTGGAGGGCCGGTAGTGGCCTGTCATGGCCGCCCAAGGGCTGCGTAGGCCTCCACGGCTCCATGCATCCGATAGGGCATTTAATCAAGATAGATAGAGAGAGAGGGAGAATGAGGGCATTGAAGGAAGGCGCAATCGGTAGAGAGGCCTCCACAGGGCTATCGTGGCCATCAAGTGGTAGAAAAGGCGTGAACGGAGTCATGAGCACGGAACAGGGGTGACCACCCCTGTTCATCATATTTTTTTTAAAACAACAATGAACAATGGATTGCCTACTTCACTTAAGTGAAGCCGACAAACCCATTGTCGACTTCACTATGGTTGGGATTTTTTTAAAAAAAATCCTATAAAATAGGAGCGATTGCCCATGTTTCACATTCGTGAAACTGCAAACCATGATTTCTCCATTCGACAGCCACGACAATGAGCCAAAGACCCCCCCGCGGCCCTTCGAGTGCACCCGCAGCCTACCATGGCCATTGTCGATGTCTCCTCCAGCCACCCTCTCCCTTCCTCCCCCTTTCTCCCTCTCCCTCCCCTCTTTCTCTTTTTTCCTTCCCAATTCCTTTCTTCACTTCTTGATGGGAATCAAGGAATACGCATATACTTTAGAAGGAAGTGTCATTAAGAAACCCTAACCCTAATTCTATTTTGGAAGGAGGGTTTATTTCTTTATTATTATTTTCTTAAGACTTTTACTTTTATTAGGATTCAGCAATTGGACTTCTATTAGGTTACAATTTGCATCTCTATTTAAAGGCTCCACCTGTATGGAGAAAAACAGACTTGATTGATTGACTGAAATTAATTCCAGATATTCAAGCTTGGTTTTTTTCCCTTTCAATTTTCTCCTTTGTTTTTGTTATTGTGCAAAGTTCTACATCAATTTGGTATCAGAGCCTTCTCTTCTCGGTTCACTGCAACTCCCCTCCATCTTCCCGATTTCACAGTATTCTTCCCTCTCTTCTCTTTCTCTTGATTTGCTACAACCCACTGCCGCCTCCTCTTTCCCCCCTCTTTCTCTCGATCAACTTCAGCCCATCGCCGCTGCCATTGCAATGGCACTGTGGAGTCCTAAAACGGGCCCCGATGCTCCTCCACCGCTCCCCTCAGGTCTTAACTTAGGAGCAAGAAGGCCGATCCGCCGTGCATCCTCCCCGGCAAGGAGGACCTGCACAGTGATTGCGGCTCCTCGTCCTCTATCATGGACGATGATCTCGGGGACATCGCGTCCGTTTGCCTCCATCCACCTCTGTCGTTCGATCTCAACCTCCTCTCGCCGTCGACCGACCATTAGCCTCTGCCCTCCCTTCCAATCTCTTTCAGGAGTCTCGATCGGGTGAGAGGCTCCAAACACCCCCCCAATCCTCGATGCCCCCCATCCTCGACGCCACCTCCTAGTGCCCCGCTGCCGGCCGACCGCAAGCCTCCTCCCAAGCCCTCACTAGAGGCATGGAGTACTTCTCTTCCATTGCAGATCGTCGGAGTCCACCGGAGAAAGGAAGCCATCATGGGCATAATCACAGTCTATAGCCGCAGTCCATAGACCACACGGTCCACAAGAAAAAAACTCTCTAGAAGCTCTTGTGGGTCTTCCTTATTTTCAATCTGCAAGCACCACTAGGAGGTATTTAATTTCATCTTGTGAAAGGTACAATCCTCTCATTAAAATTTGGATTTTTAAATCATTGGGTAATTTATATTCTTGCTTAAACCCTTATTTTTATCTTTTATCATATTTTCTCCATATATTTTTGCTATTGCATGCACCAGACATATTGGCATTATGTTTGACTCTACAATTTTATTATGAGTATCATAGCCAGAATTCTTAGCATATATAGTATTTAACCTAATATTAAAATCCTTCCTTGCTATTATGACTATTGGTAATCTAAAAAATGCGCATACTACTATGAAAAAAGAACTTGAATCTGTCAAAAATACCCAAACAATCTTCTAAGAAACCTTAAACTAAATATGCCAGACCAACTTCACACTAAGATTAGTGAGCTTCATGCTAACCAAAATAACCGCGTAGACATGGCCAATCTCATAGGTCAGCAGGTAGAATGCAAACTATCCCTAAAAAAGTCAAGAAGGCAAACAACCTCTGGAAGATGACCTCCTAGTAGTCAACCTATCCATCTCATGAACTTTTAAACCTAGTAAAGGCTAAAGTCATGTCATGCATACTAGTCAGTCTTTTTAGACATCTCCAATCTACATAACAGTCCCTCCGATTATCAACCATTCTATGAACAATTTTGAGGGTTCTTATTATCATAGGAAAGATGAGTATGATCAAGAGGACTATGAAGGAGAAGTAGAGCTGCCGAATTCCGCATCTAAGTATCCTAAGTAGCCTACTAGGTATATACAAGACCTTGGACATTTTAGACCCCAAGGACAATAATTTAGAGCATATCCAAATGGATATAAGGATTTTGAAGAACCACTTAAAGGGGTTAAGGTTGAAGTCGCCTCTTATGATGGTAGATTAGATCCAGAGGCATTCCATAATTGGTTACCAGACTTAGAAGCCTATTTTGAGTGGTATTACATGTCAGATGCCTCTCGCATCCGTTTTGCAAAAATAAAGTTAGTAGGTTCTGCCAAGCAATATTGGCAAACAGTCCAAAGGGACTTAGAGCGGATAGAACACCCACCTATAATACTTTGAAAGGAAATGAAGTTCAAGTTGCACGAGAAATATGTTCCTATTTTTTTACAAAAGTCAGTTATTAGACCAATGGTATGCTCTTAGACTTGATTACATAACTCACTTTGAGGACCTGCAGTTGAGGTGTGATATCTCTGAGTCATGAAAAATGATTTTCAAATTTATTAGCAATTTACGAATCAATCTAAAGAGAGAAGTCTCCTTGTATACACCATATTCTGTAAGAGAGGTCTATCATAAAGCCCTAAAAATAGAGAAATTTTATAGAACTTCATCTCAAAAGAGAGGAGCTCCTTTTCCTAATAAATCTGGGCAGTCTAGGTCGATCCCTATTAGTTGTACAAAAAGTGTGTCACAAGTAGCACCTTCTCATCTGAGACCGAATCCCACAGACACCAGGATCCGAGAATCTATCCCAAGGAGTTCTTAATCAATCAGTTCTTCAAATATAGAGTGTCGCTATTGCTATAAAAAAGATCACATAGCTGCTCGATATCTATGCCATACTCTGACCATGGAATCAGAATATGAGGAAACGATACCTGAAAATGCACTAGAAGACTTTAACCTCCTAGAACCAGCTAATTCAGAGGAAGAGTATGAGAAAGAATGTGAGGAATCAGGAGGTCATGTTAACATTTTACGATGTATAGTCACCACTCCTGCAAACTCTGAGGCATGGAAATATACTAGTATTTTTCATACATATACCCAACGTGGAGATAATGTCTAAAACTCATCATTGATAGTGGTAGCTCTATGAATATTATATCTAAATCTGTCGTTAATCGACTAAAGCTGAAACCTCAACCCCATCCTCACTCTTATCGAGTTGCTTGGGCAGATAAATCATCTCTTCCTATTAATGAATGCTGCCTGGTACCGATTCAAATGGGAGCTTACTCTGCTGAAATTGTGTGATGTGTTACCTATAGAGATAGCTAGTATCTTGTTAGGTCAGCCTTGGATTTATGATATAGATGCTCATAATTTTGAATGAGAAAATATTTATGTTTTTAAGCATAATGATAAGAAAATTAGATTAAATTCCGCCAAACCTAGGATGACCCGAACTTTAAAAAAGACGAGTTCTTCTCAACTTTCCAATTAGAAAAACTGTCATATTTTAACTCATAGAGAATTTAAAGAAGAGAGTTCGGAATCTGGAATTGTGTTAGCGGTCATCCCTAAAGGTGAAATTCAATTGATCTTAAACTTCCAAGATAACCCACCTCCTAAGATTGAACTGTTATTAGAAGAATTTAAGGATGTGACCCTAGAAGGTATACCAAATGGCCTTCCTCCCTTGCAAGACATTCAACATACCATTGATTTAGTTCCAAGATCCCAGATATCTAATCTTCCACATTATAGGTTGAACCCTAAGGAGCGTGAGGAAATAAGTAGGAAAATAGATAGCTTATTATAGAAAGATTACATTCAATCTAGTCTTAATCCTTATACTATACCAATTCTTTTGACGCCAAAAAAAGATGGTACATGAAGGATGTGTGTAGATAGTAGGGCCATCAATAGGATCACTATCAAGTATATGTTTTCTATTCCTAGGCTTAAAGACATGCTTGACTAATTAGCTAGCTCTATAATCTATTCTAAATTTGATTTGCATAGTGGGTATCACCAAATTAGAATTTGACCTGAGGATGAGTGAAAAACTGCCTTTAAAACCCATGATGGTCTTTATGAATGGTTAGTTGTGCTATTTGGGTTATCTGATGCTCCTAATACATCATGTGATTTATGATGGAATTGTTGAGACCCTTCATTGGTAAATACTTAGTCGTATATTTTGATGATATCCTAATCTATAGTAGTTACGCCTCTTCTATTACTAAATTATTTTTTAGGAAAGTTGTTAGACTTCGCGGGTTTTCCTCTTCTATAGTGCCTAACTATGATGTTAAATTTGTGAGTTATTTTTGGAAGACTTTTTGAAAATTGTTTGGGACCACTTTAAAGTTTTCTTCAGCTTTTTATTCCCAAACAAATGGTCAAACATAAGTTGTGAACCCAAGCTTGGTAATTACTTCGGTGTCTAGTTGGTGATAAGCTTGGAATGTAGGATTTGTCCTACAGCGGAGTTTGCTTATAATAACTTAGTAAATCGGTCTACTAACAATAATTCTTTTGAAATTGTTTATGGCTTTAATCCTCATCAACCCATTGATTTTGTTCCCTTACCCATGAATAACCACATTTCTAAATATGCCACTTCTTTTGCTGAACACATTTATGACATTCATATTTATATTAGGCAAAAGATTACTATGAGTACTGAGAAATATAAACATGCTGCCAAGATTTTCAGTTCTAGTACTGGTGCTCGTTCTGACCGGCCGGCGGCACGGTCCGGTACTATTCCGTACCGGATTGGACCAACATGAACCGAAACAAGAAAAGGAAGGGAAACCGAGAGGAGAAAAAGAGAGAAGAGAGAGAAATAGAGAGAGAGGGAGGAAGAAAGAAAAAAGGGAGGAGAAGAAGGCGGAGGGCTCGTCGGACGGCCTCCGACTAGCCGCTGGACGGTGCAATCCATCGTGCAGCGCCGCAGGTGTGAAACAGGGGTGTGCCCCTGTTTCACAGGTTTTTTAAAAAAACAAAAACTTAAGTAAAGCCAGCAAATGGTTTGTCGGCTTCATTGTTTAATAGATTCTTTTAAAAAAATTCAGAAAATGAAACCGGCAACAAATGGTTTGTCGGCTTCATTGTTTAATAGATTCTTTTAAAAAAATTCAAAAAATGAAGCCGACAATCCAATTGCCGGCTTCACTGATTTTATTTTTTTTAAAATACCTTTTAAACAGTGAAGCCAACAAATGGTTTGCCAGCTTCACTGTTAATTTCTATTTTCAAAAAAAGGGCCACGTGCGAACAAGGGCAATAGCCCCTGTTCCACGATCGGGACGCCACCCGCACCGCTTTCACCACCTAGAGTCTTCCGATGGCCTTTCCGCCATCCCGTCCTTCCATCTTCGATGGTCTCTCCCCTCTCTTTCTTGCTCGTTGCAGCAGCTCCATTGGGCAAACCGAGCAGCGACGACTTCCGCCATCCTCTGACGGCCGCAGAGGGCCACCACCGACTTCCGACGACATCCTCCTCTCTCTCTCCCTCTCCTCCTCTCTCTGCCACTGTTTTCCTCTCTTTCTTCCTCGGCAACGACATTTGCTGTTTTTCATGCTGGAACCGTCCCGATTCCTCGCCTATCCGATTCGGCATGCCCTGAACCGCCCAATTTGGGATGGTTCTAAGAACGCTGCTTGCTGCTAATTCTCCTCGTAAAAATATGGAGTCTAAGAGGATGACTATATGATGGTTCATATTCATCCCAAATGTTATCCCTGATATTCATTCAAAAAGTTGCACGCTCGAGCTACTGGTCCATTTCGTATCCTTCATAAACTTGATCCTAATGCTTATTATATAGACTTATCCTCTAATTTAAAATTTAGTTCAATTTTCAATGTTAAGGACTTGCTATCTTATCGAGACACATTCAAGCCTCCTACCATGCATGCAAGTAATAGCAAGAATTGCACTACATCCCCTCCAGTGCTAGTTCCAATTCTTCTGTCACTTCCATCATCTTCACCAGATCGAATTGAACGCATTATCACAGATGAAATTGTTTCTTCTACTGATAGAGGATTCTAATAATTTTTTATCAAATGGCAAGGCCATCCAAATTCGGATGCTACTTGAATTCTCAAAGAAAAGCTACATCGTATTGACCTAGACATCCTAGAAGTTTTACTTCAATTCTTCGCCAGAGTCGAGTTTTTTTCCAGCCAAGAGGAAATGATGGGAATCAAGGAATATGCATATACTTTACAAGGAAGCATCGTTTAGAAACTTTAACCCTAATTCTATTTTGGAAGAAGGATTTATTTTCTTATTATTATTTTCTTAGAACTTTTACTTGTATTAAGATTCAGCAATTGGACTTTTGTTAGGTTACAATTTGCATCTCTATTTAAAAGCTCTACCTGTATGGAGAAAGACAGACTTGATTGATTAATTAAAATTAATTCCAGAAATTCAGGCTTGGTTTTTTTCCTTTTCAATTTTCTTCCTTGTCTTTGTTATTGTGCAAGGTTCTACATCACTTCTATGTCGGTTCGCGCCGATCCGGTTCGGTATGGATTTGTACCAACTCATACCGCAGGCTAGCTAGTGGTCCTAGTACCGATTGCATGGACCTTAAGTATACTCTACTCTAGTACCCTCTCCTCTGGCCATATGAACCCCCTCTCCTCTAGTGTTAAATGTGTACTTCTGTCTCTCTTCTTCTTCTTCTTCAAATCAATCTTCAACTTTGTCGCCCCCCTTTACTTCTAGAACTACTTACTCATCTAACTATTCATTTTGGGTCTTCTATGTTTTCCCTTTTGGTGTACATGTTAGCTTTTGTTCTACTTATCTCCTCCTCATGTCCTTCTACTTGATAGGTGTTGGCTTTGCTTCCTTCCTTGCCCTCCTCCTCCTTCCATTTCTTACTAGGTAGTGGCTACCTATCCATGAACTCTAGCTTGCTAGCTACTTCAATGGCAGTAATGTTGTCCCTGTGCTGCTTTGAAACTTTTTAGTGTAAAAAATAGGTTTTGTAATGACATACATGGTGAAAAAAGAGTGCATCTATGATATATGCACAAGCTTATCTACGTATATGATTAAAAGCATGCATGACAAAAGTTTAGTGGGCTTTTCTATCTAGTTGGCCACCTAGGTGCCTAGACACCCACCTACGATATAGAGGGTCCACTACTCGGCTTCACCTAGGGAATTTGGCAACATGAGTTTGAGAAGATGAGCAAGTCACTTCATCTCCTAGATCTCTTACACATTTTAGACCTTAGTAGCAAGAATCTTTTAGTCATAGCGTCATGCCTTCTTTTGAAGCTCGCCTTTTCACCAACTTCTTGAGCATTACTCACTCTACTCTTCTATTTTGAGAGTTCCTCAACTTTGTAACCGCTAACACTTCCAGTAATTAAGTCTGAGAAAAGTCCATGGACATATGGAGATGAGAAATATGCCTAGTCTCCTATATTTCCTCTGATGTCCTTGGCAATGCATAGCCACGCAACAACACATCACTGCTTGTGTTATCATGCTGAAGAAGTGCTGTAATTCCATTCAAAATTAGGGGTCATGGAAAGATCATGGTAAAGAAGATTGACTCATAACTGGATTTTTATATAAATTCTATGACTTTTGAAGCTACTCGTGACAGCTGATATAAACTGTAGCAGATCTGAAGTCATGTCTGATTACCAGTAATGAAACTGCTGGTTTAACAGATCTGTAGCACAGAGATTGGGATCATAGGGGTAGAAGGGAACAAAATAGATGAGAAAATAGTAGAACAGAAGAAGACAAAGGGACAGAAAGGCCTACAGCCACCATCATGTAACTCAAAGAGATTCTGTGCACTCCTTTTTTTCCTCCCTCCAGCAACATTAAAATAAGATAATCCTAAACAGCTAACTAAAACCCTTAATTGATAAATACAAGCTGGCCTTATTTGATGGTGTTGAGGATAAACCCGCTCCTGCCGAAATTCGGCTGGATGCTTGATCTCGGAAGGATCCCATCCGGCAGCAGCCTCCATAGTTAAACCTTGGACTCCTCCAGCAGTTGAACTCCTTCCGGGCTTCTCCTTCAATCGGACTCCTCCAACGGTCGAACTCCTTCCAAACTTCTCCTTCAACTAGACTCCTCCAGCAGTTGAACTTCTCCCGAACTTTTTCTTCAGCCAGACTCCTCCAACAGTTGAACTCCTTCCGGACTTCTCCTTCAGCCAGACTCCTCCAACGGTCGAACTCTTTCCGGACTTCTCCTTCAGCCGGACTCCAACAATTGAACTCCTTCAGCCAGACTCCTCCAACAGTTAAACCCCTTCCGGGCTTCTCCTTTAGCCGAACTCCAACGATCGAACTCTTTCCAGACTTCTCCTTCAACCAAACTCTTCCAGCAGTTGAACTCCTCCGGAACTTCTCCTTCAACCAAACTCCTCCAACCGGACTCCTCCAACAGTCGAACTCCTCCCGGATTTCTCCTTTAGACGGACTCCACCAAACAGCTAAACTCCATCTAGCATCCCCAGAGGATCTCGGCACTCGTCCTCGATATAGCCAAAAGAACCGTCAATCTCTCCCATCCGAGCTTCGACCGTTGGATCCCAACGGGCTCGCACATCGCGACAACAGACACTATCCCCCGTAACAAACTCCACGTGGTCCTAAGCGGCCCACTACCGAACGGTTACGGTTGTCCCTATCAATTTGTTACGGGCTCCGTCTATATAAAAGACCCTCCAGATATGCTTTCTCCCGGAAGCTCTCTTCCTAAAAACTCTACTAGAATCTCTCTACATATTCCATTTCTGTGGACCGAAAGAGCTGACTTGATCGTCGGAGGGTCTTGCCAGAACCACCACCCCAGACTCCGGACGAGACTTATTTTACAGGTCCCGACGACGACCTCGTCCTCTCCAAATCCAGCTTCGACTCTAACGACGGCCAGATTTCGCGCCAACAGAATTGGTGCTAGAGGAAGGGAGCCCTCAAGTTATTGAGGTTTCCTTGTTCTTGAAGGAATACATGGCGGAGATCCCTGTTCATCCCAACCAGAGTCCTACTTTTCCTCTCGACCTCTCAAGGATGCCCTCCAGAAAGGCTTCAACCCGATGGTCAACCGCCTCCACGGCCAGATCTCATCCAGATCTTTTCGCCCCTGTTTCGTCTCCTGCGTCTCAAGCCCCACCGCCTGCGACGGCGGACATGGTGCAATTCGACCTGCTGCGATGGTGGACACGGTTCAATTCGACCTGCTGGTCCAGCAGGTCCGCGGCCTCACTGAAGCAATGCAAGCCATGCGGCAGCAGCAACCGTCTTCGATGCTATCTCGGTCGGAGCAGATTTCTCGGAAGCCAGAGAACTCGGTTTGGAGGCGGCCGACTTGGATCAATCTACTGGCGTCCCCGAAAAAGGGAAGCAAAGGATAGAGAGCCCTCGCTCGGACCATGACTCGACCCCGGGGGGAGCTTTGCCTCCGTTCCACCAGAAAACCCTGGAGATCAACGATCGTGAAGATCTCCTGAATCAAAGGCTTCAGAAAATGAGCCGACAAATCGAAGAACTCCATGCTCCCTCCTCCCACGATAACGATATTTGCACTGACCCTTCTTTTTTCTCAAAAGATTATGCAAGAACCGATCCCGCCGAACTTCAAGCTCCCTCAGTTTGAGAGTTACGACGGGACCACCAATCCGATCGACCATCTGGAGACCTTTCGGATAATGATGCTGCTCCACGGCGCGCAAGACGCCATTTTGTACCAGGCTTTTCCATCCACCCTCAAGGAAGCCATCAGGAATTGGTATTTGGCCCTTAAACTGGGTACCATCTTTTTCTTCAATCAAATGAGCCATCAGTTTGTGGCTCATTTTATTAGCAGCCGATGTTCCCGTCGAGGTTCGAATTTCCTGATGAATATCAAGCAGGAGGGAGAATCTATCCGGGCTTATGTCACCCGATTTAATGCTGCTGCATTAGAGGTCCGGAACCTAAACCAGTCTGTTGCAATGGCCGCACTCAAGAGCGGCCTTCAGAAAAATGATTTGTTGTTCTTCCTAGAAAAAAAGTATCCCAGGGACTTTGCCGATATGCTGGCTCGGGCTGAAGGTTATACCCGAGCTGAAAAGGCCTTTAAGGCCAAGGATAATGAAGCTGCCCAAGAGCGATAGGCGGGCGAACCGAATGTGCCCGCGACTGGAGAAAAACCGAGCAGAGCTCAGCCACGCTCCCGAACTCCTCAGGAGGGTAAGCAGGCCCGAACTCCTACCCGAGCCCAGAGGCAAAAAAGCCCGAATAGAAGGGCGCGACAGAGCTCTCCCTTCAGAAGATTCCACAACTACGCCCTTCTCAATGCTCCAAAAACCCAAGTACTGATGGAGATCAAGGAGCAACTGTCGAGACTAGAAAGGATGCGCACTCAACCCGGCAAGCGCAATCCTAGCAAGTTCTACCTCTACCATCACGATCACGGTCATGATACAGAAGAATGCATCCATCTCCAAGACGAGATCGAGGAGCTCATCAGGCATAGTAGGCTTGGCCGGTTCCTACGACGTCGGTCAAAAGAACGAGAGGATCGGTCGAGAGCACTCCCGCCGCTAGAACCACCGAGGGGCGAGGAGCAGCGAGAATATCGACCCTTGATCGGCATCATTAATGCCATCTCTAGGGGACTTCGGCGTAGGGAGGCTAGCGGATCGACAGAGCCTGAGAAGAGGCGGAGGACTGAGGAGCCCATCACTTTCACCAACGAGGATGCCCGAGGAGTCCAGTTTCCGCACAACGATGTGGTTGTAATCTCTTTAAATATTGCTGATTATAATGTACGCCGCATTTTGGTAGATAATGAAAATTCCGCTGACATTCTGTATTATGATGCTTTCTTTAAAATGTCCATGCCCGATAATCGCCTAGGACCCATGAGCTCCCCGTTGGTCGGCTTCACTGGCCAGTGGAGGGAATGATAACTCTAGCCGTGACTGCAGGACAATATCCAAAGCAGGCCAAGACGTGGGTCAACTTTTTGGTGGTAAAAGCCCCCTCCGCTTACAATGCAATCCTCGACCGACCTGGTCTGAATGCACTACGAGCCGTGGTGTCGACCTATTACCTGAAGATAAAATTTCCAACAAACAACGAAATAGGTGAAATCAGAGACGATCAAGCATTAGCCCGACACTGCTACTCCATCGCCTTACAAAATGGCACTCGACTTGACCTCTGCCCAGTTGACGGGCTTGATGTCCACGATGATCTTACCGAAGAATGGAGCGAGCCCATAGAAGATCTTATGACCGTCCCCTTGAATGACGAGAACACGGAGCATACGGTGCAAATTGGCTCCAATCTGAAAGATGAAGTTCGGGAACAGCTCATCACCTTTTTACGGAGGAATACCGACGTCTTCGCCTGGGTTCCAGTGGATATGCCTGGGATTGATGCCGAGGTTATGGAACATCGGCTGGCCGTTGATCCCAAGCATCGATCAGTGAAAGAAAGAGTTCGGGGCCATGCACCAGAAAGGCAGAAGGCAATAGCAGAAGAAGTCGACAAGCTTCTCAACGCCGGATTTATTCGAGAAGTCAGCTATCCGACTTAGGTCCCTAACATGGTCCTAGTCAAGAAGGCCAACGGCAAGTGGAGGATGTGCATCGACTTTAAGAAGCTGAACAAGACCTGCCCAAAAGACAGCTACCCTTTGCCCAGAATCGACCAATTAGTGGATGCGACTTCAAGCTACGAGCTCCTCACCTTCATGGACATCTTCTCTAGCTACAACCAAATTCGGATGGCATCGGAGGATGAGGAGAAGACTGCTTTTATTACTAACCGTGGTCTTTACTGTTACAAGGTCATGCCCTTCGGACTTAAGAATGCAAGCGCGACTTATCAGCACTTGGTCAATAAAATCTTCAAGAAGCAGATCGACTGCAATATGAAGGTTTACGTCGACGACATGCTGATCAAAAGCCGAATGTCTGTCAATCATGTTGCCAACCTTGAAGAGGCATTCGATGTGCTCAGAAAATACAAGATGAAGCTGAACCCAACCAAGTGCGCCTTTGGAGTAGCCTCAATAAAATTTTTGGAATTCATGGTCTCGAGACGAGGGATTAAGGCCAACCCGGAGAAGATTCGAACTATCCAGGAGATGACCGCTCCGAAGTCCATCAAAGAAGTTCAGCGCCTGACCGAGAAAGTAGCATCTTTGAATCATTTTGTCTCGAGGTCGGCCGAACGCTGCATGCCCTTCTTCCAAATTCTTAGAAAACCAAAAGATTTTCACTGAACTCAGGAATGCCAAAAGGCATTCGATGAGCTCAAGAACTACCTCGGCTCGCCCCCTACTAGCCAAACCCGAATCCGGAGAGGAGCTGTTTCTCTACCTCGCGGTCTCCCCTGCGGTGCTAGTGGCAGTCCTGGTCAAAGAAGAGGCGAAAGTGCAGCGACAAGTCTACTACATAAGCCGGATCCTAAGGGATGCCGAGACCAGGTATACAAAGTTGGAAAACTTGACTTATGCTCTTCTAATTGCAGTAAAGAGACTTCGGCCTTACTTCCAGGGACATGCTATAATGCTCCTCACTGACCAACCGATCAGAGCAATCCTTCATCAAACGGATGCTTTCGGAAGAATTGCAAAATGAGCCATTGAATTAACAGAGTTCGACATCAACTATCAATCTCGGCCAACAATCAAGGCTCAAGCAGTGGCCAACTTCATAGTTGAATATACCATCCCAGACGATGTCGAGCTTCAAAATGAAACCAACATTCTATGGTTGCACCTGAGCTCCTCTGAAGAAAGAACGGACCTTCCTGAAGATTTCTGGGCCCTGTATGTCGAAGGCTCCTCCAACGCTTCCGGAGCAGGTGCTGGGCTGATCCTGATCAATCCGAAAGGGATCATTGTGGAGTACGCGCTGCATTTTGAATTTTCGGTGACAAACAATGGGGCAGAATATGAGGCCCTAATAGCCGAGCTCAGGATAGCCAAAGAATCAGGAGCTGATCGGCTTTAGGTTTGTAGTGACTTCCAACTGGTCGTGGGGCAGGTCAGCGGCAGTTATGAAGCCCAGGAAGAGAGCATGGTAAAATATCTTGAGAAGGTAAAGAGCTTGACCCCAACCTTCGGCAGCTTCAGCATTCGACAAATCCCGAGAGCGGAAAATACTAGGGCCAACCTTCTTTCCAAGCTAGCCACCCTAGCTCCTAACGAGCTTCCGAAAGAAGTTTATTATGAGACATTGAAATGCCCATGCATAGAGGAACCGCAGCCCGTCATGCAGGTTGGCCAGGAGCCCTGCAGGATTGACCCGCTGACCGCTTATCTTAAGGACGGGGTTCTTTCTCGTGACCCGAAAGAGGCTCGGAAGTTGAGAAACCAAGCCTCCTGGTATGTTCTTTATGAGAATAAGCTATATAAAAGGTCATATTCCCTACCATTATTGAGGTGCCTCTGATCCTCTGAGGCCGACTTCGCACTATGGGAAGTGCACGAGGAAATTTGCGGAAGCCATCTGGGTGCCAGATCTCTGTCTCATAAGCTGCTCCGATAAGGATATTACTGGCCGACTATGCATGGTGATTGTGTTGATTACGTCAGGAGATGTTACCGCTGCCAAAGGAATGCGAATGTCCAAAGACAACCAGCCGCCAAGCTTGCTCCGTTGAGTACTCCTTGGCCGTTTGCGCAGTGGGGAATGGATATTCTTGGACCCTTCCCAATGGCATCTGGGCAGTGAAAGTTTCTCCTAGTCGCCATCGACTATTTCACCAAATGGGTCGAGACCGAACCACTAGCAAAGATTATCGAAGCCAAGGTGCAGGACTTCGTCTGGAAGTCGGTCGTCTGCAGATTTGGACTGCCCCGAACTATCATAACAGACAATGGCCGACAATTCATCGGGGCGAGGTTCGCCGAGTTCTGCGAAGGTCTGATATCTCCCACCATTTTACATCGGTAGCTCACCCACAGGCAAATGGGGAAGCTGAAGTGACCAACTGAACCCTATTGCAAGGCATCAAGACAAGACTCAAAAAAGCAAGAGGGACCTGGCGGACGAACTTTATCATATTCTATGAGCATACCGCACTACCCAAAGACTACCGACTGGAAAAACACCGTTTGCCTTAGCTTTCGGAATAGAGGCAGTCATCCCGATCGAACTTAAGCTTCCATCGGCGCGGATAGTGGCTTTCAACAAGCAGCATAACCCGCAAGACGTCAGAGCCAACCTCGACCTACTAGAAGAAAAAAGAGAGGAAGCCCAAGTTCAGATGGCAGCTTACAGGCGAAGGATGGCCCGATACTATAACTCTAAAGTCAGAGGTAAAATGTTTAGAGTCGGAGACTGTGCTTCGGCGAGCCACCATCTCTCAGCCTCAGAACCAAGGGAAGCTTGTCTCAAATTGAGAAGGACCCTACGAGGATACGGAAGTCATCCGACCCGGGACATACTACTTGAAGGAACTCGGAGGGGCAGACCTACCTCGACCATGAAATTCGAAAAATCTGCGAATGTATTACCGATGATTTGATTGCAATGAAATCCCTCTACTTCAATATCCTAATTTTTGTTGTATATCGATAATAAAGGGGGATTACCCGCCGAACTTAATCTCACCATAAATACGGTTACGTTAGGAACAGAAGGAGAACCTCGTCCTAATGTGAGCAAAGTTGAAGACCTCGTTCATTTTAGACGAGATGAGGGGAGAGGCCCTGACAACGGCACTAATGTGCCCCTACGGCCACGTTAGGAATAGGAGGAGAACCTCGTTCTAACGTGAGCAAAGTCGAAGGCCTCGTTCATTTTAGACGAGATAAGGGAGAGGCCCTGATAACGGTCCTAATGTGTCCTTACAGCCCATTAGGAACAGGAGGAGAACCTCGTTCTAACGTGAGCAAAGTCAAAGGTCTCGTTCATTTTAGACGAGATGAGAGGAGAGGCCTTGACAACGATCCTAATGTGCCCCTAAAGCCCGTTAAGAACAGGAGGAGAACCTCGTCCTAACGTGAGGAAAGTCGAAGACCTCCTTCATTTTAGACGAGATGAGGGTAGAGGCCCTGACAACAGCCCTAATGTGTTCCTACGGACATGTTAGGAACAGGAGGAAAACCTCGTCCTAACGTGAGCAAAGTCGAAGACCTCGTTCATTTTAGACGAGATAAGGGGAGAGGCCCTGACAACGGCCCTAATATGCCCCTACAACCCATTAGGAACAGGAGGAGAACCTCGTCCTAACGTGAGCAAAGTCAAAGACCTCGTTCATTTTAGACAAGATGAGGGGAGAGGTCCTGACAACGGTCCTAATGTGCCTCTACAGTTCCGTTAAGAACAGGAGGAGAACCTCATCCTAACGTGAGCAAAGTCGAAGGCCTCATTCATTTTAGACGAGATGAGGGGAGAGGCCCTGACAATGGCCCTAATATGCCCCTACAGGAGGAGAACCTCATCCTAACTTGAGCAAAATCGAAGGCCTCATTTGCTTTAGACAGAAAGAGGGGAGAGGTCCTGACACCGGCCCTAATACGCCCCTATAGCTTGGTTAGGAACAGGAGAATCTCGTCCTAACAAGAGTAAAAAAAAAAAAAGAAGAGAGAGAAGGGTCGAAGGCAAGCATTGTATTCACATGAGGCAACGACAGACAAGGCATTATTTTATTACAAGTTTAAATTTATTATAAGTAGGATGGAGGTCAGCCAAACCGACTACATATTACAAGGAAGCCAACGCGGCAGGGATCGGCAAGATCGATTACAAAAAAAAGAGAGAGAAGGGTCGAAGGCGAGCATTGCATTCACATGAGGCAACGACAGACAAGGCATTATTTTATTACAAGTTTAAATTTATTACAAGTAGGATGAAGGTCGGCCAAACCGACTACATATTACAAGGAAGCCAACGCGACAGGGATCGGCAAGACCAATTACAAAAAAAAAATATAAAAGGAGGCGAAGCCTTAAGACAGACTAGACTCCTCAGGCTTCGGGTCGTCGACGCCGGCCATCACCAAAGCCTGCTTCAACCTAACGATTTCCTCCTCAAGTTCTTTCTTTTTATACAAATTGTCTATGTACAGTCTATTGATATGCCCAAACTGGCCCTCGAGCTTCCGCCGCCGCCTCCTTAGGACCTCGGCCTCGACCTCTGCATCTTGGACGGCTTGATGCTCACAGATCAGTTGGAGCTTCAACCGCTGAACTTCGGCTTTCTCCGCTCCGACAGCCTCTGAAAGCTCGCCGACGGTCTTCTTCAAGAAGGCAATCTCCTCCGACTCTCCACTAGAGATAGCCCGCCGACCATCGGCCAATTGTTGCTGGAGACGGCTCACCTCTCTGTTAGCTGTTCGGAGCTCATGCTCGAGCCTGGTCACCTTCTTCGACCAAGTTAGCTTATACTCATTATGCCAGGCTTCGGCGTCGCGAAGCTGCTTCTGAAGTTCGGAGAACCTCTTGGACCAGTCCCAAACGTACCAGGCCCTATCGGTAGACCATGACGAAGTTCCCTCTAGCAGTTGAATTTTTCCTTCGCCGCCATAAGGTCGATCTCAAGGGAGCTGATCTTTGCCGTTAACTCCCAAGACTTGTCGCTGGCGCTTCTTCTCAGTTCGGCCATTTCTTTCTCAAAGCTGCCCTTTCGAATGCTGAAACTAGTGGAGTCGTTCCTGTGCAGGTTCCTAAGGTGGGTAACTTCGACAGTCGCCTCCGAAGCATTCTTCCTCGATTCTTGGAGATCATCCTCGATTTTTTCAACTTCTTCAAGCGATGAATCTCCTTCAAGCTCCTAATTAATGGTCTAATCGAAACCCCATGGGGCAAAGGATCGACATCAACTGGAAGAGGGGAGTCATGACCTAGGTCGTCAAGAGCGTTCTGAACCATGCAAACAACAACACAAAGTGTAAGGCTAGAAAAAAATTTGTCTTTCATTTACGTGGATGTTTTTAAATACATCAGCATAAAAAAAAAGAAAAAGAAAGCTACACGGTCTTTGGGAATCTAGACCTCAGGCAGCTCGGCCATAGGAGAGGTCGGAGAGTCTTCATTCGCATCCAGTCTTTGGGCAGGCTCGGGCGCTGCAGTGATGGGTTCAGGAGCTTCTGAGACAGCTCCCACGGCCAAAGAAGAAGGGACGTTGATCGGGACAACTCCGACCCTGAGGGATGAAGGATCGGCTCTGTCGTCGGGCTTTTCCGTCAAGAGGTCCAAATCTACCTCGAAAAAATTCTCAACGACCCTCCCTAGGCAGATCTGGAACCCCTCGATGAAGGCCTCCTGAGCAAAAGCTATTTTAATGTCCTCCATGTCCCTAGAGGACTTGAAGCTTTCGACCGCTCGCTCCACCGCCGCGCCAACTCCTTGCGCCTTCCTCTTTTCCTCCTCTTGAGCCAAGGCAGTCCTCAGGTTCGTCGTCTCCTCACGCTCCGCCCTCAACTCTTTCCGAAGGTGCTCGACCTCGGCGGATTGGATTTCCGAAGCCACCCTCATGCTCTCGACTTTGGCCCGGGCCTTCTCAGCCTCCGCACGAGCTTCCTCGAGGGCCTTTGAGACTTCGGCCTGCCTCTGACCGGCCGCCTTAGAGTGGGCGAAGAGATAATGCCCGAGCTACGATAGAAAACCAAGTTAAAATTAAGAAGCCCTGACTTCGAAAATAGAAAGACCCCAGACCAAGACTATGAGAGAGAAGACTACCTCAAGATAGGTGGCGAAGGACTCATCGAATCTCTCAACGTCACCCTTCTGCAACATCTTCGCCGCAATGTGGGGAAGAATACTCTCCTTCATGAGTGATTGGACGACCTCCCGATCGTCCAAAGAAGCTTGTTCTTGGTCGGGACCCCCACTTTCAGAGCTCCCGACCCTCCTTCCGACCTTCTTGCCGACAGCCCTTTTCTTCCTTTTCTCCGTGGCTTCCTCCAACTGGAGGGGAGCAGATGGAGCGACCTCTTCGAATGGGGTCGGGCTCAGTACGGTGGTAGCAGGCTCGAGGGCGGGCATGGCCTGGATCGGCCCGGCATGGCTGGACTCACCAATGAGGGCCTTCTTTGGAAGATCCCCGACGGGGCCGTCTTTCCTCTTGAGGGATTTAAGTCCCTTGGTCAGACTGTCTCGCTCTTCAAGATTCATCTCTGTAAAAAATAAAAATCTAAGTCAGGAAAGGTTAAAGAAAAACCAAGGTCTAGACAAAGAACAATCCACAACCGACCAAAAAAAAAGAAGAAGAAGAAGACTACCTGCTGGATTTAGGGGACTGAGGCCGAGGTTAAACAGGATCTGCTCGTCCAAAAGGTCGGGGATTGGCGGAACGTTAAAACCCTTCAATATATCGGCCGAACTCCGATCCTCGCTTTCCAACCCTGGAGCTCGACGGACCGAGTCTCTTATCTCCCCCCATGGAGGAAGTCCTAACCTCAAGGATGGGTTTGAGACGAAGAAGAATTTCTCCTTCCAGCCATGGATGGAAGAGGGGGTGCCCTTAAGTAATCCCTTCCAGTCAAATTGGGGGGACATATACCACCAATCCTTAGCAGTCGGATGGCATTTGAAGATAAAGAAGGTTCAGACTAAGAAAATGGTAGGTCGGACGCCTACCATGGTACACAAGGAAAGATATCCTACGATGAACCTAAAAGAGTTCGACACCATAGCAGCAAGGAAGATGTTGAGAAATCTAAATAGGTTGGCCACGAAAGAGGGTAAGGATAACCTAAGCCCAGCCCGAAGAGCCATAGGTTCGGTCGGGAGGCGAAGAGCAAGCCCTATCATTAGGTCCGACAAGTTCGAGCTCGTATTCGGAGGGAATACCGAACTGAATTCTAGCTAACGAAAGAACGTCAGGCCAAAGTTGGCAGGCAATAACTGCCGGTGCAAAGAAAGAAGGGGGCAACTCAGAAAGCTCGGCCTCCCTGCGAGATAGGTTCGCTAACGCTAGAGGAGCCGAACTCCTCGAGCAGGTCAACCAGGATCCCTCGGTGGATATCCGGATCAAAGCAAAATCATAAAAAATGCTCAAAAAGCTAAGAAAATGAAGCGCAAAAAGTTTCTACAAAGAGACCTAAGGAGCAGAAAGCAGAGAACGCAGAAATAAATACAAAAAGACCTAAGTCGATTGGAAGAGGTAGGGAGACGACGAAGGCCACAGAAGACAGATAAGAGAACACCTGGGATCAAAGGAAATGGAAGGAAATGCCTGAGCTCTCGCGCGACGGAGAGAAGAAAACCAGAAGAAGAGGAGGAAGAAGATTTCGGAAGAGGTAACGACTCGGAGGAAGTAAACGGGTTAAATAGCCCTGAGGATTCTAGGCAGTTATGATTGCGAATCCCCTTCGACCGTCTATGGCCGATGCGTGCCCTCTCTATCATGACAGAGACTGACGGTGGACAGGCCCATAATGACGCCGTACCCTGGGTAGAGTTTTGGCGCAGAGCTCCAAAGGCATTTCTTCGAATCGCCTCAAATTTATGAAGCTTCGATGCCGGCGCAGAAGCACCAAGAAACGCCTCGCCCTAGCAAGTGTAGGAAATAGAAAGGAACTTCGGCAGTCACACTCGGTACTCCCTTCCCTTAAACTTCAAACTCGGGAGTAGAAGGACTAGTGTTGGGGATAAACCCGCTCCTGTCGAAGTTCGACTGGATGCTTGATCTCGGAAGGATCCCGCTCGGCAGCAGCCTCCATGGTTAAATCTCAGACTCCTCCAGTAGTTGAACTCCTTTCGGACTTCTCCTTCAGCCGGACTCCTCCAACGGTCGAACTCCTTCCAGACTTCTCCTTCAGCCGGACTCCTCCAGTAGTTGAACTCCTTCCGAGCTTCTTCTTCAGCCAGACTCCTCCAATAGTTGAACTCCTTCCAGGCTTCTCCTTCAGCCGGACTCCTCCAACGATCGAACTCCTTCCAGACTTCTTCTTCAGTCGGACTCCTCCAGCGGTTGAACTCCTTTCGAACTTCTCTTTGAGCCAGACTCCTCCAACAGTTGAACTCCTTCCGGACTTCTCCTTCAGCCAGACTCCTCCAACGGTCGAATTCCTTCCAGACTTCTCCTTCAACCTGACTCCTCCAGCAGTTGAACTTCTTTCGAACTTCTCCTTCAACCAGACTTCTCCCCCAGTCGGACTCCTCCAACAGTCGAACTCCTCCTGAATTTCTCCTTTAGACGGACTCCTCCAAACAGCTAAACTCCCTCCAAACTCCATCCAGCAGCCCCAGAGGACCTCGGCACTCATCCTCGATATAGCCAAAAGAACCGTCAATCTCTTCCATTCGAGCTTCGACCATTGGATCCCGACGGGCTTGCACATCGCGACAACAGACACTATCCCCCATAACAAACTCCATGTGGCCCTGAACGGTCCACTATCAGACGGTTACGACTGTCCCTATCAGTTTGTTACAGACTCCGTCTATATAAGAGACCCTCCAGATACGCTTTCTCCCAGAAGCTCTCCTTCTCTTCCTAAAAACTCTGCTAGAATCTCTCTATGTATTCTATTTCTATGGACCGAAAGAGCTGACTTAATCATCGGAGGATCTTGCCGGAGCCACCACCCCAGACTCCGAACAAGACTTATTTTGCAGGTCCCGACGGCGACCTCGTCCTCTCCAAATCTAGCTTCGACTATGGCGACGGCCAGATTTCGTGCCAACAGATAGCAAACAACACTCCTAAACAAAGAAGAAAATGAAAAAAATATCCGCTGAAATACCCAGAAAATAAACACAGTTAATGTTTTAAGAGAAGGAAA
The DNA here is from genome assembly GCA_006176705.1 of Cocos nucifera. Lineage (NCBI taxonomy): Eukaryota > Viridiplantae > Streptophyta > Magnoliopsida > Arecales > Arecaceae > Cocos > Cocos nucifera. The sequence continues at coordinate 265,868 of QRFJ01000718.1, read as the reverse complement.
GGTTTGGATTTTAGGGTTCTAAGAGAAGCTCAAAAAATCCATATCCACCTAAAAAAGCAAAGTTTTGGCTCTATAAAAAAAGAAAGCAAAAGTCGTGTTCTCAGTAGAAGCAACTTCCATAGCCACTTGCACCCATATGTGAAGGCAGTCATGTTATAATATGAAATTTTCTGTCAAAAGTCAGTTGGCTAATATCTTCACTAAAACCTTTGAACCAACATCTTAACGAGTGTTTGTCCTAGTTTAAGTGCTTCAATATCTATGCTCAAGCTGAAGAATGATGTTATAATAGATTTAGTAATTAATTCAATGCACGGATTGATATTAGCTGCTCATTAGGTTTTAAAACTGTTATTGAATTTTAAGACACATAAATAGGACTCACATATAGCATGTAACCAACCATCTAGAACTTAATAGCAACACCTGTCTTGTTGTTGGACATAAATGATTCTGTTGGTGCAGAATCTAATTGATGCCGAACCGAGCTGGAGTTGAGGAAGAAGAGGTCGCCATCGGTGGCCTGCAAAATAAAGTTCCATCCGGAGTCGGTGGTGGTGGCTCCGGCAGGATCCTCCGACGATCAAATCAGCTCTACTGGCCAACAGAAATGGAGTACTCAAGAAAGAATTCAATAGAGTTTTAGGAAGGAGAAGAGAGCTTAGAGAAAATATATCTGGAGGGTTCCTTTTTATAGATGGAGCTTATAGCAGACTGATAGTGACGGCCATAACCGTTCGGTAGTGGGCCACTCGGAGCCGCGTGGGATTTTATTACGGAGAGAGAGAGGTGTTGCTTGTATCAGACTAATAGTGACAGCCATAACCGTCTGATAATGGGCCGCTCAGGGCCACGTGGGGTTTGCTACGAAGAGAGAGGTGTCGTCTGTCGTGATGTGCCCGTTCGTCGAGTTTTAATCGTCGAAGTTCGGAGGAAGCAGACATTGGTTGATGAAGAACTTTGATATATATCAAATCCAGAGGAGTTCGAACTCCTAAAGGGAATATAGGTGGAGGGGATCATCCGAAAGGAATGCTAGCTGAAATCTGAAAGTAATCCACTGGAGGAATCTGACTGAAGGAGAAGTCTAGGAGTTCGACTTTTGGAGGAATCCGACTGAAGGAGAAGTCCGGAAGGAGTTCAGCTCCTGAAGAAATTTGATGGAAGGAGAAGTCCGGAAGGAGTTCGGCTCCTAGAGGAAGCCGATTGAAAGAGAAGTTCGAAAGAAGTTCGGCTCCTGGAGGAATCCGATTGAAGAAGAAGTCCGAAAGGAATTCGGCTCCTGGAGGAATTTGATTGAAGGAGCAGTCCAGAAGGAGTTTGGCTTCTGAAGGAATCCGACTGAAGGAGAAGTCCGAGAGGAGTCCGACTGACGGAGAAGTCCGACCGAAGAAGAAGTCTGGGAGGAGTTCGACTGATGGAGAAGTCCAGAAAGAGTCCGGCTCATGGAGAAGTTCGGATGGAGTTCGACTGCTGTAGGAGTTCGAAAGAGGTTCAGCCGCTGGAGGAGTTCGGCTGGGATTCGGCCGCTGGAGGGAGTTCGACTGCTAAAGGAGTTCGGCTGGGGTTCGACCGCTGGAGGAAGAATTTTCGATCGAAGCTCTTCCGTGATTACCAGTTGCATTAGACTAAGCATCAAACTGGACTTCAACGAGAACGGGATTTATCCCCAACAGATTCCTTAATAGTGATATCTGTCTTGTTGTTCCAAATAAATGGTTCCTAACTTGAAAACAAAAGTATATGATGAGGTATCCAGGTCGATGCACCCCTTTAATTATTCTTTATCCTCTTAGTGTTCTTTTACTGAACTAATTTTTCAGCTTCTGTTCTTGTCTCCCCCTAATCCACAACTTTTTTTGATAATTTAACGTATAATTTTTCCTTGAAAGGTTTCACTATGCAGGACAAAACTTGTGGTAGATCATTATCTCTGTAAAGAGGAAGCTTAAACTATTGTTATTAGTTGATGACCTAGAGACCTAAGACATGTCTCCAATGTTAGATATTACATTGTTTCCTTGGTTTTCCAAAATGTTGTACATGAAAAAATTAGAAAATAGGCATGGCCTCTCACCTTAATTTTGAACTTCATCAAGATCCATAAAAGCAAGCTTCACTACTTCAGTTATTTTTTTGTATTAAGAACATTTCCTATGGAAAAAGAAGAATATGTACAGTGCAGAGACTCGGGTCTGGTGGTTTCATGCATCTGTTCAGGTTCCATCCATATAGCTACCACTACCGATATGACACTAGCTTTCTTCTGCATATTTTCATCAATGACAGCATGGCTGGAAAAGTAAAGTGCACTAATAGACACTAAACTGGTATCCTGGTATGCCTTCTTCTTCCGGTTCAATTAAACCCACCTTTAAGACTATCACATAAATCAATAATATCTACATAAATGTTATAACTAATGGTAACTGAACATGAGATTCTGCAAAAAAGGGGACATGCAGAGAAGATTCATTCAGGGTAAAGACATTCATGAAGCAAGCAAGAGTAATAGTAATTTCTACAAGTAGCCATTGTCTCAATTCAACCTAATGACAATATCATTAGAGACCTTATCTTTTATAGATAAAACGGAGACGCAAAATTAAAATTGCAGAAACTTTACTAACCATCAAATCCATGAAAGCACCTGCATTGTCCCAGTTCTCGATTACATATTCCTCGACCACTACAGCCGTTCTCGCAACTCTTGCTTCCTATGCTCTGTTCAAACAAATAATTCCTCAAGCACATTAAGCGGTTACAATAAGACCAACAATAAAGAAAAGTCCTAGCTCTTGCATGAATTCCAAACCTTTAAATAAGAAAAAGAAACTTTGACAACATTCGGATTGTGGAGAATATTGAATCCGTAATATAACTGAAAGCTAAGGACATGGGTATTGGCATATTAACTATAGAATATTCTACCATTATGCATACCTCAACGACATCAATTGCTGTAGTAATTGAATCACAACTAGAAAGCCACCTTCCAATCTCAGGCTTCCATGGTGCGCCCCGGTATGTAACTGCTTCATGAGAGTCAGCAAGAAGCTGAGGATCAAAAACAGGATTCAACTGTGAATTATCGGCCAGATGCTCACTGCTCCCCTCGACCGATCCATTGACCGGCAAACAGGAATTCTGTCGAGCACCAAAGTAATCGAGCGAAGAAGGAAACAGAGGCGTCAAGAACATGTGCACCAGTGACACCAATAGCACCAGAGAAGCGACGGCCGCTGCCAAAGACCACGAGAACTTCCATGACTGGAAGGAGGCCATTCTCCGAGAAAGCCTATTTGGACAACTGTACGATCTGATTCCAGAAACAAAGTATAAATAAAAAGAGAAAAATCGCTAAAAGGTAAAACTGAAACTAAATTCATATATTATAAAAAGGGAATCACAGAAAATGGCGTCACCTTTGAGTGATGTTTTTTTTTTTTTTTGACAGCAACTGAAATGGAAAACAACAGAAATTTGCAACTCAAACAATTGATCCTAAGAGTCCTACAAGACCTCCAAGAAAACCAACCAATATTCCAGAGAAATCTCCATCTGCGTGCCACCAACAACGATAATTTTTCAACTTCTCAGAGGAATTTGATAAAAAAGTATGGAAATGAGGTAGCTTTTCTTGGATCCGGGGCAATAGATGAAGGACCGGAGGGAGAGAGAGAGAAAAAGGGCTCGAGAGAAGAAGCAGGGATTGGAAGATGACAGGCTCAAGAGGACACAATAATTTATATGATTTATAGAGAAGAGCTCTTCCGAGTTCAACGTTTTGAATGAGGAGAATAAAATATAAACTTTTTCGAAGGAGGGACGGAGATTATGCCACAGTTGCGTGGCTATCGCACTGGGCTGCCGTAGGTGCCGCCACGATCCACACCGTATTTTCGAACATGATTTTTTGAGTACAATAATAAATCATTAATTAATACTCAGAAAGATAACGAATTTAGCACAAACAATACACCCGCATTTTCAGTTCGCGAATCCAATAACGCCATGTTATTTTTGCTGTTAATAATAGAAGATAAATATTCTTGACCATTCCAAGCTGAATTTGTCATAGAAAAATATAATATATTATGTATCACGTTGAACAGTTTATCCAAGTTTTTAATATTTTATTCATGTTTTGAATGGTACTATCACGTTACCATCTAGTGGGATGTGATTTTTATTTTTTCTTTCGTGACCAGCAATAAATATAATTAATTATAATTAATTAAAAATCTAAATAATTAAATTTTTATTATATATTAAATAATAAATTTAATAGTTACTAAATAAAAACTTATATTATTAATACCAATGAAAAATTTTGTATATAGTAAAATCTTCTGTCATTAATATCATTATCGTTAATAACCATCTTGTTCAATGCAGAAGATATAATTTTTTCAACTATTTTTAAAATATAATATTATAATATAACATTCCATGCAAAAGATATAATTTTTTCAATTATTTCTAAAATATAATATTATAATATAATAAATTATAATAAAAAATAAATTTTAATAATTAAATTTCTATTGTGTATTAAATAATTGATCCAAGAAGATCCTCTAATTCAATATAGATTATTTTGATCGCTACAGATATGACTGGACAAGATTTAAAAATAAGACCTGCTATGTTAGAAAGCTGAATTCATGCCAAATTTTAAAAAATGATAACTTGGCCATAAGATACCACATTGAGATGATTTTTTTTAATTTTGAAATTAAGTATCTTTTCAAGATGTATAACTTTGAGTTAGTTCTTTAGAAGGCTAAATTGGATCAACACTCTATCATTTGAGCCTTAAAATGAATTGGTCAAATTAAAAAAAAAAATTTAGAGAAAAAATTTGATTAGAAGTTATCTTTCAATCCGTAAAAAATTGGGTCAAGTGATATATGGCAAAATTGATGTAGATATTGGATCTATCTTTTTTAGAATTTTAGTTTTTTTTACTATTTTTTATACGAATTATTTTTTTAGAAACTTAATCTTATTCGAATTAGGAAGAGTAATCCAACTCAAATTGTTTGAGGGTAGATGTTCTTCTAGAAACTAGAAAGTTCTTCTAGAATTTAGAAAAAGAAATCATACTCAAGTTAAGCAATGAAGGACCTCACTATTATAAATAAGGGCTATATAATTCAATTTAGATGAAAAATCAATCAATAAAAAAAGAAAAGCTCTACCTTCATAATTCTTCCATCTTCTTCTAGTTTTCTTCTAAGAGATTCAAGTTTAGCGGGTTGAAAGAAGTCTTCCTTCTCTTTGATCGAATTGAGTTGGTATCGGAGCCATGCTCCTATCTGGTACAATTCCAACTTGATTTGATTTTAATTAGATCCAATTGGTATCAAATCATCGGTCCTCTGTATCTATAGGGGCCTTAGTTTATGGACCAGACATGCAAGTAATATAAGCAATCAAGAGAATAGCTATCCATGCTTCAAGTACATCGAAAGGCCAAAACGAGTATGGCTGCTAATTCTTCCTCGATGGATAATGAAATAAGAGGCAACTTTGCCCAACTCACTAAGAGAGTCTTCGGATTAATTATACCTCTAATGTAAGTGCAAGCGCCAGTAACTCTTATTGCAAAATAATCTCTTATGTTTAGAGATTAAGATCCTTCATCCAAAAAGGAGGATGAGTAACCTAAAGGTATACAAAATCTCTCTCTCTCTCTCTCTCTCTCTCTCTCTCTCTCTTTCTCTTCAACTATTTAAAGTTAAAGTTTGAATCAAGATCCCCTTATATGATGGCACTGCTGATGAAGAAAGGTTAGATCAATCAGAGATCATTTTACTATCTGTGGATACTCTAATGCACAGATAATAGATTTTGCTTATCTTAAACTTTCTAGCTGTTGGTGCGGAAACTGGTCATCGCCGGAGGTAGCCAAAGTGGAGGCCGAGGGGGTCGCCATCGGGGACCTGCAAAACAAAGTCCCGTCCGGAGCCGGTGGGGGGTGGCTCTGGTAGGACCCTCCGACGGTCAAGTCAGTTTTCGGCCAACAAGAATTGAGTGCTCGGAATGAGTTCCAGAGCTTAGAGAAGAAGAGGAGAGCTCAGAGAGATTAGAGGTCCGAGAGCTTAGCCTTGGCGTATCTGGAGGGTCCTTTATAGGTGGAGCTTAGTTGATGGCGACAGCCATACTGTCGCATGGAGTTCGGTACGGAGAGGAAGGCATCGTCAGACAGTCGGTGACGGCCATACTGGCAAGTCGTGGGCCGCATGGAGTTCAGTACGGAGAGGAGGGCGTCGTCAGGGAGTGGCGTTGCCAGAGGTGGTAGCCATGTCGTCTGGTTTCGTCGCCCGTCGCAGACTGATGGCGACAATTCATCTCGTAGTAGAGTCTGGCAGAAGGGAAGGCTGGGGGAGTTCGGCTGGCTAAAGGGTCGGCCATCTATAGAGTTCGGTCGAGGGATGATTGTCGAGGAGTTTGGGCGCTGGGGGACTTCGTTGAAGCTCGGCCGCTTGGAGTCGGTCCGAAGAGTTCAGCCGTGGGGAGTCCGAAGGAGTTCGGCCGCCCAAGAAGTTCGGTCTTGACGCTGGGAGTCCGGAAGAAGCTCGGCAGCTAACTAATTCGGCCTGCTGGAAGAAGCTCGACCGCTGGGAGTTCGGCTGAAGTCCGTCTGCTGAAGCTCTTCTACGGCTACTGGTTGCATTAGGCTGGGTATCAAGCTAGACTTCGGCTGGAGCGGGATTTATCCCCAACACTAGCCATACTCTTATATAGTGGAATTCATATATGAGGAACAATGATATTTCTAATCTAATGTGAAGCAAATTTAAGGGCCTAATCAAGAAGCGGTTATACTCAATTGGCTATAAGGAGGATCAATGGATCAAGTAATAGTACCTATGGTAGACATATGATCAATCCATCAAAGACTAAACCATTAAATTCTACAAGCAAGCAATCTTCGTTAGAATCTCTATTGACAATCATGCAATTTTTATTAAGTACATTGAAGGTCTCTATGAGAATATCTGAGAGGAGCTAAAGCTCTTTAGTGAAGCTAGCATAAAGGTCATGGGGATTGAGGAATAAAATCAGTCTAAAGAAGGAAAGAAGGGTGACAAATTCAAGAAAAGCTACAGAAAATCAAGGCAAAAGGGGGAGCAAGACAAGAAGCAGGCCAACACAATCCGAAAAAATTATTATGATCACTATAACCTTCAAGGATACATCAATAAGAAGTGTTAAAAGCTTCACCTCGGAGAGATCTAGAAATCAATCCCTCTAAGATTGTGCAAAAGAAGGAGCATCGAAAATATTGAACAAAAATTCATTTATTTGCATCAACTTTTATTGGGGCTCATTTAAGACTTACTCGAATGACTACTCAATAGAAAATGAGAGCTTTGGTTTCCTCTAATAGACATAGAGGCAGGCAAAAGAGGGAAGCTGAAGTGGAAGAAGCTAAAAGATGACAATTATAAGAAGAAAGGGAAGGTGATCCGCAATGCTGTGGATGTTGAGGAGCTTCTCGAACTTAAGCAAGCAAATTTTGAGTTGAGCTTGATGGAGAAAAATTAGAGACAACAATTGAGATAGATTTAGAAATACGAGAGGAACTTTTTCATTGCAAAATCTAAGTAAAGCAAAGCATCATTAAGGCTATTGTAAATCTTGAAAGCTAAAAGAACCTCATTCCTCAAAATCTAATTCAGACGCTAAGGTTGCAAACCAAGTCTCATCCACATCCTGTCTTCTCAGTTGGATTCAAAAAGATATTGAGTTAAAGATCACCAAGTAGTACACCTTCAAGTCCACCATCACTAAGAGGTATATTAATGAGGTAACTTATAAAGTAATTCTTTTGGATGTTGATGTATCTTAAATTAACCGTAAGCACATGGTGTGCAAAGTAGCATGTTCAGCGAGTACGAGTCGATCCCATGAGAAATTATGTTTGAATTGTGTTCAAACCTTGCTCAGGAGAGCTTCAACAAAGAGTTTGAAAGTGGTTGTTTGTACTTACTACTAAATAGTAAATTAATTATGGAGAATAATAATTTAAAGATCTAGGGCTTTTGAATCCACTAGACCAATGACTTGGAGAGCAATTCTAAGATTTCTTTTATAACATCCTTTGATCAAGGTGTAATGCATGGACAAGCATTCACCCTAATTAAAGAATTCTTCTTTCAATTACTTCTGTTGTGTTACCCAAGTATGGACTATGAAGGAACTCTGACCCAACAATAATCCATTAAAGTTTTCCACAAGAAAGAAAAAAAGAATTTAAAAAAATTTAGGCCTTCTACCTATTATCCTTCTTGCACCAAATCAAGCATGAAGTATAAAGGGATTGAAACCCAATGATAGTCTATCAAGTCTCTTAACAAGAAGCTTGAAGGAAGAAGAACTAAAAAAATAAAGTCAAGGAGAAATCCTAAAAATAACTTCTAATCATGGTTTAGCTTCATCGCAAACCCCAAAGGATTGCTTAGTTAGACATGATTTAAATTAAAATCTAAAAATTATTTAAAATTAAATTTTATACTACTTGCTAGAATTTAAATTGCAAAAAATAAAAGAGATTCAAAAATTAAATAAGCAAAATAAGAAAATTAAACTATCCTATGTGCTTAATTTAAATTGCATAAATTAAATTGCACAAGCAATAATTAAAAAAAATAAAATTTCATTGCTAAAAATTTTTTTTTTTGATACAAAAGTAAGAACTAACTCCTAAGCCATTAACAAGGCTTGGAGTTGAAATAGAAAAAAAATATACAAACTCTCTTCTGGCACACCTTCCCCTGACTAACTTTTCTTCTCATATGTTGGAAGGATGGAAGAAAGTGGGAACAAAATAGATAAAAATTTTATGGGTAGATATTTCCACCCGTCACACGGGCCCCAATAAGAATTATGGTGCAGAGAGATATCATGAGGTAGAGGTATTGAACTTTATTTATAAGTATCAGGAGGGAAGAGATTTTCCTGATTTTTAGATGTGGGACTAATAAAAAGGTGCATCCTGAGAGAATGGATAGTTGAGATTGAGTGATAAGAAAGCTTGGATGGATGAGATGAAGAGAATGAAAGATAAAGCAAGAAGGAGAGTTGCCATTTAATTCAAATTTTTTTATTCTAAATAAATTTTTAAAAATATATTTTTTTCCTTTTCTTTTCATGAATCTTGGACGTCGATTACTTGCTCATTCCTGTATTGATTCTCGCATTGTGCAAGGCCCACAGCTTGTTGTGCCCATGAAACCCGCTTCACGCACCTATGATCGTGCAAGGCTACATGAAAAAGCGTATTCAGTCTCTATGCATCCAATGCCTAAAAGCCGAATTCCCATTGCTTCAATGTGCCTATATTCAATGCCCAAAAGACAAATTCCTACAGCTATACCACCCATTTTTTTTGATTAAATGCTCCAGTCAACAGCCAACAACCAACAATCTTTCTTTTCTTTTCTTTTTTCATTGGGCCCCTATTTCGCATCCATGTATTTTCACGTGTTGTGCATGAAATAGGTCTGAATTTGGATTCGAGCTTCATCTACATGTGTTGGAGGGCCGTTTCTAGTTGGTTTGTGATTAAGACTTTAAAATTAATTATTCCTACAAAGATTGTAAAAAAATATTAAATATAAATAAAACAAATAAAATAGCATAGATTTTAATACTTTTTATATTATAATTAATGTATTCATCACATCCCCCAACTTGAACTTTACTCGTTCTTGAATAAAAAATAATATTGATATACAATACTGACTTTCTTCGACATGAGTGATCATTTAACAATTTTAGAAGTACATGATATTCACCTAAAAAAAATTATCGAAGCATGTTATTGGGATATTAAGGCTATCCGATGGAATGGTTGAGTAAAGAATATAAAATTTACAAAAACTTTTTTTAATTCATTCCTATTTTTACCCTTGAATCGTCTAACTCTAAGATAGGCTATGGTTTTGCATTCACACATTCATTCCTTTATTTTTTTTCTTAAAAATATATTTCGTGCAATGTCTTAACCACTTAAGCTTTCTATTTAACCCTTATAGCGAGTGTTAGGCTAATGACTTCCAAACCAGTTGGCTTTAGGGCATTAGGTATGAAACATCCCTCAGGCTTACTGACTCGAGTCAAATAGGCTATAGATTGAAATTTGATTATTTTTTTTTTTTAACATTGCCCACTTTTTAACGTGAATACATTACTTACTTAGGTAACGAGACTCGGTTACTCAGTAGAAAACCAATGTTTTTTTTTTAATAGAAGGAACTATATGCATCCACATATACCACTTATACTCATAAAAGGTCGACTCTCTTTAAATATTAATAGGAAGGCTAGAATGCTCATAAAAGGTTGACTCTCTTTAAATATTAATAGGAAGGCTAGAATGCTCAAAAATAAATTTTTATTCTAGACAAAATCATTCTATTAAATTTTATCAATATGCAGTCCCTTAACACTTCCATAACTTATCTAATGTATGCATTAGATGCTACTAAAATATCTAATGTTACTTAAGTTTGACGCATAGTCAGATATATGAATATCAATAAATTTATGAGTGCAAAGATTCAAAGTAAAGTTCCAAGTTTATTTATCCCTCACCCCCCAACTTATTCTATAGTGACTTCAATGAGGTAAGAAAATAACAATCCAATAAGTAAAAAAGGAGGAATACACCTGATTTGATGTGTTCTTAATTTAGCAGGTATCTTCATATGTTCGCTTTGATTTTTTCCTCTAACTTATTCGATATTGATTGAAGTAAAATCTAAATAAACTAAAAATAAAATAAAATGTAAGGATCTGAGTTGCCTCCCAGGAGTGCTAAGTTTAAAGTCTTCAACTAGACTAACTTAGAAAATAGATCAATCGGGATATGTTGGTGCATAGAGAACCATGGCTTCCTCAATGACTTTAGTGGGTAATTCCAAAAATGATTTTAATCATTGACCATTCACTTTAAACATAGCACCATTGCTTAGATTTTCAATTTCTACAGCTCCATGTGAGAACACTTCTTTAACTAAGAATGGTCATGTCCATCTAGATCTCAGCTTTTCAGGATAGAGGTGTAATCTAGAATTATACAAAAGAACTTCCTGTCTAGAAGTAAAAGATTTTCTAAGAATTGCTTGATCATAGAACACTTTTGTTCGTTCCTTGTATACCCTGGCATTTTCGTAAGCTTCATTTCTAAGTTCTTCTAATTTATTAATCTGAAGCTTTCTATGGTTTCCAGCTATATCTAAGTCCATATTTAATTTCTTAATAGCCCACATGGCTTTGTATTCTAGCTTAACAGGCAAGTGACAAGGTTTTCCAAACACAATCCTATAAGAAGACATTTCTAGGTTGGTTTTAAAGGCCCTGCGGTATGCCCAGAGTACATCTATAAGTTTTAAGGACCAATCTTTTCTATTAGCATTAATAGTTTTCTCCAGGATCTGTTTGATTTGTCTGTTGGACACTTCTACTTGCCCACTAGTTTGAGGATGATACGGTGTAGCCAACTTGTGGGTGACATTATACTTTTTCAATAAAGCAGCAAAGGATCGGTTGCAAAAGTGTCCCCCGATCACTAATGATTGCTCTAGGAGTACCAAAATGGGAGAGAATATTTTTTTTAAGGAATTTAATGACCACTTTGCTATCTGTTGATCTACAAGGAATAGCTTTTATCCACTTAGAGACATAATCGATGACTACTAAAATATATTCATTTTCAAAGAAGTTTGGAAATGGCCCCATGAAATCAATCCCCCATACATCAAAAATTTCGACCACCAAAATTGGATTAAGTGGCATTATATTTCTCTTGGTGATTCGACTCATTTGTTGACATCGAGCATAACTTCTACAGTATTCATGTGCATCTCTAAATAAATTGGACCAATAAAATCCATATTGGAGGACTTTTGCAGTAGTCTTTTTGGACACGAAGTGACCACCACATGCTTGGTCATGATAAAAAGATAAAACACTTCTAACCTCATTGTCCAGAACACACCTTCTAATGATCTGACCAGGACACTATTTAAATAGGTATGGGTCATTCCAAATGAAATACTTCACTTGGGTGAAGAATTTGTGCTTATCCTGAGTGGTCTAGTAGGAAGGAACTTTATCAATGGCTAAATAGTTGACAATATCAGCATACCATGGTTCAGTGGACACAGACATGAGTTGTTGTCGGGAAAAAATTCATTAACAGGTGGTTCACTAGATGGTGTGACTATGATTCGAGACAAGTGATCAACTACTGCATTCTCTATTTCTTTCTTATCCTTGATTTCTAAGTCAAATTCTTGAATGAGCAAGATCCATCGAATTAAGCGCGCCTTGGCATCTTTCTTTGCTAAGAAATGTTTAATGGCTGAGTGGTTAGTATACACAATGGTGTGGGATCCAACCAAATAGGATCTGAATTTTTCAAGAGCAAAGACAACGGCTAGGAACTCCTTTTCAGTGGTAGTGTAATTAAGCTGTGCATCATTTAAGATTTTACTAGCATAGTAAATAACTCTAGGCAGTTTATCAATTCTTTGACCTAAAACTGTGCCTACAGCATGATCAGACACATCGCACATGAGTTCAAAGGGTACATTCCAAATAGATGGGTGAATAATGGGAGCTGAAATAAGTGTCTTTTTGAGGAACTCAAAAGATTCTTGGCACTCGGCGGTAAACTCAAATTTTATTTTCTTTGCTAACAAGTTGGTCAACGGATGAGCTACTTTGCTAAAATTGGCTATGAACCTTCTATAGAATCTAGCATATCCTAAAAATGAATGGATTTTCTTAACAGATTTGGATGGTGGAAGACTCACAATCAGGTCTACTTTAACCTTGTCTACTTCAATTTCTTTTTGTGAAACTACATAGCCAAGAATTATGCCCTCTCTAACCATGAATTAGCATTTCTCCCAATTAAAGACTAAGTGCTTCTCCTTATATCTCTCTAGGACATGTCTTAAATGATTTAAACATTCAGAGAAGGTAGGGCCAAAGATAGAAAAGTCATCCATGAAAATTTCAAGAAATCATTCAATCATATCAGAAAAAATGCTGATCATACATCTTTGGAAGGTTGCTGGTGCATTGCATAACCCAAAGGGCATGCGCCTATAGGCAAAGGTTCCGAATGGATAGGTGAATGTAGTCTTTTCTTGATCTTCAGGGGCTATGGAGATCTGGTTATAATTGAAGTATCCATCAAGAAAATAGTAGAACTCTTGTCCAGCTAATTTTTTCAACATTTAATCAATAAATGGCAAAGAAAATTGATCTTTTCTTGTTGCCACATTCAATTTTCTATAATCTATATAGACCCTCCACCCCATTTGGATCCTAGTCGGGATAAGTTCATTTTTCTCATTCTAGACCATTGTTATTCCAAACTTTTTTGGTACCACTTGAATCGGGCTTACCCAAGAACTATCTGAGATGGGATAAATTATTCTATTATCAAATAATTTCAAAATCTCTTTCTTGACTACATCTTTCATAGCTAGATTGAGTCTTCTCTGAGCATCTCTAGTTGGTTTAGCCTCTTCTTCTAGGTATATCCTATGTTGAACTATGGAGGGGCTTATTCCCTTAATATCTACAATGATCCAGCCTATTACTTCTCGATTTTTTCTCAGGACAGCTAATAACTCCTCCTTTTATTTAGGATTTAGGTCTGATGCAATAATAACAGGCAAGGTTTCTGTTGAACCTAAATAAGCATACTTAAGGTGCTTGGGGAGGGATTTTAGTTCTAATTTGGATGCCTCTTCTATTAATGGCTCAGATGATGGTTTAGCCATTTTTATGAATGGTTCAGTGGGAGGCTCCCATCTTTGGCTAATCTTGTGGTCAATAAGTGTTTCATTGATGTCTTCATATTCATGGTTTAGCCAAATACTTGACTCCATATCAACTTCTTTATCGCTAATGTCAATGGGTTCATAAATTTCATCTTGGATTACATTTACATTAGCATGCTGGGTGGATTCCTGTTCTAGATGAAATATATTTAACTTAATGGTCATATTTCCAAAAGATAGCTTCATAAGTCCATTTCTATAGTTAATTTCAGCATTAGCAGTTGTTAGAAAAGGTCTTCCTAAAATAACTAGGATATGGTCCTTCGGATTTGAAACTGGTTCGGTCTCTAAAATGATGAAGTCTACATGAAAGATAAAATTGCCAACCTTGATTAAAACATCTTCTATCATTCCCTTAGGGATCCTAAAAGATCGGTCTGCTAATTGCAACGTGATCCCTATTGGCTGAAGTTTTTCCAATTCTAATTGCTCGTAAACTGAATAGGGCAAAATATTTACACTAGCCCCTAAGTCTAGCAAGGCCTTCTCAATGTGGGTTTCTCTGATAATACATGAAATTGTTGGAGACCCTAGATCCTTATATTTTATTGGCACATGACTTGATAAGTAAGAGCTCACACTTGCAGCAAAGAACGCTCTCTTGGGTACATTGATGGTCCTCTTTTTGGTGCAAAGATTTTTTAAAAATTTAGCATAGGTCGGTACTTGCTGGATCATGTCTAGTAGAGGGGTATTTATTTGGACTTGTTTGAACACCTCTAATATTTTATCCAAATATTTTGATTATTTTTTGGATCTTAGCCGATTTGGAAAAGGAGCTCTAAAAGTTGTGGGTATAGGACTGCATGTACTATCAGTTTCAAGAGCTTGAGTTTGTAAGATAAGTTGTTTGTAAAGTTGTTTGGCAAATGAGTCCTCTCTATTGTCAGATGTACCTACATTGTTATCCACTTATTTTCCCAATCTTAAAGTATGAATGGCATTCACATATTGACTTGATTTTCATGTTGGGGTCGTGGACCATTTTGGTTTCTCGAGTTGGGCTCGGGTTGGCTAGGCAGCCTACCTCATTCTCGCTCATTCATGGTAGAGGCTAGCTGACCTACCTACATTTCTAAATGGGCTATAGCCTGGGTGTTAGCATTTAAAAGTTGGCCCATGGTTTGCATGAAATTACTCAATGTAGCATTGGTGTCAGCATTGGATTTGGCTAGGACTTCAAACTTTTCTCTAAAGAATTAAGTTTCTTTTCAGGATTATTAAAGTTTAGTGGGTTGTTTAACATAGGATTGGGCCTTGGATTTCGCTGGTTGAAACTAAAACCGCCTACATTTGGGTTCTGCGACCATGAAAAGTTTGGATAATTCCTCCATCCTGGGTTATATGTGGGTGCATAAGGATTGTTCATTGGTTTTTGGTATGCGGCATTTACCTATGCACACCCATTCTCTGTTGGATTTATTAGGAGAGGACAATCTTTAAGGATATGGTTTGGTGCACTGCGCTCGTTGCACATGAGTGCAGACATATAGTTCACACTAGCTGGTCTCTGCAGTTCTAAGGCCTCTAACCTACGTGTTAGGGTTGCAATTTTAGTCTCTATGGCTAGGGAGGTTTAAACTTGGTACATTCCACCTCTTGAAGGTGTTGGTCTTTTTGATTTCCTAATTATTTTATATTATAAACTTTTTTTTGGCTAAGTCTTCTAGAAATTGCCAGGCCTCATTAGGTTCTTTATATATAAATTGACCTTGGCACATGGACTCTAGCATGGTTCTAGAATTTGAATCTAGCCTCTTATAAACTATCTAGCATAGCCTCAGGTCTCTATTTCATGGTGTGGATATTGGGTCAAGAGGTTTTTAAAACGATCAAAATACTTCCAAAATAATTCATCAGCTAGTTGGTGGAATTGGTTGATCTCATTTTTAATTCTAGCTGTCTTATGATGGGAAAAGTATTTTTTAAGAAACACTTTTACAAAGCCCTCCCAGATCGTGATGGATTAATTTGATAGGCTATATAACTACTTTTTGGTATTATCCTTAAGGATAAAATTGATTAATCTCAATTTGATCTCATCCTTAGAAAGTTGTTGTAATCTCATAGTTGCATAAACCTCTTCAAATTTTCTAATGAATATATATGCATCCTCTATTCCAATGAACTTTGAAAGCATAATAATCATTTGGGGTTTAATTTCAAAATTATTTGCAGTAGGTTGGGGCAACCTGATACAAGAACGTTGGATGGATCCAAGTGGATAACATAAATTCTTAAGAGTTTGAGGCTAATTGATTTCTTCTATTTTAATGATTTTCGAGCTTGACATAGGAATCGAATCAATTCTAACTAGTCGATCCAAAATTCTTTTCCATGAGGAAAGTGGATAATTCACTTTGTTTTATATATTTTTTTTATTTTTTTAATTTTTTTTAAATTTTTTTAATGAAAGGAGAAAAGGAGGAAGAATTAGTTAAGATTTTTTTTTTTGATTTTTTAAATACTTATCAAGCAAATATCTGCCCTAGGTTATCCTAATTCTAAACAGCTCCTAACTGCCAAGGTTGCCTTCGAGCACTCCAAGTTTAAAATCGATTAACCAAATCGACCAGATAAGTATAAGATCGATGGGAGTCATCCCGTTGCTTTTCTTAGACATCAATTAAATTGGTCAGGTAAGCGAAGAAAACTAATTAAAAACCATCTTTCTTCGGGCTCAATCATCCCACAAACCACTTTCTTAGACACCGACAAGTCAACCAACTTGAACCTGGTCCAACTCTTGGGTTTTCTTATCCTAATGAGCTTGAATGTCCCTAGGATTGATGTCTAATTGATTTTATTTAAGTCTTAGGATTAATGCAAATGAGGAAACTTATTTATGGGCTAAGGAAGGATAATGACATCCCCACCTTATCTTGTTTAGGTTTGTGCCCTTAAAGTAGTTTAGATATGCTTATGCACCACCAATAAGAACAAACAAGTTTAAATAAAAAAAATACTGAATAAGATCAAATTAGTAAGCTAAAAGAAAAAGAAAAAGAATAGATAATATACCTGATTTCTAGCACTTATCAATTTTCTATAAAATAAGAAAAAAAAATTAGAAAGGTCAGACTAAAATTAAATTAAAAGCACGAAGAATAAGAATTTAGAACATAATTTAAAATATGCCAATTTTTTGATAATGGTACCAAAAACTTGATGTATCTTAAATTAACTGCAAGCACACGGTATGCAAAGTAGCATGTCCAGTGAGTACGGGTCGATCCCACGAGAATTTGCGTTTGAATTATATTCAAACCATTCTCAGACGAGCTTCAACAAAGAGTTTGGAAGTGGTTATTTATACTTACTACTAAACAGTAAATTAATTATGGAGAATAATAATTTAAAGATCTAGGGCTTTTGAATCCACTAGATCAATGACTTAAAGAGCAATTCTAAGATTTCTTTTATAATATCCCTTGATCATGGTGTAATGCATGGACAAGTATTCACCCTAATTAAAGAATTTTTCTTTCAATTACTTCTCTTGTGTTATCCAAGTATGCACTATGAAGGAACTCTAACTCAACAATAATCTATCAAAGTTTTCCACAAGAAAGAAAAAAAAAGAATTTAAAAAGATTTAGGCCTTCTATCTATTATTCTTCTTGCATCGAATCAAGCATGAACTATAAAGAGATTGAAACCCAATGATAGTCTATCAATTCACTTGGCAAGAAGCTTGAAGGAAGAAGAACTAAAAAGATAAAGCCAAGAAGAAATCCTAAAAATAACTTATAATCATGGTTTAGCTTCATCGCAAACCCCAGAGGGTTGCTTAGCTAGACATAATTTAAATTAAAACTTAAAAATTATTTAAAATTAAATTCTATACTACTTGCTAAAATTTAAATTATAAAAAATAAAAGAGATTCAAAAATTAAATAAGCAGAATAAAAAAAATTAAACTATCCAATGTGCTGAATTTAAATTGTATAAATTAAATCGCATAAGCAATAATTAAAGAAAAATAAAATTTCATTGCCAAAAAAAATTTTTTTTGATATAAAAATAAGAACTAACTCTTAAGTCATTAACAAGGCTTGGAGTTGAAATAGAAAAAAAAATACAAACTCTCCTCTGGCACACCTTCTCCTGACTAACTCTCCTTCTCGTATGTTGGAAGGATGGAAGAAAGAAGGAACAAAATAGATAAAAATTTTATGGGTACGTATTTCCGCCTGTCACATGGGTCCCTATAAGAGTTGTGGTGTGGAGAGATATCATGAGGTAGAGGTACTGAACTTTATTTATAGGTATTAGGAGAGAAGAGGTTTTTCTGATTTTTAGATGTGGGACTAATAAAAAGGTGCATAGAGAGTGGATAGTTGAGATTGAGTGATAAGAAAGGTTAGATGTATGAGATGAAGGAAATGAAAGATAAAGCAAGAAGGAGAGTTGCCATTTAATTCAAATTTCTTTATTCTAAATAAATTTCTAAAAATATATTTTTTTCTTTTCTTTTCATGAATCTTGGACGTCGATTACTTACTCCTTCCTGTATTGATTCTCACATTGTGCAAGGTCCACAGCTTGTTGTGCCTATGAAACCCACTTCACGCACCTATGATCGTGCAAGGCCACATGAAAAAGCGCATTCGGTCTCTGTGCATCCAATGCCTAAAAGCCAAATTCTCATTGCTTCAACATGCCTATATTCAATGCCCAAAAGATAAATTCCTATAGCTATACTACCCATTTTTTTTTGATTAAATTCTCCGGTCAACAGCCAACAACCAACAATCTTTCTTTTCTTTTTTTTTTTCATTGGGTCCCTACTTCGCATCCATGCATCTTCGCATGTCATGCACGAAACAAGCTTGAATTTGGATTCGAGCTTCATCTACATGTGTTGGAGGGCCGTTTCTAGTTGATTTGCGATTAAGACTTTAAAATTAATTATTCCTACAAAAATCATAAAAAGTATCAAATATAAATAAAAAAAATAAAATAGCATAGATTTTAATACTTTTTATGTTATAATTAATGTATTCATCAGATATCTATCAAGTTATCCTTAGAATTTTGTACCTTTTGGGATCGAGATGCAGTCAAGATGCAATCTTTTAGGTGATAAAGGAAGTGTTGTCTAGTAAAAGACAAGGAGTTCATGATTAATGCATTAAAAATGCAAGAAAATATAGACCTTCTGACCGCTGCCCAAACAAAGCAACTTGTTAATGCCTACAATAAGTTCGTGATGACGAGGAACCAATATATCTTATGGGAGGCCAAGCTATTGTTCTTTAGTTCCACCAACCAATCAATTGAGATCAAGATCATGATCGAGGTGGAGTCACCATCAACGAGGAAGGGTGGCAAGTAGGGATGGAACTAAGGCAGGCTAGGCTGAGCCATACCCCTACCCAAGCCCAATCTGAATTTTTTTTTTAAGCTTCGGCCGGGCTTAGGCCCGATTTTTTTGGAAAAACCTTGGCTCGAGTTGAGTCCAAGCCTAACTTGAACCCAATTACACCACCCAAAGAATCTAATTAGACCAAGATTTCTATCGATCTACAATCAAAGAGCAACATGGCAAATTAGGGCCATGTAAACAATATCTACATGTTACTAATAGAATTTTTTTTCCTTTTTATTTTTTTTAAAATCAAAATTCCCATTCACAATGCTATGGATATCTTTCAAGACTAATCTATGTTTTTCTTACCACTAAATGATTAATTTAATAGCATGAAGTAGAATGCTCAAGATTTTTATCTAAACAATGAATGGATTCAAATGAATGTCAATTCATCCAATTTGCAGGAGATGTATTCCTCCATATGGGGGCCATTGCTGCAAAACTCCAGGAAGGTGCTGAAGTGGTTGAAGCTGAGCATTGCCTATGATCTATGATGCTGGAGAGTACCTACAAAAAAAGTTCACACACATCGAGGGTATTTCAGTGGAGGACCCTCCAATACTTAAGTTAGTTGGAGCCTTGAGAATAATGGAGAGAAAAAAGAGAGATGGAGGAGAGAGCTAGAGAGTGGAGCGAGTCCTTCTTTCTCCTCCCTTTTTTAGAGTTTGCTCTTCTCTTGAGTTGCTTATCCCTTATCTAAGGGTTCCTTTTGTACCTCTTTTGTATGGAGGTTCTACCCATAGGAATCTATCAATTTGTTAAGCCTGGCTCCACAGACCATTAGGCCATGTTCTAGCCTTCTATTGAGGGAGAGAGCCCTTCCACTCCCCTAAGCGAAGGTTGTTAGTCATGGATGTCAAGCGCAGACTACACCCATCTGTATGGTTGAGTTGGTGGTCTTAGCTCACATTTAGTGCAGCCCCACCATATCGCCTCGGGTACGCTCCAATGGTAGATGGGTCTGGATCGGTGGATTCCACCCACAACACATGCCCCCTACCGGGTTTCCTTTTGGATGCACCCGCATTATTACTTTTGATGTTAAGATCTCTTGGGGATTAGCGACATGTCGTTTCATGATTGGGGCTATCTTTATTAGGGAGGGAGCTTGAGGAGTCAAAGGATGATGCTTCTAAGAAAAGAAATCTACCCAGATATAGGTGAAATGAAGGGCTGTAAGGTTTGTTGCTTCAAGACCGATCAAGTGGCATAATCTTATAATTTGATGATTGGATCCATACCATTGGAGGTCTGTATAAATAGAGCATCCATCCAGTAGGATTTCCTACAATTCAACTGATAGTCACTTTCTTGTAACTATGGTTGTCGGAGAAATTTTCTCTTTCCTCTATCATCCTATAGTCATGAAGTCGTCTTCGCGATCCATCAAGCAAGCAATGAAGAAAAAGATAGGCTTTTCCTATGAGGAGTTCTCATCCAAAAGGGTGAGGAGTGTCCGATCGGAGCCCCCTATTTCTATTGCTTTAATTGCCTTAGAGCCACTCTAGGCTCCTCCATCGAGCTCGGCTCCACCTTCCCCCATAGGGGCATCAAAGTTCAGGGCAAACCCTCCCCTGCCAGGGGTAGTGGAGGGCTCTTGGGTGCCTCATCATGGATCCCTATCGAGGTCAGGCACCGATGCATAAAAGAGTACAAAGCCTCAACAAACTTTGAGGAGGAAGTTGTCAAAGCATCCGCCATTGGTTTATCCAAGGCTTCAAGGATTACAGGGTCCATCTGTAGTACATGGTCATGAAGCTGGACCTAAGGCATCTCCACCTTGGGAATAGTGATGAGAAAGTTGGGGTATTTTCCTCAAATGAAGATTAGATCTTTATCCTGTTATATTTATCTTTTGGTGCCTCTTGTTTGGCACCTCTCTATAAATAAAAAGTGTTAAGTAAATGAAAATATATTTTCATTATATTTATCTCTCATCGAAGGCTTTTGTTTCTTCATGACATTAGTGTCGATTGGCTCTTTGCCTTGATCAAGGGCTCGGTAGCTCAAATGGGTTGGCCAAATTGGTTCTGTGCCAAAGTTGAAATCTTCCTTGGTGTCGTTTGAAGCTTTTGCTTCATCAGTATATGGCAAATGAGCCTTCGAGAGTCACAAGCTCATCCACATGCTAGGTGTTGGATATTGATTGGTATTATGTCATTTTTCATGGAATAGAGGAAATGATTCATCTCGAGGACTGCGAGGCAAAAATCCTATATAATTTGGAGACTTGATAGGGCCTTGCATTAATCACCGATACCTACTTTCCAAAAGGCACAATTTGAGGCCTTTCGGATGGTGACATCTATCATCTAACCAGTGAAGCATTTGAATATGCCTGGGTCTCCTCTCCCTTCATAAATAGGGGTATGCTGGGAATATGTGCACTTTCCATACGGATCGGCGTGGTCGCTGGTGATTAGTTAAGCAATAAGGAAGTACTTCTCAAAGATCTCTATGGAAGCACGATCAAATAAATCAAGAAATAGAGAAGAAGAAAAGAAGAGATTTTTAGAAGAAAAGAGCTTTTATTCAATATATTTTAGCACTCTTACAACCTTGACCTATTTTCAGTATATATACCTTACAAAGGGTCAAGTTCAAGCTCATAGAAAAACTCTCCAAACCCAAACAACCCACGTACATAAAATAATAACCCACGAAAATTGAATCGGCTCAGTTTTAGACTGAGCCAACTAATCTACGATTGGATCGGCTCAGTCTCAGACTGAGCCGATCGAGTTGTGTACTGTGCCAATAGCCCAAAAATGCTACTCTCTGTCTGAATTTTTTTTTGAGACCTAGCTGACCCAGTTTTCAACTGAGCTGGCTCAGTCTTAGAGTGAGCCGGTCCAGTTTCTAAACTTTACTTTTGAGACTGATTCTTCTTCCAGCTCGCTTTCGTCTTTCCATAATCTATCTTCTCATATTTTCAAGATTTGGGAGTGCCACTTCTAAGCTCACATTCTTCACTTTGGTGCTTTCAAGTTCTTGTGAACTCATCTCTTTTCAACAGACCTATCCATGCCACACATCTCTGAAAGCTGTCTCTGGAGAGTACCTTTATGAGTGCATCAGATTGATTCTCCTTGGTCCATCCTTCATCAATTCCACTTCACCTTCCTCTACCAGCTCTCTGATCTTGTGGTACCTTACATCTATATGCTTTGTGCGTGCATGACAGATTGGGTTCTATGCCAACAATAGAGCATTCTAACTATCACTGGATAGTGTAACCTTGCTCTGCTCCCCCCCCAACTCATCAATTAGCCTTCTAAGCCAAAGGGTTTTCTTTGTAGCCTCCGTTATTCCAATATACTCGACCTCTATGGTAGATAAGGCAATGATTGACTGAAGGGTTGATCTCCAAGATATCGGTCTACCATATATGCAGAAGAGGTATCCAGTAGTAGTCCTTCTTGTATCAAGATCACCAGCATAATTTGCATCAACAAATCCTTTCAAAGGATCTGAATCTTCACACATCTTGATAGATTATTCTCCAAATCCTCCAGGCTGCCCATCGAACACCAAACCATAATTTCTAGTTCCATGCAGATATCTCAATATCCATTTCAATGCTTTCTAGTATTCCTTCTTAGGGATAGCCATGTATCTACTAACCATGCTTACTGTATGTGCTATATCTGATCTACAGCATACCATAATGTACATCACACTGCCTATAGTATTTACATAAGGAACTTATTCCATGTACTCTCTCTCCTCTTCTGATTGGGGGCACTGTAACTTGGAGAGAGACATATGGCTCGGCAATGGCGTCTCTGTAGGTTTGGCCTTCTCCATCATAAACCTCTCCAAAATCTTTTGGACATACTTTTCTTATGACAAATGGAGCACTCCTTTGCACCTATCTCTGCAAATCTCCATTCCAAGGATTTTTTCAGCTGGATCCAAATCTTTCATCTTAAATTTAGATGATAATGTCCTTTTCAATCTTTTCACAGCATCTATGCTTCTACTGGTTATGAGCATATCATCTACATACAATAATAGGTACAGGGCATCCTCCTCATCTACATTCTTGACGTAAACACAATAATCATGTTTACATCACCTAAAACCCAGGCTCAAGACAAAGCTATCAAACCTTCGATACCACGATGAGGAGATTATTTCAAGCCATACAAAGACTTCTTAAGTAAAGACACCTTTTCTTCCTATCCCATCTCCATGAAACCATCTGGCTGCTTCATGTAGATTCTTTTCTCCAAAGTTTCATGAAGGAAGGTCATCTTCATATCCATCTGTTCCAATTTCATGTTATGCTGTGCCACCAGTGACAGCAAAACTTGAATAGATGTATGATGCACCATTGGAAAAAAAATTTTGTGTAGTCAATTCCTTTCCTTTATGAGTATTCCTTTGCTACCAGCCTTATTTTGAATCTGATTCCACCTTATTTTGAAGGTGCTTCTTTCTTTGTAAACATCCACTTTGAGCCAATAGGTCGAGCACCCTCTAGAAGATCCACTAGCTACAATGTTCGATTCTTCTCAAGTGATTCCATCTCCTCCATTATGGCCTACATCCATGAATCATGATTCTCACTCTCCATGGCCTATGCATAATTCTCTGAATCTCCATTAGCAGTGATGAGTGCATAGGAGATAACCTCATCCATATCATATCTGATCGATCTTCTAATAGTACACTGGGACTTGTGCAAAGCCACTTCCACTGGCACATCTCTGTCTGATGTCTGTGGCTGCTCCTGTACATCTATCTGAACTATCAGTCCTCCATGCTGATTTTCAATCTGAGACAATATTTTTCTGTCCGGCTCTACCTCAATAAGAACACTCCTATAAGTGGATGTAACCTGCATGCCATCATTCTCTGACTGGCCACCGCTGTTCATCTTTATTTCTCCAGTTTCATCTATCCCAGACCTCCTTAAGATGCTCTTCTCATCAAAGATAATATCCCTACTGATCAATGACTTCTGTGCTTGAGAGTCCCATAGTAGGTATCCTTTGACTCCTTATGGATACCCCATGAATATCATCTTTTCAGATTTTGGATCCAATTTGCTCCTCTCGGTTGCCTCCATATGTGCATAGACTGTGCAATCGAAGATTTTCAGATGGTCAAGCTTCACCTTCTTTCCACTCCAGACCTCTTCTGAAATGCCTCCATTCAGTTTATAATGAGGGAACTTGTTCAAAAAAAAAAAAAAAAATTAGAGCATCATCCCAAAAGTACTTTGGAAGTGATGTCTGTAGCCTCAAACTTCATGCCTTCTTAATCAGTGTCCAGTTCATCCTCTCCATGACACCATTTTGCTAGAGAGTCATCCTCACCGTGTAATGGCATTTGATGCTATTTTCCTCACAGTACCTCCTAAACTCTAGGCTAGTATACTCCCCTCCATTGTTCGACCTGAGACACTTTACCTATCTCTCTAACTCCTCTACTTTAGCTCTCTAGGCTCTGAACCGGGCAAACAACTCTGATTTTTCTTGGATCAGATAAACCCACATCTTTCTTGAGAAATCATCAGTTAAAGTAACAAAGTATTTTGCCCCACCTCTAACTTATACAGGAGCTAGTTCCCACACATCCGAGTGCACTAAATCCAGCACTCCCTCACTGTGCTTTGTACTTCTAGCAAACTTCACCCTATGCTATTTACCAAAGATACACGGCTCACAAAGATCTATGTCCTCATTCTTCAGAGCTGGGATCATTCCTCTTTTGCTTAGTTCTGTGAGCCTACGGTCACTCATATGTCCATCCGATAGTACCACAATCGATATAAAATCTGCTCCTCCTATGTTGCTGCTAGCACCTCTACACTATCATTTACCACTGAGCCTTCCATTCTGTAAAGATTGTTGCTCAGTCTTCTACCTCTCATCACCACCAAAGCTTTCTTGAAAATTTTCAGATATCTACTCCCAGCCTGGCTACTAAAAGCATAACTCTGTTCCTCTAAGTAGCCCAAAGAAATTAAATTCTTTTTTAACTCTGATACTTGCCTGACATTTGATAATGTACGAATGATCCCATCGTACATCCTTATCCTGATAGAGCCAATTTTAGCTACTTTGCATTGGTGATCATCTCCAAGGCTGACACTTCCACCATCGATCTTCTAGTAGGTAGCAAACTACTTCCAATGAGAAGCATAGTGGTGCGAGCATGCTGAATCTAATATCCATATAGTATCACACTCTATGGATCCATCTGATACAACTAGCAGGTCTTCTCCACTGCTCATAGAAGCTGTATTATCTCACTTGCTGGCCTTTCCTTTTTCTGATCTCAAAAGGGGACAATCTCTCCTCAGGTGTCCAAGCTAATGACATTTATAACATTTTAATGCCTTCTTTCTCTGATTGCGAGACTTTGACCTGCTCTTGGATTTTTCTCTTGTTTTCTCCTTTGATCTTTCCTATCTTTTGTTCACAGCCAAGATCTCAGACTTAGGATATTCTTTGCAGATCTTCTCCATTTGCTCATTTGATCTGAGCACACCAATAATCTCTTCATAGTTTAGGGTCTTCTTTCTATAAACTAAAGTTGTTATGAGACCATCATATGAACTTGGGAGAGAACATAATAGCAGAATGCCCAATCCTCCTCATCGATCTTCACATCCAAACTCATCACCTCAAAACACACCTGATTGAACCTTTGGATATGTGCAACAAGATCTCTGCTTTCAGACATCCTTAGACTATACAGTTATTTCTTCAACCATAGTTTGTTTGTCATGTTCTTCCCCATGTATGTGTTCTCCAGTCTCTCCAAGAGCTCCTTTGCCATAGTTTCTGTGCAAACCTTGCGCAAAATTTGATCGATCAAGCACATCCAGATTGTGCTAAAAGCAATTTCCTCCAACTCTTCCTAATCCTCAGCACTGATCTTTTTTAGCCTTTATTTTATCAAGACTCTGTAGATCCTCTACTGAACCAACAAGTCCTTTACTCTTTGCTGCCATAGGATAAAGTTTTTCTTACCGTCGAACTTCTTAAAATCCACCTTGAATCCGCTTGATCCCATGACTTCAAACAAGTCAAGAATAGATTTCTAACATCCTTTATGATCACACACCAGTAAAACTATCCTTCACAGAAGATCTAACTAGCCCTAGATTCTCTTTCCAAATTTTTGTATCACCGTTCCTCCGTGTAAATAATCTCCACATCAATTTAGAGACAACAACGAAGCAAATTAAAAGTTTTAGGATAAAATCTGGTGCAATAGATCCTGCATGTAGTAAATCCTAAGTGTCTTTCTTCCTTCCATGGAACACCACTCTAATACCAAATGTTGAAAAAATGCACTCTTTCCACACGAATCGGCATGGCCGTCAGTGATTAGCCAAGCAACAAGAAGGTACTTCTCAAAGATCTCTATAGAAGCATGATCAAATAAATCAAAAAATAGAAAAGAAGAGAAAAAAAAATTTTAGAAGAAAAAAACTTTTATTCAGTATATTTCAATGCTCTTGTAATCTTGACCTATTTTTAGTATATATACTTTACAAAGGATCAAGTCCAAGCTCATAGAAAAACTCTCCAAACCCAAACAATCCATGTACATAAAATAATAATCCATAAAAATTGAGTCGATCCAGTTTCAAACTGAGCTGGCTAACCTACTACTGGGTCAGCTCAGTCCCAGACTGAGCCGACCCAGTTGTGTACCATGCCAATAGCCCAAAAATACTGCTCTTTATCTAATTTTTTTGGACTGAGCCAATCTAGTTATATACCATGCCAATAGTCCGAAAATATTGCTTTCTATCTGAATTTTCCTCTGAGACCTAGCCGACCCAATTTTCAACTGAGTTGGCTCAGTCTCAGAGTGAGCCGGCCCAATTTTTGAACTTTACTATTGAGACTGATTTTTCTTCTGATTCGCTCCCATCTTTCTATGACCTATCTTATATTTTCAAGACTTGGGAGTGCCACTTCTGAGCTCACAGGGTACTACCATTTGGGGTTAGCATTGCCTTGGCCATCTACCATAATATTATGGTAGTGCCGTTTTATCTGATGTTGAAGGTGTTGGGAAATGTGTCCCAAAATCAATCATCAGTCTGTTGATGGTTGAGCTATATTATAATTATAATTAATTTATTAATTAATAAAATATATTTTTGATATTTTTTCATCATAAGTTTTTCATCTTCTAACGAACTTCATTATTGCGATAAAGTCCTTAGGACTATTTAGGTTCGATAAAGAGAGAATTTATTGATTAGTCCTTAAAACTGTTCATGACTAAATGATAGGCTATTAATTAGGATGGCAACGTCTATCGAGCATAGATCATTGTATGCCATATAAGTTGATTGTTCTCTTAACGAAGGAGTGTGGAGATAGTGGTATGACATGCAGGTGAGATGTAGGGATACGTCATCATGGAACGTGACCAACTCTAGAGCATTATGCTATCGAGAATGTCTCTAATAGGATATAGGTATAAGTATCTCTTAGATCTAAGATCACTTCAGTGGCTTACAAGCAACTCA
Organism: Cocos nucifera; assembly: GCA_006176705.1. NCBI lineage: Eukaryota > Viridiplantae > Streptophyta > Magnoliopsida > Arecales > Arecaceae > Cocos > Cocos nucifera. The sequence goes on along the minus strand of QRFJ01000718.1, from coordinate 238,114 downwards.
CTATGCTTTAGTACCAGACTAACTAAATTTTTAATTTAGTAATAGAAAGCTTCTGGACACAGTCAAGTACTTGCAAAGTCGGTGTGTGATCAAGATGGAATTGACCACTCGAAGAGTTGGAGAAGATTGTATCACTGCATTTCAATATAGCAAAATCTTAGCCAAGGTAATCCATGAGGTGGATTTGGTATTTTGAAATACAATGTGGACAACCTGATCAGAGTTGATAGTTTAACTCTGAGGTGTCCTATGATTATTTTGGTCAAGAGGATGAATTATATGAAAACTATATTCACATGGGTTCTAAGGATGTTGTTCTATACATTCGACCTATCCGACCATTGGGTACCATTGCTAGATGGTCACTTCGACTAGTATAGAAATTTATTTCTATATTATCAACTTATGTTCGAATATATGAGGTCACACATATTAGAGTTCATAATTCGATCGGATGGTTGATCAATGATTAAGAATTGTTCTAGGATTAAACGATAATATGATTGATGTTTAACCTAGTACAAATGTTGTAAGAGGATTAATTAGTAATTTGATTGCTAATTGGCTTAATTTGATTAAGTAAGAAGGCTAAGATTAAGTCTAATTAAATATAATTTAATTAAATTTAGTTTATACTTGATTAGATCAAGTTCGATTAGTTTATTGGATAAGCCAAGTGCAAGAAAGAACTAGTCCTAGTTCAACTAGGACTTAGATCAACCCAATTTTTTAATTTGATTAGAAAATTAAATTAAAATTAAATATAATTTAATCTAATTAAATTAAATTTTTAATTAGATTAGGGCCTAATTTAATTGAGTTAAATTAATTCTGGTTTGATTTGATTTGAGAAACCATGTTTGACCAAGTCAAACATGGAATCCTAATAAGACTCGGATCCATCTTGCACCACCTATATCCCATGCCTTCCCATGCCCACTCTCTATTTATTTTTGGTGATAAATCCCCTCTCCCTAGTCTTCATACATGCCCACTCCTCTCCTCTTTTTCTCATATGGCAATTAGTTGTGGACGAGGTTAAAAGCAAGAAGTTTGAATTTGATTTGAATTACCTTTGAATAGAGTTTTAAGAAACTAAAACTCTTTCCATGCATGCTGCCCTCCTCTCTCTATTTTTTCTCTATTTTATTTAGTGGAAAAGAAGGAGTTTTGTGCAACAAATGCAGGTGGTCCATGCCTAAAATAAAGGAGGGGGCACCCAAGTGTTGGGCGCCCCAATAACTTGCCATATTGGTTTTTTCCTAGTTTAAGAATTTGACCCAACAAAGACTCTTCTCTATCTTATTATATAGGATGAATTTTAGGCTAATTTTTTGATATATTCTAGAACTTGGAGAGTGATTTTGGGCTTGAGAGTACCAAGGTGAGAGATCTCTTGGGCATTAGGTTTTCATAGATACTAATCTAGGTGTCTAGGTGAGAGAATAGAGAAGAAGAAGAGGGTCTTCTTTTAGGGTTGCTTTATTCTTCTCTTCTCCTCCTTCTTTTTGAGATTATTTAAGAGTGTCTCAGATTTGAAATCTTTTCTCTTTATTCTATTCTTTGGAGGAGTCCAAATCTTGAAGAAGGAAGCACCGGATCGACTGTTGAAGAAGGATCAGCACAATACTAGCATACTATGCTGGTTTCCTGTGTAGGACTTCTGATCGAAGTTGGTAGGCTTGTGTAGACATCTATTAGAGGTTGGAATTGTGTGTAGCTTGGAGCATCATCCTCAAGCCTAAATCAACAAGTTAGAACGTCTAACTTGCACATGTAATATAGATCTTATCTGTTATTATATACCTGTATTAGATGTAGTATAGATGCATGTTGATATGATCAACATATTCTTCTTTTTTATATATTTAATTTTTGATTTAATCTCATATTATAATCACATAATAGATTTTTAGATTTAGGGGTTCTCTGCTTTTTATGAATAAATTTTGATTTATTTTAGTCTTCCACTGTCTGAGCTTAAAAAAGTTTCAAGATCTAGCCCTGAAATCCTAGATCTGGTTCCTTCAATTGATATTAGAGCCTAGATTGATTATTATATGATTATATGTGCATGTTTAGATTATTTTTTATATTAGATCTAATCTATAATCTGATTATTAAATCTAAAATTAAAAATCATGATCACACGAACTGATTATAAGGTTGTCCTTTTGTAAGATTTACCTCTTACAGTGGAGAGATTATCCTAGTTCGTGTAGATCTATTTCTTATCATAAATTTATTAGATATGATCTAATCTTATTTATGATTTAATAGATTTAAAAAGATTTTAGATCTAAAAATAAAAGTTTTAGATTGCATGGACTAATTATAAGGTTATCCTGCTGTAAGGTTTACCTCTTACAATGGAGAGGTTGTCTTAGTACATGTTGATCTAAAATATTGATCATAAAATTTTAGATTAGATCTAAAAAAATTTATGATCTGATTAAAAATATTTTAATCTAATTTTAATCATCATAAATATGTTAGATTTAATCTAAGATAATTTATGATTGATTGGATTTAAAAATATTTTAATTACATGAACCTATTTAGATTAGATCTAAAGTAGTTTCATGCTTATCTTACTTGCATATTGATTATGAATCAAATATGCAACTTGGTTGGTAGAACCATATTGTAAAAATATTTTACAAACATGAAAATTATTTTCAAAAAGCCCAACCCTCAGTCCAAAACTTAATTAAGAATTAAGAAGTTATTTGATTAGGATCTAGGATTATGAATTGAAGATCCTAAAACACAAATCATAACATATTAGGTTAAATGGGTTAGTGGGGATTAGATCTATTAATAGGTTAGACCTAGGGTTAGATTAAAGAATGGACTTAATTAGAGAATTGATTAAATTTAATTAATTATTATCTTAGATTAGATCAAGAATTCTTTAGATTAATTACAATAGTTGTAGTTGATCAAGTCCATGTCTTTAACGAGATCCAAGATGGACTTGATTCTTGGCTATGCAGTCTAGCATAAACTATTAGGTTGATCTAATCAAGACTAATTAAACTAGTTGGTGTCTAAGATAAACCAGATCGATGGTCTTTAATTGATAGTCCGCTTACCTGGCTATTTCTGATAGTGCCTAAGGCAAGCTTTGGCAGACCTTTCCACTAATCGAACTTACCTGACCTCTTAGTAAAATTATATTTTGATCGGATTACTTGACTATTTGAGCTAACCCATGTCAGTTAGGTAAATCAGTATGACTAATTAGGTGCTCTTAGACTAGCCTATTAATGATTTTTCTTAAGCTGACTTGGTGAAGCTACTGAAAGAATCATGACAAGCTGGTTCATTTAACCTTCTCTCTTCTTTAAAATTAAATTTTCTAAAATTATTAGATCCCTAAAATGAAATAGTTATTATGATAACTAGATCATAGCCTCCCATTAAGTGGATGGTAATGGATCCATTAGTTGGATAATCATTGGAGGCCCAAAGGTCTGGTGCTTATCGACTAATGAAATTATCATTCATTATATAATTTTTGCCTGCATCTTTCTAAATAGTGGTTAGGTTAGCCAACCAAAGTTGGGCCTAATCATTCATTAGTTTGATGGACCAAGTATGGTTATGTTAATGGTTGGACCTAATCGGACCTTTTCAGTGGAGGCCAAAGACTACTGATTAGGGACTGAGGCAAAAATTTAATTACTAAAAATTATTTTAAAAAATAATTGATTATGAACCTATTCTTAGATGTACATGAGTTGGCCAACCAAAGTTGGGCTTGTGTGTAGTCTAAGTAGATTCTAGTACCCAATAAAAAATTAGGATAATTTCTTGAATTGAAGGTAGAGGCTATCAATTTGAATAAAATAGTGGAAGAACCTTTTGATTAAAGTTCAAATATTTAGGTTGAATGAATCAATTACTAATTAGGTTATGATTTTTCTTGATGTAGATATGGCCACTTTCCTATCACTCCGATTATTGTTAGACAATGATAAGTTTGTTGGTCCTAACTTTAGTAGCTGGTATCAAAAGTTGAAGATAGTCCTGGAGCATGAACGAATCCTGTATGTGTTGACGGATCTTGCACCTGAGGAGCCAGCTACCAATGCACGTGGAACATTTAGAGACACTTATCAGAAGTGGCTCAATGACTGAACCATGGTGCACTGCATTATGCTGGCTGCCATGAGCGGTGAGTTCAATCATAGATTCAAGATAGCTCAGCCAAAAAATATGCTTTAAGTGTTGGAGGATTCTTTTGACACATCTGATGATGTTGAAAGGCACAAAACTAGTTGCGCCATCTTCAACGCCAGGATGAGGGATGGTGCCTCTATCACTGATCATGTACTATACATGATCGAGCTGATAGAGTGATTGAGCAAGCTTAGCTTTTTCTTGCATAAGTAGCTTGGAAAAGATGCAATACTAAACTCGCCGTTCAAGTCCTATCTCCCATTCCTCACTTATTTCAGAATGACAAAGCTTGAAGTAGACTACCATGGGTTACTAGGATTACTTCAAAACTTTGAGAAGGATCACCAACTCCATAAGGAGTCGGTGAACTTAGTGGGAGGTTCGTCTTCTGGTTCTCGATCCTTTAGAAAAGGAAAGAAGAACAAGAAGAAGAAAGCAAAGAAGGTGCAAGTTCAGGCTTGAACATCTGGGCAGGACTAGATCAGAAAGATCAAGTTCGATAAGAGTCAAGTTGAATGCTTCTTTTGCAAGAAGTGGGGGCATTGGAAGAGAAACTATCCTTAGTACATTACCTCCCCGGACCCGAATAGGCATAGAAAGAAGAAAGCTATTACTAGGCAAGGTATTTATATGATAACTTCTTACAGTTTTTCTATTTGTGATATTACTGATTGGGTATTGGATATCAGTAGCCCTTACCATATTTGCAATTTGTTGGAGGGGTTGTAGGTCAGTAGGAGATTCAAGCAAGGCAAAAGATTTCTGAATGTTGGAGATGGAAGACCAGTTACAATTCTAGCTTTAGAAATCCTGAAACTTGTATTTGAGTTCCATATCGTTGCTATTAATGATTGTCATTTCTGTCCTAGTTTCTTTTTAAATGTCATTTTTGTAGGTCTTTTGGCCAAAAATGAGTATAAAATTTTAATAAAGAAACAAGTTTGTAATATCATTATGCATGGTGTTACTGCTTTCTATGGACATTTGAATAATGGTTTGTATATGCTATCACAACCTATTAACGTAGTCTATTTAACTGGTAAGCACTCTAAATTAGATAGTATGTCACATATCTACTTATGGCACTGTAGGCTAGGTCACATAAACAAGAACTGGGTAAGTAGGTTGACTCAAGAGGGAATCCTTGAAGTCAGTGATTGTGAATCACTTTCAACCTGTGAATTCTGTCTTCTTGGTAAAATGATCAAGTCATCTTTTACTGAAAAAGATGAGAGAGCCATTGAGCTCTTAGGACTAGTATATACTGATGTATGTGGACCAATGAGCATAAGTACTAGAGATGGATATTTCTACTTCATCACTTTCATAGATGATCTATCCAGATATGGATATATTTATCTGATGAAACACATGTCGGATTCATTTGAAATGTTCAAACAATTTTGAAGTGAAGTAGAAAAATAAACTAGGAAGAGTATTAAACTCTTCGATCTGATTGAGGAGGGGAATACCTTTTTAGTGAGTTTCTCACATATCTAAGAGAGAATGGGATTCTCTTCTAATAGACTCCTCCAGAAATACCACAGCATAATGGTGTGTCTGAGAGGAGGAATCGAACTCCGTTAGACATGATTTGATCTATGATGGATTTTGCTAGCTTGCCGATATCCTTCTGGGGATATGCACTCAAATCGGCTTACTATCTATTAAATAGGATTCCAAGTAAGTCTATAGTTAAGACTCCATATGAGATATGATAGGACGAAAGCCAGCACTTTCACACCTTAGGATTTAGGGGTGCCCAGCTTATATTAAATGGTTAGTTACAAATAAACTTGGACTTAGGTCTGATAAGTGTACATTCATAGGATACCCAAAAGAAATAAAATGATACTATTTTTAGTATACTGATGAACAAAAAATGTTCGTTAGCCTTAAGGCAATCTTTTTGGAAAAAGAGTTTCTTGGTGAAGAAACTATTGCCTCTAAGGTTGAACTTGATGAAGTTCAATAGGTAGAAAGACCGATACCTATAGCTAAATCTGAGTCAGATTTGATTAGATTAGATCCAGAGCCTAATGTACCTGCATCATTAAGATAATTTGGTAGAGTACTGCATCATCCGGATAGATACTATGGTTTCTTTGTCCGAAATGGTGATCCCATCGAACTCAATGAGAACGATGAAGATCCGATCATCTATATGGATGCTATGCAGAGACTTGATTATGAGAAATGGTTTAAGATCATGAAATCTAAAATGGAGTCCATGAAGGTCAACGATGTGTGGACATTGGTTGATCCACCCGAAGGAGTTAAATCCATTGGGTGTAAGTGGGTCTTTAAGAGAAAAAGGGGCACAGACGGAAAGGTGAAGACCTATAAAGCCCATCTGGTTGCCAAGGGGTATCATCAATATTATGGTATTGACCATGATGAGACGTTCTCTCCTATGACAATGCTCAAATTCATTCGGATAATGCTTGCGATAACTATCCATCTGGATTATGAGATCTGGCAGATGGATGTGAAAATAGCTTTTCTGAATGAAGAGCTGATTGAAGAGATGTATATGATATAACCTGAGAGATTCATATCCATAGATGAGTCTAAGATGTGCAAGCTTTAGAGATCCATTTATGGATTGAAGTAGGTATCTTGGAGTTGAAACATGCATTTTGATAAGATGATCAAAACATATGGCTTTATTAAGAACATAGAAGAATCCTACATTTACAAATGAATAAATGGTCCAGCAGTGGTATTCCTTGTCTTGTACGTGGATGATATTCTCTTAATCGAAAATGACATCCCCATACTGTAGGAAATAAAAGTTTGGTTGTCATCTCAATTCTCCATGAAGGACTTGGATGAAGCATTCTACATTCTAGGGATGAAGATCTATAGGGATAGATCTAAGAGGATGCTTAGGTTATCCCAGTCCATGTACATAGATACCGTGCTGAAGAGGTTTAGCATGGAGATTTCAAAAATGGCTATCTTTCGATAGACCATGAAATTTCTCTCTCTAAGAAGGATTGTTCGACAAATTCTAAAGAGAGAAAGCATATGAGTAGAGTCCCATATGCTTCGATAGTGGGATCTATCATATATGCCATAACGTGTATGAGATCAGACATGACATATTCACTAAGAGTGTGAGTAGATACTAGTCTGACCCTGGAGAAAATCACTGGAAAGTAGTTAAAGCCATCCTTAAGTATTTAAAAAATACTAAGGACCAATGGTTAGTTTATGACGAGTCAGATATGAAACTTATGGGATTTATAGACTCCAGCTTTCAATCTGACCGTGATGACAGTAGAAGCATGTTGGGATATATGTTTACTCTGAATGGTGGAGCTATCTGCTTGAAGAATTTCAAATAGCATACTGTGGTAGACTCTGTTTGCGAAGCAGAGTACATTGCAGCATTAGATGCCATGAAGGAAGCTATGTGGCTAAGGAAGTTTATCATCGAGCTTGAAGTAGTATCCTTCCTAGATGGTCCGATTTTGCTTTACTGTGATAGCACTGGTGCCATAGCTCAGACGAAGAAACCAAAGGCATCCCAATGGATGAAGTATATTCTACATTGCTTTCACCTTATCCGAGATATTGTGGATTGAGATGATGTCGATCTTTAGAAGATCGATGAAAAGGAGAACCTAGCCGACTCCTTCACTAAAGTCCTAACGATAAAAAAGTTTGACAACCACAAGTCAAAGATGGATATTAGATACAGTGTTGAGTGGCTTTATGACAAATAGGAGTTGTTGAAAAATGTATCCCAAAGCCAATCATCAACTTATTGATGGTTAAGCTATATTATAATTATAATTAATTTATTAATTAATAAAATATATTTTTGATATTTTTTCATCATAAGTTTTTCATCTTCTAATGAACTTCATTGTTGTGATGAAGTCTTTATGACTATTTAAGTTCGACAAAGAGAGAATTTATCGATTAGTCCTAAAACTATTTATGACTAAATGATAGGCTGTTAATTAGGATGACAGCGTCTATTGAGCATAGGTCGTTGTGTGCCATATAAGTTAGTTATCCTCTTAACTAAGGAGTTTGGAGATACTGGTATGGCATACAGATGAGATATAATGGTACATTGTCACCGAACGTGACCAACTCTAGAGCATTCTACTATCGAGAATGTCTCTGATGGGATATAGGTATAAGTACCTCTTAGATCTGAGATCATCTTAGTGGCTTGCAAGCAACTCACCGTGCTTTGGTACCAGACTAACTGAATTTCTAATTTAGTAAAGAAAGGCTTCTGAACACAGTCAAGTACTTGCAAAGTCAATGTGTGATCAAGATGGAATTGACTACTTCAAAAGTTGGAGAAGAATTTATCATTGTATTTCAATATAGCAAAATCTTGGACAGGATAATCCATGAGATGGATTTGGTATTTTGAAATATAATATGGATAGACTGATTAGAGTTGACAATTTAACTCTGAGGTGTCCTAAGAGCATTTTGGTCAAGGAGATGAATTATATGAAAATTATATCTACATGAATTCTAAGGATGTTGTTCTACACATTTGACCTATCTGACCATCGGGTACCATTGCTAGATGGTCACTTTGACTAGTATAGAAATTTATTTCTATACTACTGGCTTAGGTTCGGACCTATGGGGTTACATATATTAGAGTTCACAATCCGATCGGATGGTTGATCAATAATTAAGAATCGTTCTAAGGTTAAATGATCAATTAAATTAGAGAATTAAGATTAAGTATAATTAAATATAATTTAATTAGATTTATTTTGGGCTTGATTGGATCAAGTTTAATTGATTTATTGAATAAGCCATGTGTAAGAATGAACTAGTCCTAGTTCAACTAGGACTTGGGTCAATCCAATTTTTTAATTTAATTAAAAAATTAAATTAAAATTAAATATAATTTAATTAAGTTTTTAATTAGATTAGGACCTAATTTAATTAGGTTGAAATAATTTTGGTTTGAGAAATCATGTTTGACCAAGTCAAACATGGAATCCTAGTAAGACTAGGATCCATCTTGCACCACCTATATCCCATGCCTCCCCACACCCACTCTCTATTTATTTTTGGTGATAAATCTCTTCTCCTTGGTCTTCACGCATGCCCACTCATCTCCTCTCTTTCTTATATAGTAGTTAGTTGTGGACCAGGTCAACTGCAGGAAGTTTGAATTTGATTTGAATTACCTTTGAATAGAGTTTTAGAAAACTAAAACTCTTCCTATGCATGCCGCCCTCCTCTCCCTATTTTCTCTCTATTTTATTCAATAGAAAACAAGGAGTTTTATGCAACAAATGTAGGTGGTCCATGCCTAAAACAAAGGAGGGGGCACCCAAGTGTTGGGCGCCCCAACAACTTGCCATATTGGATCTTTCCTAGTCTAAGAATTTGACCCAATAAAGACTCCTCTATATATTATTATATAGGATGAATTTTGGAGTGACTTTTGGACATATTCTAGAACTTGGAGAGTGCTTTTGGGCATGAGAATACTAGGGTGAGAGACCTCTTGGGTGTTGGGTTTTCATAGACACTAATCTAGGTGTCTAGGTGAGAGAATGAGAAGAAGAAGGGGGTCTTCTTCTAGGATTGCTTTGTTCTTCTCTTCTGCTCCTCTTTTTTGAGATTATTTGAGAGTATCTCAGATCTGAAATCTCTCCTCTTCTTTCTATTCTTTGGAGGAGTCCAGATCCTGAAGAAGAAAGCACTGAATCAACTATCGAAAAAGAATCAGCACAATACTAGCATACTGTGTTGATTTTCTATGTAAAACTTTTGATCGGAGTTCATGGACTCGTATGGACATCTCTTAGAGGCCGGATGTGTGTGCGGCTCAGAGCATCATCCTTAAGCCCAGATCAATAAGTTAAAATGTCTAACTTGCATAGGTAATATAGATCTGATATGTTATTACATGCCTGCATTAGATGTAGTGTAGATACATGTTGATATGATCAATATGTTCTTTTTTCTTATGTTTTTAATTTTTAATTTAATCTCATGCTATAATTATGTAATAGGTTCTTAGATCTAGGGGTTCTTTTCTTTTTATTAATAAATTTTAATTTATTTTAGTCTTCTACTGCCTGATCTTGAAAAAATTTTAAGATCTAGCCCTGAAATCCTAGATCTGGTTCCTTCAAAAGGGTTGTCGGTGCCCTTCTCTAGCTTGGGGAATCCCCCTTTTCCTTCGACCAACTGTTGAATGCTTTTGGGGAGTGCATTAGGGAGACTTTGGCATGGGAGGCACCAAAAAATTTCGTTACCCTGACTACGAGGCCATGGCGGTGATCGTCTGGGCTCTTAATGCCTCATCCTCCATGATTAGGTCTTGGGCCTTTCTAGAAGATCTAGTCCTTGCCTCGTCCAGTGTTGCTTTTTGGCCCCCCATAAAAGAATATCTGGAAGGTGGATGAGCTTCTATGGAGAAAGTTTTCATTCCATCCCATATATCTTTTTGCGGAGGTCAGTGCTCATTGTGAAAAGGGGAGCTCTACTTTCCCTATTAGGAATTATGTCAGCTGGGGCTTGGCTCGTGTTCCGAAGGGGTTGGTCGAGCCCAAGCTCCATGGTTTTTATCTTGGTTATAATGAGCTTGCTCGGTTAAGATTAACACGTAATGAATTTTTTTATGAAGTACCTCTTTTATTAAAGTCTTCTTTGATACTTCATCCAGTTTTTCTTCTTTTTCTTGAGGTAGAGCTCCCAGAGGGTTGGCCTCTCCTTCATCACCATCGTCGGCTTTTGTTAGTGGCATGGGGTCCTTGAAGGGTCGGTCCCCATTGGCTTTAATGGGCTTGGTAGCTTCGATGGGCCATGTGGCTACAGCGGGCCATCCATCATTGATGTGTCATGTGGTTGCAATGGGCCATGATGGGTCTCTGGAGGGTTATCCCTAAGGCTATACTAGGCCATTTATCATCGATATGCCATATAGCTATAATAGGCCATGGAAGATCTCCGAAGGGTCATCCCTAAAGCTACGGTAGGTCATGTTAGGAAATATATTCTAAAGCCAATCATCTAAGTTGTAGATGATTGAAATTAGTATATGAATTATCTAATAATAATAGTTATTTGACTTATTCATCATAAAAGTTTTATCTTCCTTAAATGAACTTCTATCTTATGATGAAGTTCTTAGAATCATAATTAATCGATAAAGGAGAATTTATCGGATTGTTCTTAAATAGTTCATGATCAAATGATAAGTTATTAATTAGGACGATAACTTATCGAGTATAGATCGCTGTATGTCATATGCATTGGTTGTCCTTGTAACCAAGTGGTGTGGAGACATTGGTATGACATGCAGATGGGATGTAGGAGTACATCTGCATTGAATGTGACTAATGTAGCACTCTACTATCAAGAGTAGCTAGCTAAGGCCAATGGATATAAGTGTCCCTTCGACTTGAGATCACCATGATGACTTACAAGCAACTCACTGTACTTTGATACCAACCTACCTGTATTTTTAATACAGGATCAGAAAGATTTTTGGATATAGTCAAGTACTTGTAAAGTCAATATATGGTCAAGATGGGATTGACCATTCCTAATTAACTTCAGGAAGCGAATGTCTCGCTATGTTTCAATCTAACAAAACTTAGGCCTGGATAATCCTCGTGAGAAGTCATGAGATTTACAAACTTTGAAACATAATATGGATGACTTGTATGAGTGTTGACAGCTTACTCAAAGTCATCTTGAGCATTATTGATCAAAGGAATAAATTATATGGTAACCATAGGCCAGGATTCTAAGAATGTTGCTTTGCATACATTTGATCTATCCAGACATCGGGTACCATTGCTAGATGATCATTTTGATTGATACAGAAATTGATTCTTATGCTACTAGCTTAGATTCGAACCTATGGGATCACACACATAAGAGATTATTGCCTGATTCGATGATTGATCGACGATTGAGAATTATTCTAAGATCAAATAATCAATACGATTGATGTTTGATCTAATGCAAATATTATAGGAGGATCGATTAACAATTAGATTACTAATTGGCTCAATTTGATTGAGCAATCAGGCTGAGATTAAGTCTAATTAAATTAGATTCAATTAGAATTGGTTTGGATTTAATTGGATTAAGTTCAATTGGTTTATTGGATAAGCCAATTGCAAGGAAGAACAAGTCCTAATTCAATTAGGATTTGAGTGCACCTAATTTCTCATTTGAATAAAAATTAAACTAGATTTAAATTTAATTAAATCTAAGTTAATTAGGCTTCTAATTAGATTATAATTTTTTATTAATTAGATTGACTCAAAATTATTTTGATTTGGGTTCAAAAGGTCTTGACCTAGTCAAAATAGGAGACTCTTAGTTAGACTAGGACTCTTCCTTTCCTTGCGCCACTAAGAAGAAAAGCCCACATCCTTTAATTCTAGAATTTATGTGAAATATTCCTCACCTAAGAAAGATTTCCCATGCCCCATATCTGGCATTTTTAGAATAAAATTTGTCTTGGTCAAATTTTGGAGTTGGTTTGAATTTGAACTCTATTTGATAGAGTCCCAAATTCTCAAAACTCTCTCCCTCCTTTATGGAATTTTTTTCTCCATGTCTCTAGATTATTTTGCACCCAATTTTCCTTCTTTTGGGCGTTAACTTCTGATTCCCCATGTACAAAATATTGGAGGAGGCATTCTAGAGTTGGACGCCCCTCAAACTCTTTGGTTTATTATCATTTGTGACTAGGTTTTGACCTAGTCATCAATAAACATGGGATGCCTCCTATTTGATAGGGTGAGGATGTGAAAAATCCTTGATTTTCCATGGTAAAAACCAGAAGAAATAGGAGGATTGGTGTGAAGTTTTGGGGTGCTAAGATTGTTGGAGGAAAGATTTCATTAAGACATCAAAGGTTGATGTCTTGTAGAGACAAAGGTATGAGAGAAGATTGTCTTCTCTTGGAAATTTCTTTCAAGTCTATTTCTTCCTTATTTTTATATGATTTTTCTATGAGAGAAATCTAAGAGAGAGAGGGAGAGGGCATGGAAGATGAATGCTCCAAGGAGTTGAGACATGGTGGTCTCTTTTGGACATGATTTGATCATGTCTTGATGAGAAGAAAGTGAAGAGAAGATAGTCTTCTCTTAGGGTTCTTTTGTGAATCCTTTTTTCTCAATTTTTATCTGATTTTTCCATGAGAAAAATTAGAAAGAAAGAGATTTGAAAGCATTGAAATATTCTAGGAGAGAAGGTCTCCTCTTATCCAGGTATAGAGATCAATTTAGGATATCAATCATTGATGTCCGAAAAGAAAAGATGTGTCTTCTCTTAGGGCTTTTCTTTATGTTTTATTTTTGATTTTTAGGAGAACTAAAAGTTGGTATTCTCCTTTATTCCTCCTCTTATTCTTCATCTCTTGGAGTGTCCAAGAGATTCGAAAAATATTTTTGATTAACCATCAGGAGTGATCCATGAGAAGCTAGCACTACGAGCGGATCTTCGTTCGACGAACCTCTGATCTGTGTTACATTTTCATGTGGACTATCCATAGAGGCTGGATGCATTGTGTAGCTCCAAGCAACAATGGATGATATCGATTTTCAACCATAGAGTTCTCGACCCATGCAAAGGTATAAGATTTGATCTTTTATCTGACCTAGATACGATCTAGGATTTTTCTAGAACTGCTCTAGATCTAAGTATTAATTTGATTAATACCAACCATGCTTGATTTATTTTTAGATTTATGATTGCATCTTGACATGTCATAGATCTTAGATGTAGGGTTTAGTGGTTAGATCATATGCATGATTAGATTAAACTATTTAATACATATCTTTTATTGCTTCTAAATTCGAAAAAAGTTTTGAAATATATGCATGAAATCCTGCATATTTTCTAACAGGCGGTTCATCATTGATGTGCCATATGGCTATAATAAGCCATAGTGGGTCTCCATGAAAGAATAAGTGCCCTATAAGCCAATCATATGTATGATGTGATGGGACTTTTCTGTATAATTTTTAACTCATATAAAAATATTTATTCTGATATCAATAAAGAGAGGCATTTTGATTTATCATTTCAATTGCATCTTTTATGTTTAAAGATTATGATGAACCCCAAAGATTAGGATAATAATTTTAGGGGACATGAATGAGTCACGCCTGTGAAACCTAAAAATCTTAAAATTCTAATCTAAAATATTTTTGGTCATAGAAATATTGAGTCAGGGATCAATGTTCCGAATAGACTGGGACATCTTATGTATGCTCAATGAAGAGGATGGTAGATCTCACAAGCCACTTATGGGGGGACATTAATACAAGAATGTGGGTGCTCATCGAAAAATTAGTTCATTGAATTGACTCGCTAAAGAGAACATCTTATAGAACCTTATTTATATGTCAAAAGATGGTTCTCTAAGTGGGAGTTATGCAAGTGATCTTTAGACCTGAGATCATCATGATGCCTTATGCACATAAACTCATATTTTTGGTTCATACTCAATCATGACATTAAGTCATGAATGAGATGTTCTGGATATAATCGAGTATGTATGAAGGTTATGAGTAGGTCAACAAAAAATCGATAACTCCTAGTAAAAGGAGATGACATCCTATGTATTCTCATCTATGGATAACTCAGTAAGACTTTGGCCAAAGAAAAATAAAAATTAAATAGGACTTCTAATCATTCATTAGAGTTATCATTAATTGATGGAGAATCGACATGAATATATGTTTAAGTTTGACATTCATCCATGCTCATAAATATATTCAGGATGCAGCATGATCGAAGGATTAAATTATATTGGAACTTGCCACTGAAGGGTATATTTGGTACTTTCACCAAATTCCACATCTTCTAAGTAGTCATGATACATTGGTAGATGTCAATCTTGACTTGTAGGTTTGATTGAATTAATAAGATTAATTCAATCATCAATTGATGGATCTTCTAATTGGTGAAATTGGATCAGCATAAACCCTAATTGATTGAGATTGAGTCCAATCGGACTAGATCAAGATGCACCTGGGCCTATTGTTGGCTAGATGTAGAATATAATGAGTTACACACATAAAAAAATTGATCAAGAATTATTATTAGGATCATTGGATCCTAATTGGGTTGCTAATTGGCATGCTAGCACATATTAGCTAACCTAATTCCTAACTAGATTCAAGCTGGTTTAAATCCTTGCTTTTTGGCTAACCAATTTTGATTTAATCTAAATTTTAGTTAAGTTATAAGGGGTAACCATCACATGGTTGCCACTTGGCCATATTTAAACCCCTTAAGAAGGAGTCCTAGGTGCATGAAACTCCTATCCTTATTTTGGCGCATTTTTGTTGGTGCATGGAATTTCATGCAACAAGAAATCCTTCTAGCAGGGGGCATTGACCAATGTGGCACCCCTTGAGACTCTCTCTCTCTCTCTCCCTCTTGCCACCCACCATCTTTGACTATTCAAAGTGGGGCATGGAATCTATCTCTCCAGGATTTTAACATGAAGCATCGTATAGTTTGCTTTTAAGATGGCACCAAGAGTCCTTCTACTTGAAGGACTCCTGGTTGGCACCACATCTGAGTCTCTCTCCCTTCATCCAATGGCTTATCAAGTATTTTATCAGATTAAATTTGGAATAAAATATGAAAAGTCGTATATACGATGTTCTGAATGTAGAAATGATCTTTTACGTGATTTCTAGGTGCCTCCTAGACTCCTTCTACTTTAAGGGACTTATCTGGTTCCTTGATAAGGCTTTTGGAGGGCTGATAAGCACTAGGGAAGGGGTGTGAATAGTGCCTCATCTGAATCTATAAATAGGATTCAGATCAAAGATGTCAGACATTTAGAAGTCAGATTAAATTTTCTTCCTTCCTTTCTTTTAGACAAGATATTGGTTAAGACAAGAAGTTTTCCTTTAGACAAGATCTTAACCAATACAAGGAGTCTTCTTTAAGATAAGGGTTAGGAAGATTAATTAAGAAGGTTAAGAGAGAATTAGAGAGAGAATAAAAATAAGAGAAGAAGGAAGAAGATGGTCTAGGAATTTTTGAATAAAATTCAGCAAGTAAGGATTCAAGAGGAGATATTCTTGTAGCCAATTCCTATGTGGATCACCATTGAAGGGCGAATATGTGAGCATCTTATGGAAATAAATCTTCTTCAAATTAGATTTTTAAGAGTATGTTATCTAATCTTTTTCTTTGTACTTGCATGTGATTGAAAATCATCAAGGTCGGTCCTAGAAAATAGGGTTTGGTAGATCAAAGTTTTAAAATTCATCGCTTCTGCCGTGTCGATCAAACCCTACACTCCAGAGGTTTATCCCCAATGCTATAGTAGGCCATTCAGTATCAAGGTACCATATAGATACAATAGGCTATGGCAGGTCCTCGGAGGGTTATCTCCAAGGTTATAGTAGGCCGTGTGGCTACAGTAGGCTGCACCTGGCTATAATGGGCTAGGTCTTCAATTTTGGCTATAATGGGCCATATGGCTATAGTGGACCATATCTTTCTATAGTAGTCTAGGCCTTCAATTTTGGCTATAGTAGACTACACCTGATTAGAATAGGCTAGATCTTCAATTTTTGCTATAGTGGACCATGCGGCTATAGTGGGCTGTATTTGGCTACGGTGGTTAATTCTTCAATTTCGGCTATAGTGGGCTAGGCCTTCAATTTCGGCTAAGTGAGCCATGTGGCTATAGTGGGTTGCACCAGGCTATAATGAGCTAGACCTTCAATTTTAGCTACAGTGGATTATGCGACCACAGTAGGCCGCACCTAGCTACAATTGGCTAGACCTTCAATTTCAACTACAGTAGACCGTGCAGCTATAGTGGGTCGTTCCTGGCTACAATTGACCAAGCCTTTAATTTCAGTCCCCGACCCTTAAAGAGGTTCGAGACTTGGTTGAGAGAGCTTGACTTCCTAGACTTTCCATGGGCTTGATTCCTCGCTGGGTTGGTTAATAATTTTGTCCTTCATGAAACATCATAAGATGAAATATTAGTTGGACTTCTTAGAAACTAAAGTTATATTTACACTATGACCAATTATCATGGGAACACAAGAAGGGTGATGTTAACTTCCCTTTGATGGTTGTAAAGGAGAGCTATGCCCCCTAGCTCAGCCTCCTTTTCATTCTTAGCTCGGCCTCCTACCCCCCATACCGTCAGCTAGGGTGTAGATAATATTGATGATGCTAGTCATTACTTGGTTGTCGTGGTTCTCCTCACTAGGTGTATGGCTTTGTTGTTCCTGAACATACCTACCAAGATGGCCTCTTCAAATCAAGGCCTTGATCTCATCCTCGAGCTAGCAACATTCCTCAGTGTCATGGCCATAGTCACAGTAGAAACATCAATATTTTCTATTATTCCTCTAGCCCAAGGGGGACTTAATTGGTTTGGGTCATCACAGATACCCTCGATCTTCGATGTCCATCAGAATCTGGGATAGAGGGACGGATAGAAAAGTATAGTTGTTGAACCACCGAGGCAGACTCCTTGGTCGATAGCTTTTTCATGTTCGAGGAGGCTCCCTTTCTATTTGGGCCACTCGGAGATCCTCATGATCGATCTCTCTTTGATAGAATGCAATGTTGTCATTAAGATATCATGTTTATCAGTTTACTTCTTAAAAATACGTAGAAAGTAGTTAGTCAGGTCGAATCTACAAAGAAGGCAGTGCTTTAGTTTTAAAATCTTTGATTTTTATAAAAAAAAGAGAGATTTTTTAAAATAAAATTAAAGTCAGAAAATAAAATTATAAATAAAAAATAAAAATTAAATGGTGTAGAAAAATAGATTTGGTACTAAGATCTACTATTTAGATCTTAGCATCTATTTGTAATAAAAATAAAGAGCAATTAAAAATAAAGAGTTGAACTTTTAAAAGAGCATAAGAAGATAAATTTTGCATTAAAATTAAATTTAAAATTTAAATATATAAAATTAAAAAGATAAGAAAATAAATAAAACTAAAATAATGATCTTGATCTTGGATCAGCATCGGCATAGAGATGGCATAAAAGACAAGCACTTTCTCTTGGCACCATCTGCCTCGAAGCAACTTTCAACTGAAAACCTAGCTCGATCCTGTCCCATAGCTTTCCCTTGATCGAAGACATTATTTTTGGTCGTCTGGTTGCTTTTAAATAGAGTGGAGGAGAGCTGGCATAAAGAATCCAGATAAAAATCAATTTAGGACTCCTGAAACGAGTCAAACAGAGCTCCATGCTATTAATATAAACCCTTGGTTCATCATGGCCATTGGATCTAGATCCAATGCTCCAAAAAATACAAAAAACCCTTGTTTTATCACCTAGATTGAATCAGATTGGCTTCTGGCCATCCGATCACACTAATCAGGTGAATTTTGGCCGTTGGATCATGCAAAAATAATCTCCAGAATCCTTTGCCCATTTGGATGGCTTCTTAGCCATCGGATCTCAATTAGGGCCTTTCGTCAGCTGTTGGAAGGCGATCAGAAGGTCTGTGAATCATTGGATGGCGATCAAAGAGAGTTGGAGAGTTTAAATCAAACAAGAATGAATGCCAGCCATCGAATTTTAACCAAAAGAGAGCTAAACCATTGGATCGAACATTACTATGAAGATAGATTGTTGTGGATCGGGCTTACCGAAGACTCCAGTGAACCAGTGCATGGCTTTCCTTCAAAATTACCAAAATACCCCCACACCCCAATCTAGCATGAGTCGCATGTATTTTGATGTTTGCTGGGCTGGGCTATTGAAGCTAAGCACTACAGGTTTGGGCAAACCGATTGACCCAATTTTTTTTTAAAATTTAATTTAATTTATTATTTTTTTTAAAATCTTCGTATCGAAGTCAATTTATATCAGATTTGCTCCAAATTTTCTTCATTTTAACTAAAAAAATGAGTTTTTTTATTTTTAATTATATTTTTTAAAAAATAAATAAAAATATTAATTTTTTAAAATAAAAATAAATTAATTTATAAATTAATACTTTTATCGATATATTTGTGATACTTATCATACCCCCCAACTTATAGTTTGCTCATCTTCGAGTAAAGAAAGAATTTAGTTTTAGATATCTTTTAACTTTTAGAGTTTTAAATTTTACTTAAGTAATTTTCAAAAATAGCCATTGATGTTCAGTAGAGCATAAGTAAGGTATGTCATCAGGGTATTGATACTTACTAATATAAAAATTAAATGAAGAACATTAAATTTTTTTAATTTTTTTCTAGATTGCCTCTACTTTTATCTCTAAATTATCTAAACTTTCATATGGACAAGTGTATTGTTACTTCATCATTTATTTATTAAAAATTTTTATTCATGTTGCCTACTTTTTGACGTGAATATCATTACTTACGTAGACAATGAGATCCAATAACTCGATGAAAAATTAATATATATATTTTTTAATATTGTACTATTATTGAGTATCTTAACTTCTTAGACTTTTTGTTTGATCCATGTAGCTAGTTTTTGGCCAATAACTTTCAAACCAATTAGCTTTAGGACACTAGATATAAAATACCTCTCGAATTTACTAGCTTGAATCAAATAGGCTATGAGTTAAGACTAGCTTTACAACAAGCTTCTTTGTCCTCCCATCTTTTAATGCAAAACTCAATGCTTGCATAGACGAAGAGGTTTGATTACTCAATGAGAAGTTCTTAAAAACTATTTTATTTTAAAAATAATTTTTATAAAAAAATATACAGTTATCTTATACAAGCCCATAAAAAGTAGACTCTTCTTTAATGCTAGTAGAAAAATAAAAAATGCTCAAGAAAAAATTATTTATATTCTAGACTTAATTTTTTATTAGGTTTTCTTAATACTTGATCTCTCAGTATCTCACAAATTCTTTGATTTGTGCATCAATTTTTTTTAATAAAAATGCTTAGTTCAACTTGATTCTTAAGCATAATCGGATGTCTAAATGCTAAATACTAACTTCTTCGAAGACTTTAAAAATTTAAAATTTTTATTATTCTCCTTCCACCAACTTAATCAACATTATTCTTAATAAAGAAAAAAAATAAAGGGTGCAATAAAGAATAGAAAAGAATATACCTGACTTAATGTATTTTTGGTCCAGCATAGATCTTGAAAATTTGGCTCTCCCTCCAACTTGTTCAATATAGGCCTAAAAAGAAAGTAAACTAAAAAGATAAATTAGATGAAAAAAAATAAATATTGAGTTGTCTCCTAACAAGTGCTAAGTTTACCATCTTCAGTCAGATACAATGTAGTCTATCTATCCCGTGTTGAATATTGGATTGAAAAATTTTAATGATTTTGGATTGCCTGTCTCAGAAAGACAGCTTGTGATCCCTTTATTGATAGATTCGTTGCTAATTTTGGAAAGATAGTGTTGATCCCATGATTGATTTAGATGATCATCAAACTTTAAGTATTTAAGTATTTAATCATGTATTTCAAAAGTGAATGTAGGTATTTTTAGATGTTCAAATTAAAAAAATTAATCCAAGAAAAGATCCACACAAAAATCACCAAGTCAAGAGCTTCAAAAAAATTAAATTGATAAGATCCTTGAAGAAGGGCAAAATTATAATTTTATCAAGTTAGAAGAAAATATATTTCAAAAGCCTCAAAAGCAACTAGAGAAAAATTCTGATCTTTTGGAGGTAATTGCATATTGTTTGGATGTCATATTTAGAAGAAAATTAAGTTTTAGCAAAAGGATCAACCCTAAGGATGACCCCTAGGTCATCCTCTTTTGAAATGGGTAGCTTGGCATGCTTTGGCATATTGTTTTTTATGGCCTAACAAAAAGGTCGACCCATGGGTCGACCTCTGTTGCATAAAAATAAAAAACAAAAGCTAAATTTTTTAGTGTAGTCCAAGTGCTGATACCTGAACACAAGATATCGACCTCAGATCATAGGGTGTCGACCCCAGATCAAAAAGTATTAACTCTTGTAGAAAAATATCGATCCCAATATCGAGACAAGCTGTAACAACTAGTTTTTTATACATTTTTAATGGGCCCTTTTCATTCCAAATGGCCAGTTCAAGCCCTCTAACGGTCCAAACTCTCTCTCTAGTCATTATGAAGACTATTTAAAGATTGAGAATCAAAAGAAAAAGAAGGAAAGTGGATTGAAAGTAAAAATCATTTAAGGTGTGAGGTTCATTGAATATCTAAAAAAAAAGAGAGAAAAGAGAGAATTTTGTACATCAAATTCAGAATACTTCTAAGTGTGATCATCCTCACTTATTCAAGCTTTCTCTCAGCCTTCAAAGAAGAGAATACAAAGCTTCAAGAGCTATCATTCAGCCTCTCCATCAATCTTTAAAAAGAGTTTTTTATTTTTTATTTTATGCTGAATTTTTTATTCTCTTGTATTTATGTTTCTTCATAATTTTCTTTGAGAAGAAAGAAACTTGGGGTGTAGGCTAATCCAAATCGGTAATTGAATGGTGTAAAGATTATGGTTGGTGCTCCTTATTTAAAATCAACTAGATTGATAGTGAACTCAAGAAAACTATCAATGTAGAGTTATGGTTGGTGAGCCTGGCAAAATCAATTGGATTTGTTTGTGATCTCAGATTAAAATAAATATACTATAATTTAGGAATTATAGTAAAATTTTCAAGAAAAGCTTGAGAAATAGATGTAGGTGTGGGGTTGCACCGAATTACTATAAATTTATTGTGTTTGTGTTATGCCTTGTTTTGTTCATTTTACTTGCTTACTTGCTTGACACTAGTTTAATTCATACATAGCTTCACTTAATTTTTAATTTCATTATCGTACATATATCATACACAATATAATTACTTAAATTAATCTCATTAGAAGTGCATATTTGCATTAGAGCTTAATTTAGCTAAGATTTTAAAAGAACCTAATTCACCCCTCCTCTTAGATTGCGATCTTTGGGCAATAAGTAGTATCAGAGTAGGTGCTCTGTGATTAATTATTGACCTAACCATCAAGCGTAAAAGATCTTGGTAACCCAAAATAGAATATCTTTTTAATGAAGGCCATTCCATTGATCGACCCTTACTATTTGATGACTCAAATTATACTTATTGGAAAGCTAGGATAAAAATCTTCATTCAAGCGCATGACTATAATCTATGGAAGATTATTGTGAATGGCCCTCACACATATAATGCATCATTTATTGATAAAGAATCAATGCACCTAAATGCTAAGGCCATGAATATACTTTATTTTTCCTTGAATTTAAATATATTTAATGCAATTTCTTCATGTATTTCAGCAAAACAAGTATAGGATAAATTAGAAACAATCTTTAAGAGAGCTGATCAAAAAGAAGAACCAAGCTTCCAAGAGGATAATCAAGCTCACCCCAGCATATGCCCATGGCTCATCAGGATGAAAAGAAAAAGAAAAAGAAGAAACAAAAGAAAAAGAAGGTATTGATAAAGGAGGAGCAAAGTAAAGAAGAGAATGAGAAAGAGGAGGAGGGTATAATAAGTTGTTGCCTCATGGCTCAAAATGATGAGGTATATTATGAACACTCCTCTGAATTTACTTTTAATGAATTATATGAAACCTTCAATGAGTTAATGGATGGGCATAAAAAGATAAGACTATAGAATAAAGAACTTAAAAAATTTAATCTATCTTCGGCTGAAGAGAAAAATAAAATTTTGAGTGAAAAAGAAGATCTATTAAAAAATATGAAAAATATGGCCAAAGAAAAGGAAGACTTACAACTTGAAACTTTAACTAAGAAAAAGAAAAATCTTACAAAATCTAAAAAATTTTTAGTTAAAGAAAAAGATAAACTTATGAAATCACCCAGATCTTTAAAGGATGAAAGAAAAATATATTTGAAATCTACAAAATCTTTAATAAAAAAAAAAGAAAAGTTTTTGATTTCTGAAAAATCTCTTTTAGAAGAAAATATTGAGCTTAAGAAGGAAAATGATGTTTTAAAATCCTTTGTAAAAGAAAATGAAAATCTTTTAAATGAAAAGAAAGAAATCTTAGGAGAAAATAAAAAATTAAAAAGAGAAATTGAGATTTTAAAACCTATTGCTGAAAAGTTTGCAATTAGCTTTCAAAATCTCCAATGTATGGTAAAAATCAATGGGGCTATTTTCAATAAAGTAGAAACCAACTTTAATATTTCAAGAAAATGGCAAAGTATTTTCATAAGAGCTTCAACTAAGGATCATAATATTAAGTGCTTTAAATGTAATCAAATTGACCATAAAATTTTGAAATATAATTTTAAAAGAATTGACTAAACCTTGATAAGATAAATTTGGATTCCAAAAGGAATCTTGAATACTAACTCCTATGGACCTAAAATGATTTGGGTACCAAAAATCATTAAGTGATTTTGCAGGTGCACCAAGGATTCAAATGAAATGAAAGGAAGAAAATTTTTATGGATATCTTGGAAATGAAAAGGGATGGATATTGATGCATGGTATAATCTAAATCTTTTCTAATATCATACCATCAATGATTGTTAAAGTTATTTTGATTGAATCTATTAACTTTAATATGATTTTATATTATATTTATTTGCTTAAATTTTTTTTCATATATTAATAAGATTAGTATGATTGATTGATTTTGATGTTTGAAATGAGATGAATATTTAGATTTTAAAAGTTCAATATGCTCTTCTCTAAGTATCATGTTATAATATAAATTAAAATTATTTTAAAATTCAACATGATATAATAGCTTTTCCATATCAATTTTGCAATTGATAAACTTAAATTAAAAGATGCTTAACTAGATATGAATATTTTAGAATTGCTAAACATACAAGTAAAACTAAGTTTGATATTCCTACTCAAAATGCTTGACGTGTTAAGTTGCATTGCATTTTAAAATTATCCTTAAGAACTTGAAATTTCATAGTTAGATCAAAACATAGAGCCAATATTTAGATTTCTCTCATTTTAACCTCAATTGATTTTATCCCCCAACTTGAAGAATGCCTTTCATACTTGGTATCAAATTGAATTTGAAATATGCTTTCATATTTTATTCATATTAATTTCAAGCAATGAATCTAAAAATTGATTTTTCTTTAATCTTTAAATGGTATCAAACTTTTAATAATATTATTAATTGATCTAAATTTTAGTTCTATTGATATCAAAAAAATTTCTAAGCAAATTATTCAATTTGATTTTCAAATAATTAGTATCAAGATAATTATTATTTATTTTAAATTTTAAAACTATTGGTATCAAAATTTTTATAATTGTATCAAATAGAAATTCAAAATTATCTTTAAAAATTATTGTTTGATCTAAATTTTAGTTCAATTGGTATCATAATTTATATTAAAAAATCTATTTCTATCTTGAATTTCATTGCATTATCTTTTGACAAAAAGAAAAAAATATTTTATTTCAAATCTGGTTTTGCATAGCTTATATGATATCATTTGAGATAAAATCAAGAATTTCATATCTTATCTAAACTTGATTAAATTATATTTCTTTAAACAAGAAAGATCTAAATTTAAACAAAATATCTCTCTATGCTTTATTTTGCATGATTTGTTGGTATCAATTCAAATTAACTTATCAAAATAATTTAATCTAAATTTAATTAATTCATCCTTTTTGATCAAAGACTTCAATGATTGATATCAAATAGATCATTATTGTCTTGCATTCTATTACTTTATCTTTGATAAAAAAAATATATATATATCCTTACATATAATCTAATTTGCCTAAATATATTTTTGACATTATACATTGAATAAATTATAAGATTGGTATCTTTATGCTTCAAATTGATTAATACTACTTAAGAAAAGAAATAGATATTTTTCAAAATTTTTTTTTATGATATATCCAAATTCTTCATTTTGAAAGAAGCTATTTATCTCAAATTTTTAAAGCTTAAAGCTATGCCTAAAACTAAATTTGAAAAGTATTTTTTTTTTGAATTTATAGTTTTGAGAAAAAAATACTATTAAAATTATATTTTATAAATAAGGGAGAAATATTTCTTAAATTCAATCTTATTCTGATTTTGGTTGAGTTGTACTGAAAGAAATAACTTTTAAATTAAAAAAAAAATTATATTGCTTGATTTGTTCATCTTTGATTTAAGTATTTATATATTTTTTGATTTATCAATTCATTCTTTGATTGATTTGATTGTGTTATCATTTCTAACAATCAATGAATATTTCAAAAATACTTTACATCAATCGATCATTTTGATATTGTCATGATTGAAAACATCCTATTGTAAATATTTTATTTTAAAATCAATAAAAATAAAATTATTATAAAAAAAATTTACTATATCATGATTATGATTGATTATTTGAGTGATGGTTGATTGTTTGAAACTCAATATGCTTATTTTAAATACGTGCAATTGAGAAAAAAAATACTAAAAAAAATAATTTGATCTCAAAAAATTATTTAATTTAAAATATCTTTATTTACAGAAGTAAGGAGGAGAATTTATTTAAGATGAATTAGTTACTAAATTGGTATCAATCAAATTTAAAAATCTGAGCTTAAAAATCAAATTAGTATTAGTTAAAGATTAATGTAGTATCAATTAAAGGTACTTAACTTGAAAGAAAAAAAGGAAGAATAAATTTAAAAATACATGTGATGAATTTTATGGTATTCACTTTTGAAAATAAGAGGAGAGACATTTACTGCAAATTGGTATTGAAAATATCGATATTAATCTCAAATTCTCAATCATTTATCTTATAATTTTCTCAAATTTGTACTTTATTTCAATTGATTTCAAACTCTCAATCAAATGCTTTATAGTCTTTTCAATTTATGCTTTTATGTGTTTATTCAATTTAATTTACTTGATTTAAAATACTATTGATTTAAAATAGTTTTAGATAAATAAATTATTCTTTAATAATTAAAAATTATTTAAAGTGGTATCGATAATATGCTAATTTCATATTTTGATTTGCATGATTATTCTTCATAATTGATTGGAGTTAAATTAAATTAAAAATATTTTTTTACTCCAAGAAATGAATTTCTAAACTTAATTTGGAAACTCGTTTAAAAATTTAAATTTGAAACTAAATTTCTGATGTATATTGCAAAATTCTTATGAATTATTTATATTGATCCAATTTTTACTCAAAGTAATAAATTTAAAAATGTGACTATCATTTGCTTTGATACTATTTATTTTATTCTACTCCATGTATTCATGATACATACCTTTTCTAAATTAAATTGATTGATTTTTTTTAAGAAAAGAAAAGAATAAGTATCATGTTATACTTGTTTTTCATTAAAAAGCTCTAATTTTTGAACTTAAATTGAAAATCTACATTAGTGGTGTTGGGGATAAATCCTGCTCCCACCGAAGTCCAATCTAATGCTTAGTCTAATGCAAATAGTAATCATGAAAGAGCTTCAATCAAGAATTTTTCCTCCAACGGTCGAACGCCAATCAAACTCTTTTCGGACTTCAATTGAACTCCTTTTGAATTTCTCCTTCAGTCGAATTTCTACAGAAGCCAAACTCCTTATGGACCTCTCCTACAATCGAATTCCTACAGAGCCGAACTCCTTCCGGACTTCTCCTTCAGTTGGATTTCTGCAAGAGTCAAAATCCTTTCAGATTTCTTCTTCAGTCGGATTTCTACACGAGTCGAACTCCTTCCGAATTTCTCCTTCAGTCAGATTTCTATAGGAGTCAAACTCCTTCCGAACTTCTCCTTCAGTCAAGTTCCTTCAGGAGTCGAACTCCTTCCGGACCTCTCCTTCAGTCAGATTTCTACAAGAGTCGAACTCCTTCCAGATTTGTCCTTCAGTCAGAATTTTATAGGAGCCGAAGTCCTTCCGGACTTCTCCTTCACTCAAGTTCCTCTAGGAGCTAAACTCCTTCCAGACCTCTCCTTCAGTCGGATTCCTACAGGAGCCGAACTCCTTCCAGACCTCTCCTTCAGTTAGATTTCTACAAGAGCCGAACTTCTTTCGGATTTTTCCTTCAGTCAAATTTCTATAGGAGCCAAACTTCTTTCGAACTTCTTCTTCAGTCAAGTTCCTCCAGGAGCCGAACTCCTTCTGAATTTCTCCTTCAGTCGGATTTCTACAGGAGCCAAACTCCTTCTGGACTTCTCCTTTAGTCAAGTTCCTCCAGGAGTCGAACTCCTTCCGAACCTCTCTTTCAGTCGGATTTTTACAAGAGCTGAACTCCTTCCAGACTTCTCCTTTAGTCAAGTTCCTCTAGGAGCCTGACTCCTTCCGGACCTCTTCTTTAGTCAAGTTCCTCCAGGAGCCGAACTCCTTCCGAATTTCTCCTTCAGTCGGATTTCTATAGGAGTCAAATTCCTTCCGGACTTCTCCTTTAGTCAAGTTCCTTCATTAGCCAAACTCCTTTCGGACCTCTCCTTCAGTCGGATTCCTACATGAGCCGAACTCCTTCCGAATTTCTCTTTCAATCAAGTTCCTTTAGGAGCTGAACTTCTTCTAGATTTTTCATTCAGTCGGATTTCTACAGAAGTCGAACTCCTTCCGAACTTCTCCTTCAATCAAGTTCCTCTAGGAGTCAAACTCCTTTCGGATTTCTCCTTCAGTTGGATTTTTTCAAGAGCCGAACTCCTTCTGGATTCCTCCTTTAGTCGGATTTCTGTGGGAGCCGAACTCCTTCCAAATTTCTCTAGGAGCCGAACTCCTTTCGGATTCCTCCAATCGAATTTCTATAAGGAGCCAACTCCTTCCAGATTTCTTCTTTAGTCCAGTACCTCCAGGAGCCAAACTCCTTCCGAACTTCTCCTTCAGTCAGATTCCTCCAGGAGCCGAACTTCTTTCAGACTTCTCCTTCAGTCAGACTCCTCTAGGAGCCGAACTCCTTCCAAATTTCTCCTTTAGTCCAGTGCCTCCAGGAGCCAAACTCCTTTTGGATTTCTCCTTTAATCTAGCTCCTTCAGGAGCCAAACTCCTTCCAGATTTCTCCTTCAGTCGGACTCCTTTAGAAGCCGAACTCCTTCCAAACTTCTTCAGTTGGATTCCTCTAGTGGATTACTTTCAAATTTCACCTAGCATTCCTCTCGAATGATCCCCTCTCACCATATTTTCTTTAAGAGTCCAAACTCCTTTGAAATTGATGTATTTCAAAGCTTTTCACCGACCAACTTCTGCTTCCTCTGAACTTTGACTATTAAATCTCAATGAATGGTCACTTCATGGCAATGGACACCACTCTCCATAACAAACTCCACGTGGCTCCGATCGTACCATTACTGGACAGTTACGATTATAACTATCAATCTGCTACAGGCTCCATCTCTAAAAGGGACCCTCCAAATATGTTTTCTCTAAGCTCTCTTCTCCTTCTCAAAATTCTACTGAATTCTTGCTTGAGCACTCTATTTCTATTAGCCAGAAGAGCTGACTTGATCGTCGGAGGATCCTATCGAAGCCACCACCATCGACTTCAGACGGGACTTTATTTTGCAGGTCATCGATGATGATCTTGTCTTCCTCGACTCTAGTTTGATCCAGCGTCAATCAGATTCTGTACCAACAGAATTGGCGCTAGAGGAAGGAGCCTCTGTTCCTGAGGTACCCTAGTTCTTAAAGAAGTGCTCAATCGATCTTGCTGACCTTCTTCTTTAAGATTCATCTCCACCCTCTTCCTCGATCCCAAGAAATGCCTCCAAAGAAGGTGACTACCTAGATATCTATCGCTTCTACCATCAGGTCTAAGCTAGATCCATCTTTTTCTGCTCCATCATCGATGCTTCAACCACCACCTCCACCGACGGTCATGGTGGATCCAGAGTAGTTTAACTTGCTGATGCAGTGGGTTTAGGGCCTCACCGAAATGGTGTAGGCCATGCGGCAGCCTCCGATGATGATTCTGCCAAAAAACCCACCATTAGGATGTCGGAAACCAGCCCTAAGGGAGAGCATTTGGCCTAGCATAGCTGTCGTCCTTGGGGAGGAGAAATAGAGAGTAGAGGATTCTTGCTTGGATCATAATTCTTCTTCGAAAGGGACCTTCCTCATCCACTGTCGGAAGCCATCCAAGATCTACGACTGAGACGACGTCCTCGATCACAAACTATGGAAGATGGATCAACGGATTGAAGAATTCTGCCATGTCGGTCCGACTCCCCATGACGACATCTGCACCGATCCATCTTTCTCTCTCCAAATTATGCAAGAGCCTGTTCCACCGAACTTCAAGCTTCCCCAACTTAAAAGCTACGATGGAACCTTTGATCCGATCGATTACCTGAAAGCCTTTCAGACTATGATGCTGCTCCATGGTGCATCATACGCCATATTATGCCGAGCTTTCCCATCTACTTTAAAGGGAGCGGCAAAAAATTAGTACTCGACATTGAAACCAAGTACGATCTTCTTCTTTGATCAGATGAGCCTTCAGTTTATGGCTCACTTCATCAGTAGCCGACGTCTGTGCTGAGGTTTGAATTTCTTGATGAATGTCAAGCAGAAGGAGGGCGAATCCATCCAAACTTACGTCACCCAGTTTAATGCTGCTGCATTGGAGGTTCGAAACCTGGATCAGTGTATTGCAATGGCTGTACTTAAGGGTGGCCTTCAGAAGAATAATTTGCTATTCTTCCTGGAGAAGAAGTATCCCAAGAACTTTGTCGATCTGCTAGCTCAGGCCGAGAGATATGCCCATGCAGAAGAAGCCTTCAGGTTGAAGGATGAAGAAGCCATAGGAGAGCGACAGGTGGGTGAGTCTAGTAAACCCATGGCTGATGGAGGGCTGAATGAAGTTTGGCCATGCTCACGGACTCTCTCCAAGCACAAGCGAGCTCGAACTCCTCCTCGAGCTCGTCATCAAAGAAGCCCCATCAAAAGGGCGTGAAGAATTCCTCCCCTTGGAAGGTTCCACAACTACGCCCCCCCTTAAAGCTCCTAAAACTCAAGTTCTGATGAAAATTAAGAATCAACTACCAAGACCAGAAGAATTACGATCTCCCCCAAATAAGTATGATCGAAGCAAGTACTGCCCCTACCATCGTGACGACGGCCACGATACTAAAGAATGCATTCAACTCTGAGATAAAATCGAGAATCTCATTAGGAGAGGTCGGCTGGGTCGATTCCTCAGATGCCGGCCTGAAGCAAGAGAAGATCGGCCAAGGGTGCTACTGTATCTAGAACCACTAATAAGAAAGAAATAACAAGAAGATCGACCGCCACTCGGCATCATCAACCCTATCTCTGGGGGACTTAGTGCTTCGGCGAGCCACCATCTCTCAACTTTAAAGCCAGGGGAAGCTTGCCCCAAATCAGAAAGGTTGGTATGAAATAGAGGAGATCGTCCGGCATGAAACTTATCACTTGAAGGAGTTCGGAGGAACAACGCTCCCACGATCTTTGAATTTAGAAAATCTAAGGATGTACTATCAGTAATTTTTCTTCAATAAAACTCCTCCATTTTAGTATTATTATTTCTTGGTGCGAAAATTATATGATGACAGAAAAGAAGCAATCAATAGTTGGCCCTATTAGGAATAGGAGGAGAACCTCATCCTAATATGAGTAAGTCGAAGGCCTTCAACCTCGGTTGGAGATAAGATCTCCCCCGAGCTTCTACGTCAATAGAAGATAAGATCTCCTTCAACCTCAGCTAGAGATAAGATCTCTCTCGAGCTTCAAAGTCTACGTCAACAAGAGATAAGATCTCCTTTAACCTCGATTGGAGATAAGATCTCCCTCGAGCTTCAGCGTCTACATCAACAGAAGATAAGATCTTCTTCAACTTGAACTTCAACCTCGACTGAAGATAAGATCTCCTTCGAGTTCCAACGTCTACGTCAATAGGAGATAAGATCTTCTTCAACCTCAGTTGGAGATAAGATCTCTTCTGAGCTTCAAAGTCTATGTCAACAGGAGATAAGATCTCCTTCAACCTCGGCTGGAGATATAAGATCTTTCCGAGCTTCAAAGTCTATGTCAATAGAAGATAAGATCTCTCTTTCAACCTCGACTGGAGATAAGATCTCCCCTGAGCTTCAACATCTACATCAATAGGAGATAAGATCTTCTTCAACCTCGGGCTGTAGATAAGATCTTCTCCCGAGCTTCAAAGTCTATGTCAATAGGAGATAAGATCTTCTTCAACCTCGACTGAAGATAAGATCTCCTCCGAGCTTCAATGTCTATATCAACAGGAGATAAGATCTCCTTCAACCTCGGCTGGAGATAAGATCTCTCCCGAGCTCCAATCCTTTAATAGAAGATAAGATCTCCTTCAACCTTAGTTGGAGATAAGATCTCTCCCGAGCTTCAAAGTCTACGTCAATAGGAGATAAGATCTCCTTCAACCTTGACTGAAGATAAGATCTCCCTCGAGCTTCAAAGTCTATGTCAATAGAAGATAAGATCTCCTTCAACCTCGGCTGGAGATAAGATCTCCCTCCGAGCTCTAATCCTTCAACAGGAGCTCCTTTAACCTCGGCTGAAGATAAAATTTTTTTTCGAGCTCCAATCTACTTCAATAGGAGATAAGATCTCCTTCAACCTCGGCTGGAGATAAGATCTCCCCCGAGCTTCAAAGTCTACGTCAATAGGACATAAGATCTCCTTTAACCTCAGTTGGAGATAAGATCTCCTCCGAGCTTCGTAGTCTATGTCAATCGGAGATAAAATCTCCTTCAACCTCGACTGGAGATAAGATCTCCTTCAACCTCGATTGGAGATAAGATCTCCTCCGAGCTTCAAAGTCTACATCAATAGGAGATAAGATCTCCTTCAATCTCGACTGGAGATAAGATCTCCTCCGAACTTCAAAGTCTATGCCAACAGAAGATAAGATCTTCTTTAACCTCGATTGGACATAAGATCTCCCTTGAGCTTCAGTGTCTACATCAACAAAAGATAAAATCTCCTTCAACTTCAACTTCAACCTCGGCTGGAGATAAGATCTTCCCCGAGCTTCGATGTCTACGTCAACAAGAGATAAGATCTTCTTCAACCTCGACTGAAGATAAGATCTCCCCCGAGCTTCAAAGCCTACGTCAATAGGAGATAAGTGCTCCTTCAACTTTGGCTGGAGATAAGATCTCCTCCGAGCTTCAAAGTCTATGTCAATAGAAGATAAGATCTCCCCCGAGCTTTAAAGCCTATGTCAACAGGAGATAAGATCTCTTTCAACCTCGGCTGAAGATAAGATCTCCTCGAGCTTTAAAGTCTACGTCAATAGGAGATAAGATGTCCTTCAACCTCGATTGGAGATAAGATCTCTTCCGAGTTTCAGCGTCTATATCAATAGGAGATAAGATCTCCTTCAACTTCAAATTCAATCTCGGCTGGAGATAAGATCTCCCCCAAACTTCAAAGTCTACGTTAATAAGAGATAAGATTTCCTTCAATCTTGGCTGGAGATAAGATCTCCCTCGAGCTTCAAAGTCTACGTCAATAGGAGATAGGATCTACTTCAACCTCGAATGGAGATAAGATCTCCCCTGAGCTTTAAAGTCCACGTCAACAGGAGATAAGATCTCCTTCAACCTCAGCTGGAGATAAGATCTTCCCCGAGCTTCAATGTCTATGTCAACAGGAGATAAGATCTCCTTCAACCTCGGCTGGAGATAAGATCTCCTCTGAGCTTCAACTTCAACGTCAACCTCGGCTGGAGACAAGATCTCACACGAGCTTCAACCGCAATATCAACAGGAGACAAGATCTCTTTGGATCTTGGCTGGAGGCAAGATCTTCCTCGAGCCTCAACTTTAACGTCAACCTCAGTTGGAGATAAGGTCTCCTCTGAGCTTCAACCCCAATGGGTGTAGAGCCCAAAAAAGAACTTCGACAGTCATCTTTTTGTACTCCCTTTCTTCGAATTTTGAACTCAAAAGTGGGGGGACTATTGTTGGGGATAAATTTTGCTCCCGTCGAAGTCCAGTCTAATGCTTAGCCTAATGCAATCGGTAATCACGAAAGAGCTTTAATCGAAAATTCTTCCTCCAATGGCCAAACTCTAGCCGAACTCCTTTCAAACTTCAACCAAACTTCTTTCGAATTTTTCCTTCAGTTGGATTTCTACAGGAGCCAAACTCCTTCCGGACATCTCTTTCAGTCGAATTCCTATAGGAGCCAAACTCCTTTAAGATTTCTCCTTCAGTCGGATTTCTATAAGAGCCGAACTCCTTTCGGATTTCTTCTTTAGTCGGATTTCTATAAGAGCCGAACTCCTTCCAGATTTTTTCTTTAGTCGGATTTCTACAGGAGCCAAACTCCTTCTAGACTTTTCCTTCAGTTAAGTTTCTCCAGGAGTCAAACTCCTTCTAGACCTCTTCTTTAGTTGGATTTCTATAAGAGCCAAACTTCTTTCGGATTTCTCCTTCAGTTAGATTTCTATAGAAGCCGAATTTCTTTCGAACTTCTCCTTCAGTCAAGTTCTTCCAGGAGCCAAACTCCTTTCGGACCTCTCCTTCAGTCGGATTCCTATAGGAGCCAAACTCCTTTCAGACTTCTCCTTTAGTCAAGTTCCTCCAGGAGTCGAACTTCTTTCAAACTTCTCCTTCAGTTGAATTTCTACAAGAGCTGAACTTCTTCTGAATTTCTTCTTTAGTTAGATTTCTATAGGAGCCGAACTTCTTCTGGACTTCTTCTTCAGTCAAGTTCCTCCAGGAGCTGAACTCCTTTCGAACCTCTCCTTCAGTCGGATTCCTACAGGAGCTAAACTCCTTTCGGACTTCTCCTTCAGTCAAGTTTCTCTAAGAGCCAAACTCCTTCTGGATTCTCCTTCAGTCGGATTTCTATAGGAGCGGAACTCCTTCTGGACTTCTCCTTCAGTTAAGTTCCTTCAGGAGCCAAACTCCTTTTGGACCTCTCCTTCAGTCGGATTTCTACAGAGAGCCAAACTCCTTTCGAACTTCTCCTTCAGTCAAGTTTCTCTAGGAGCCAAACTTCTTCTAAACTTCTTCAGTCGGATTTCTCCATTAGTCGAACTCCTTCCGAACTTCTCCTTCAGTCAAGTTCCTCCATTAGCCGAACTCCTTCCGGACCTCTTCTTCAATCAGATTTCTATAGGAGCCAAACTCTTTCTAGACTTCTCCTTTAGTCAAGTTCCTCCAGGAGCCAAACTTCTTTCAAATTTCTTCTTCAATTAGATTTCTACATGAGCCAAATTTCTTTTGAACTTCTCCTTCAATCAACTTCCTTCAGGAGCCGAACTCTTTCTAGATTTCTCCTTCAGTTGGATTTCTTCAGAAGCCAAACTCTTTCCGAGTTCCTCCTTCAGTTTGATTTCTACAGGAGTCGAACTCCTTTTGAATTTTTTTTTCAGTTCAGTGCCTCCAGGAGCCGAACTCCTTCCAGACTTCTCTTTCAGTCAGATTCCTCCAGAAGCCAAACTGCTTTCGAACTTCTCCTTCAGTCAGACTCCTTCAGGAGCTGAACTTCTTTCGGATTTTTCCTTCAATCTAGTGCCTCCAGGAGCCAAACTCCTTCCTAATTTTTCCTTCAGTCCAGCTCCTCTAGGAGCCAAACTCCTTCCAAACTTTTTCTTCAGTCGGACTCCTTCAGGAGCCAAACTTCTTTTGGATTTCTCCTTTAGTCAGATTCCTCCAGTGGATTACTTCTAAATTTTAGCTAGCATTCCTTTCGAATGATCTCCTCTAGTCATATTTTTTTTAGGAGTCTGAACTCCTCTGGAATTGATGTATGTCAAAGCTCTTCACCGACCAATGCCTACTTCCTCCAAACTTCGACTATTAAATCTCAATGAACGGTCACTTCATGGCAACGGATACCACTCTTCATAACAAACTCCACATGGTTCCGAGTGGCCCATTATTGGATGGTTACGGTCGTAACTATCAATCTGCTACAGGCTCCATCTGTAAAAGGGATCCTTCAAAAATATTTTCTCTAAGCTCTCTTCTCCTTCTCGAAACTCTACTAAATTCTTATCTGAGCACTCCATTTTTATTGGTTAGAAGAGCTAACTTGATCGTTGGTGGGTCCTGCTAGAGTCATACCACTGACTTCAGATGGAACTTTATTTTACAGATCTTCGACAGCAACCTCATCTTCCTCGACTCCAGCTTAATCCGGCGTCAACCAGATTCTGCACCAACAAGTGGTATCAAAAAGAATTTTGGCTTCAGACATTCTTTACTTGGTATCAATTGTGCTAAAATATCTTGAAAAAGTTCTATTCCTCAAATATCAAAATTTAAATATTTTGGAAAGGGGGAGAATGACATTAATATAAATTTGATATCAAATATGTTTACCTTTCATATTAAATATTCCATGAAGTTCAAATTTGATACCCTCTTAAACTTAAATTAAAATTTTCTAAATTAATATATTTATCTAAATTTTGATTGATTTTGATGATATTTCTTATTTTTTTTTCATAAGATTTTTTTTTGATATTATCAAAAAGGAGAGAAGAATTATTGAGTATATGCTATGCTTGAGCCTATAATATATTTCATGGAGCTTATTGAAAGTCTTTTAAAATCTATGAATTTGAATTTAAGTTAAATGAAAGCCTTCATGAAGTGTGCATTTATATTTATGTATATTATCACTTCATAATTTATACTAGCTAATTTATTAAAATATATCAAATTTTATTTCTTTGCATATACTCAGAGTTTTGCCATCATCATAAAGAGAGAGATTGTTGATCCCATGATTGATTTTGATGATTGCCAAACTTTGAATATTTAATTATTTAATAATATATTTCAAAAATGGATGTAGGTCTTTTTAGATGTTCAAATTGAAAAAATTAATCTAAGAAAAGATCCAAAAAAAAATTTATCAAGTCAAGAGCTTCAAGAAAATTAAATTGATAAAGATCCTTGAAGAAGGGCAAAATCATAATTTCATTAAGTTAGAAAAAAATATATTTTGAAAGCTTTAAAAATAACTAAATTTTTTTTTGATTTTTTTGGAGGCAATTGCACCTTTTTTGGATGTCATATTTGAAAGAAAATCAAGTTTTAGTAAAATGATCAACCTTAGGGATGATCTCTAGATCATCCTTTCTTGAAATGGGCAGCTTGGCATACTTTGGCATGTTGTTTTTGTATGGCCTAATAAAAAGACCGACCCCTAGTGAAAGGGTCAACGCATGAGTTGACCTCTATTGCATAAAAATAGAAAACAGAGGCTAAATTTTTAAGTGCAGTCTAAGGTGTCGACCATAGATCACAAGGTGTCAACCCCAGATCATAAGGTGTCAACCCCAAATAAAAAAATATTGACCTTTGCAGAAAAGTGTCAATCTCAATGTCAGGATTGGCTACAGTGGCTAGTTTTTTTACATTTTTTTATAGGACTTTTTCATTCCAAATGATCAGTTCAAGCCCTCCAATGGTCCAAACTCTCTCTTTAGCTATTATGAAGATTATTTAAAGATGGAGAATCAAAAGAAAAAGGAGAAAAGTGGATTGAAAGTAAAAATCATTCAAGGTATGAGGTTCATTGAATATCTAAAGAAAAAGAGAGAAAAGAGAGGACTTTGTGCATCAAATTCAGAGTGCTTCCAAGTGTGATCATCTTCAATTATTCAAGCTTCCTCTTAGTCTTCAAAGAAGAGAATATAAAGCTTCAAGAGCCATCATTCAGCCTCTCCATCAATCTTTAAAAAGAGTTCTTTTATTTTTTATTTTATGCTAAATTTTTTATTCTCTTGTATTTATGTTTCTTTACAAGTTTCTTTAGGAAAAAGAAACTTGGGGTGTAGGCTAGTCCAAGTTGGTAATTGGATAGTATAAAGATTGTGGTTGGTGCTTCTTATTTAAAACTAACTAGATTGATAGTGAACTAAGGAAAACTATTGGTGTAGGATTGTGGTTGGTAAGCTCGGCAAATCCAACTAGGTTTATTTATAATCTTGGATTAAAATAAATACACTGTAATCTAGAAATTATAGTAAAATTTTCAAGAAGAGCTTGAAAAATGAACGTAGGTGCAGGGTTGCACTGTTGTGCCTTGTTTTGTTCGTTTTACTTGCTTACTTGCTTGATACTAGTTTAATTCATACATAGTTTCAATCAATTTTCAATTCTTATTGCATATATCATATACAATACAATCACTTAAATTAATCTCATTAAAAGTACATATTTGCATTAGGACTTAATTTGGCCAAGATTTTAAAAGAACCCAATTCACCCCCCTCCTCTTATGTTGCTACCTCTAGGCCACAGATAGTTTATGACCATATTTCTAGACCTTTGTTTGTTAAGAATTTCTTCTATTTATTCTTCTAAAATGCTCATATATTTAGTTTTTGGGTAAGGAGTTAAGTCCGATGCAATGGGTATTGAAAAGGTGTCATTCAGTTCTAAACATTCATACTCAAATGTATTTAAAGATAGCTTCAATTCTAGAGGTAAATTAATATAAACTTACTTAAACAACTTCATTGGCTCCTTGTTGCATGCCCCTTGCTTTTTACTTGAAGAATCGACTTCTAGGGCTAAAGAGAATAGGACTTTAGATTTATAGATCTTGGGTAAATGATCTATTCTCTTCTTTTCTTTCTCTATCTCATTTAAATTGGAACCAGCATAAGTACTGTTGGTGCAATCACCATGGCATCATAAGCCCTAAACATGTTGCAAAAGCCCTAATCTTTAGCATGGACCTGAAGGGATCTTATGATGTTCTCTAAGGCAGCATACCTATGCTGGGGGCCTCCCTCCTTGGGCTTGAGGGAGGCGCCCCCTCTCTTTAGAGCTTCTTTAAGAACCTAGGGCAACAACACTAGAGAGAAGAGAGAAGAGAGAAGAGAGATTAAGGAAGAAAAAATCTGTATTGATTGCTTCTTTTTAAAATCCTAATACAACCTATATATTTATACATAGCCATTTGGCCCGACCAAAAACTTTCTTGGCTAATCCAATACATAAAAGCACTCACTAAGCCCATATATATCCATGTCTCCCATGCTCTCATCTCTTGGATCTAAAACTGACCCATACATGAGTTTTCCCCCTTAAGATCTTTCAAATCAGGCCTTAAGACTCTTAGGATAAATCTCTATCCTAGCCCCAAATAGATCCTTCACGTAGCTCTGCCCAAGCACTGAGCCGACTCGATCTCAGCACTAAATCGGCTAACCTGAGATTGCATCGGCTCAGTTTTAGACTGAGTTGACCCAGTTGCATGCTAGCCTACAGTCTCGAATGCGCTCCTCTTTTTTTGGCCTGTGTACTGAGACTTAGCTGACCCAGTCTAAGACTGAGCTGGCTAACTTGCAGAAACTATCCTTCTCTGCAGTCTTCATGCTTCGACTTTGGTTCTTGGCTCCACGTTGTGTTCCAGATCTCCGAAGCACCGACCAAGCCCCTTAAGGTCCTCAATACTTGGATCTCAAGCCCATGGAGGGCTAAACACCGCCTCCATCCTAGGACAACTCCTATCCTAGCTCTAGGATCACACCTATTTTAGAATCTTAGAGTTAATATCATGACTCCTCCCATGGCCTCCTAAGGCTTGGGAGCACCACCAATCCTCACAATCTCTATCTTAGTGTTCCAAGCCTTGGCAAACCCTTTGGCAATGTCCTCCTGCACGATCCTGCTGTCACTGCGCAATCTGATAGCCCCTTATGCAAACATTGCCTCCACCAATCCTCTTCAACTATTGTGCATCCTTAAGATCTTTGGGATGACTGCCTCCACTGCTGAAGGCTTTGGCTTGCTCTTCGTACTATCCTAGAATTATAGGATCCCTTTTGCTTAGTAGCTGCATCACTTTTTCTAAATTTTTCTAGAGAACCTATAATATCCCTGTACTAGCACATGCTGTACCACCTGACACGATCTCCTCAGAGCTACGCCTGTCTAACTACACACACTGCTCCATCTAGAACTATGCATCATCGATGCTGGTGCTAGGATATCGATCCTCCTGCACTCCTCCACTCTGAACTCATGCTAGATTTTCTCTTCACCTGTGAAGCCACCATCTAGACCTCTATCTAAAATTGAAGTCTACCTAATATCATAGAAGCTGACTCTATATCCAAGTCCCTCGAGGCAACCACCTAATGCTGCACTGTTAGGCCCGCCACTGTACCTCAAACACTATTGCTGTCCTCTTCAAAGCCATCTTGGATACCTCCACATCCCGTGGGCATCTCCAAAATCCAAGAGCTCATCTAGCTCTTCTGAATCCAGTGACTGAACCTTAGAAAATTTTACCCTAGCCTTCTCCTCTTTTGCCCCTGCACCAGCCATCGCTTCAGTTGTGCCCAGAGGAACTATAGCTCAAATCCTATCCTAGGCTCAAATCTATCTATCTCATCTCGAGGCTCCTGAGACTCCCTGACTCTATCTCAGACCTGCTCCCGATCTTCTTGAGATGCCTCCTGATACTCTTTGCTGAAATACCTTCCTTGATTGTTGCACCGTCGAGCCTCTCTCACCCCCGTGCCTCCAAGAAAGTACTATTATAGCACTTTAGTGCTCCCTGCCTCATCTCGACATCACCTTTCATAGGTATCCGGGTCCTCTTTTGCTACACACAATCCATCCTCCACCTGAACTATGACTTTTCCTGGTGCTTCTATAAAAGAAACCTGATCTAAGATACTTTCGGCTGCTAGATGCCTCTGGCACTCCCAAAGACTTTCTGGCTCCCCTTGAGACCTACTCTTGATCTTTCTAAGATGCCCCTAACATTCTTTGCTGAGATACCTTTCTTGACCGCTGCACCACTGAGCCTCTTTCAACCCCTATGCCTCCAAGGTAGCGCTACTATAGCACTCTAGCACTCCCTGACTCATCTCCGCACTGCTCTACAGCTACCCAGTCCTAACCTACTGGACCTCCATAGATCATCCATCTCCATCATCCCTAAGGCTCCATAAATTCATGCTCTGATTGAACCACTGAATACATCTTTGACTACTTTTCCGTCTTCCTACAATTGAAGGACGTATAGTCTATTCTTCAATCTTCCTTCGATCATTATCCCTTAGAAAATCTTTCTTCAACCATCAAATAGCGCCACACTGCCCATCTTTCTAGAGAATCCTGATACTCTCTGCTGAGCTACCTCTCTCGATTGCTGCACCACCGAGCCTCTCTCAGTCTTGCATCTCTAGGGAAGCACCATCGCAGCACTCCAACGCTCCTTATTTTGTCTACCATCATACACCTCGATCTTTCCACCAAGATCGACTAGCAAATCATGCACCCAAACCTTCCATCATGAAAAAAATCCTTTTCGTTAATCCTCTCAGCCTCCACCTTCAATCTACTACTTTCGGTTGGTCAAACCACAGCAATAATAAAGATAGATCTGAGACATACCATGGAATACTCATGTAGATTCCTGATTTTATCTTGTATGATTTCTCCTTCTCTTGCATGCACCATCAGGCTCTGATATCAATTATTGGAGCAATCACCATGGCATCACAAGCCTTGATACCATGTTGTGGAAGCCCTTGATCTTTAGCATGGACCTGAAGAGATCTTGTAATGTTCTCTAAGACAGCATACCATAGATCATCACCTAGATCTATGCTGGGACACCTCCCTCCTTGGGCTTGAGGGAGGCGCCCCCTCTCTCTAGAGCTTCTTCAAGAACATAGGGCAACAATACTAGAGAGAAGAGAGAAGAGAGATTGAGGAAGAAAATATCTATATTGATTATTTCTTTTTAAAGTCCTAATATAACCTATATATTTATATATAGCCATTAGACCTGACCAAAAACTCTCTTGGCTAACCCAATACATGAAAGCATTCATCGAGCCCATGTACACCCATGTCTCCCATGCTCTCATCCCCTAGATCTAAATCCGATCTATACATGAGTTAGCCCCATTAAAATCTCTCAAATCAGGCCTTAAGACCCCTAGGATAAGTTCCTATCCTAGCCCCAAATAGACCCTCCATGTAGTTTTGCCCGAGCACTGAGCTGGCTCAGTCTTAGCACTGAGCCGACTAACCTGAGACTAGGTTGGCTCAATTTTAGACTGAGCCAATCCAGTTGCATGCCATCTTGTAGTCCCGAACGTGCTTCTCTTTGTTTGGCCTATGCACTGAGACTTAGCCGACCCAGTCTGAGACTGAACCGGCTAACCTATGAAATTATCCTTCTCTGTAATCTTCATGCTTCGACTTTGATTTTTTGCTCCATCTTATATTTCAGATCTTCGAAGTACCAACCAAGTCCCTCAAGATCCTCATCACTTGGATCTCAAGCCCATGGAGGGCTAAACACCACCTCCACCCTAGGATAACTCCTATTCTAGCCCTAGGACCACACTTGCCCTAGATCCTAGAGTCAACACTCTGACTCCTTCCATGGCCTTTCAAGGCTTGGGAGCACTACCAATCCTCATAAGTACCAGTTTCAAGCTTAGGTTCATCTATGTGATTATTCTCAGTACTAATCTCTCTTTCTATATTTTTATTTTGGCTAGTATCAGTACTACTCTCTATCACCTGATCTTAGTATAGGTCCTTAAAAATTCTATCACTTCTAAGTTCAAAAATTATTTTGGCATTCTTAAAT
Organism: Cocos nucifera; assembly: GCA_006176705.1. Classification (NCBI taxonomy): domain Eukaryota; kingdom Viridiplantae; phylum Streptophyta; class Magnoliopsida; order Arecales; family Arecaceae; genus Cocos; species Cocos nucifera. The sequence goes on along the minus strand of QRFJ01000718.1, from coordinate 196,474 downwards.
TGGAGATTCTTAGGTGGAACATTGGATTGATAACTTGATCCAGGTGATTGATAGATATTAGATGGATTGTTTATAGGATTTGCTTGTAGTTAGCTCGGCAATTGACCTAGTTCTCTCCTAATAGTAGACTCAACTAATTATCCTATTTGTGCTTCTATCTTGGTGATGGATTGCTATTGAGTTATAATCAATTATTGCAGTTGGTTAGTCCTATCATCGGCTCGATTGGTCTATTGAGGAGGTGGGTATGATGGCTGATTATAATACAGTAGCTGGGTAGACTGACTAGGCTAACCTCTATTATAGGCATAGTTCTTATATTAGGGCCTATTTTAAAAGTTCTACATAGGTGGAATTTGGGTCTGAGCCTGAGTTTGTTGTGGTCTCCAAGAAAAATTAGGGTAGTTCCTCCAACCTAAGTTATATGTATTTAGAAATGGATCACTAACTAGCTTGGAGTAGTCTTGTACAGCTTAGACTTATTCTTGGATGAAAGGTGAAAACTGTGCAACCATGGGACATTTACTCGCATGATAGGTTGGGCTAGCACAGATAGAATAAATCTTCTGATAATTAGAGGGTGATATATATTGTGCAGGAGATTATTGACCTAGGGTTAAGAATTGATCTAACTTCTAGGCAAGAAGGTCGACTTTATCTAATTTCTGAACTATTAGATTCAAGTCAGCCTTAGAACTAGATTCTGGATATTTAAATTCATAGATCCCTATCAACTTTTGGTGAAGAATTGACCTTTTATAGAAAGATAATGAAGCATGGTTGATTGAGTTTTCACTCAAGATTTCAAATAAGGCATAGGTTTTATTATCATTTTTTCTCATAAATGTACCTCCACAAGATGCATTTACCATCTGTTTATACTGGTCTCCTAAATTCTCATAAAAAGGTTAAACTATTTGCTGCTTAAATAGACTATAGGTGGGTATTTTCTAAAAAGTTTCTTAAGTCTCTTCCATAACTCATGAATTTGTTCTCCTACAAGCCGAACAAATCCAGTGATGGCTTGCCTCATAATGATTCAACCAATGGGATAAAATTTCTTAAGAAATTCATATTGTAATTCAACCAAAGTTTTGATTGGTCTCCCTATTATTTTAAGCCAGTACTTGATTTTATTTTTTAATAAAAAAATAAAATCAGTCTAAGGGCATCATCAGTAAAATTTTGAATTTTTACCATAGAGCAGATTTTTAAGAAGTCATCTAGATGCTTATAAAGATCTTCATTAGTGTTCTCAAGAAAGGATGGAAGCATCTAGATTGTAGTCAACTTGATCTTATAGTGGCTTATAGGGATATCAGGTAAGTGGATACAAGTCGATGGATTAGAAATAGAAGAAATAAAATATTCCTTCATCTATCTAGGTAGTTCTCTAGGATTTTCAGCTATTTAATTATTAGGTTTAATATAGATCAGCCATTCAATTTCAGGTTTGGGTTCAATTAGGTTTGGAAAAAAATGATCTCCTACCGTACATGTACTAGTGCAACCCTAATGTATGATAAAAAAAAGTTTTTAGATTTATTATTATTTATTATTATTATATTAATTTTTTTAATTATTTTTAATTATTATTCTATTTTTTATTTTTTAATTTTATTATTATTTTATTTTTTAAAAGTTTTTAGATTATTTTATTATTATTAATTATTAATTTATTATATTTAACTTTTTATGATTTTAAATTTTTTAATGATTTTATTATTATTTTATTTATTATCTATTATTATTTATTATTTTTAATTTAAAATTTTATTTTATTTTAATTTTATTTAATTTATTATTATTATTATTTGAAGGGAAGAGAAAAAAAGAAGAAGAAAGAGAGAAAAGAGTTCTAAAAAAGAGAACTTAAGAAATTTTAGAGCTAAGAAGAGAGAGAAAAATTAGTTTTGATTAAATTTGATATTTTAGTTAGTAATTAAGTTAGACAATTAATCTTGACTAAGGATTGTCCTAGATCTAAATAGCTTCTAACTGTTAAGATCACCTTTAAGCCCTTCAAGTAAAAGATTAGCCACTTAACTGACTAAGTAAGTATAAGGTTGGTGGGAGTCCTTCCGTTGATTTTCTTAGACACTAATTATCTTAGCTAGGTAAGCTAACAAAACTAATTAAGTAACCATCTTCCTTTTGCAACGTGATTCCTAAACCACTTACCTTAGATATCAGTTAAACTGACTAATCCTAATCCAATCCAACTCTTATGATTTCTTATCCTAATAAGCTCGAGTTCCTAGGGCCGATGCCTAATTGATTTTAAATTAAAGGCTTAGGTTAATGAGGAATACTAGTTGATTGTTTGTGGGCTAAGGATGATCAAATTCCCATCTTATTTTATTTTAATTGGGTTATACCCTTAACTTGACTTAAAATGAATATGAACAATCAATTTCAAACAAGGGGTTTTATGCAACTAAATTAGATGCATGAAACTAATTGAACTTGAGAAGCTTACCTTATCTTCAGCAATCACCAATATAAAATAAATTTAATATGATGGATGCTCTAGCTTAGGATTTTTACTTTTATCATGAAGTTTTTAATTAGTTTTAAGTGGATATTTTTAAATTAATTTAAAAATAAAATAAATAATAAAAAAAGAGGTCTAGGATTAGGATTAATTGCACCAAATAAGATTGGAAGCTTCCTTCCTTATCCTAATTTTTTAACTTTTTTTCTATAAAATAAACAAAAAAGTTAATAAGTAATATTTATAAAAAAATATAAAATTTAAAAATTTATTTATAATTTAATTATAAAAAAATTAAAGAGATCAAAAATTTTAACACTCATGCCTTCTCCGACAATGGCATAAAAAACTTAATAGAATACGATGTTGCCATTAAGACACCATATTTATAAGTTTAATTCTAACTTTTTAAAAATATGTTGAAAGTAGTGAGTCAGATCGAATCTACAGAGAAGGCAGTATTTTAGTTTTAAAATTTTTGATTTTTATTAAAAAAAGAGAAATTTTTTAAAATAAAATTGAAGTCAAAAAATAAAATTATAAAAAAAAATAAAAATTAAATAATACTAAAAAATAAATTTGGTACTAAGATCTAGTATTTAGATCTTAGCATTTACTTATAGTAAAAATAAAGAGCAATTAAAAATAAAGAGTTGGAATTTAAAAGAGCATAAAAAGATAAATTTTGCATTAAAATTAAAATTCAAAATTTAAATAAATTAAAAAGATAAGAAAATAAATAAAAACTAGAATAATGGTCTTAATCTCGGATCGGCATGGGTATGAAGATGGCGTAGAAGACAAACTCTTCCTCTTGGCACTATTTGCCTCGAAGCAACCTTCAACTGAAAACCTAACTTTATCCTATACCATAGCTTCCCCTTGATTGAAGACACTATTTCTAGTCATCTGGTGGCCTTTAAATAGAGTGGAGAGAGAGCTAGCATGAAGAATCTAGATAAAAATCAATTCAAGACTCCTAAAATGAGTCAAATAAAGCTCCATGCTATTAATATAAACCCTTGGTTCATCGCAATTGTTGGTTTTGGATCCATTGCTCCAAAAAATACCAAAAACCCTTGTTTTATTGCCTAGGTCGAGTTGGATTGGCTTCTAGCCATCTGATCGCACTGATCAGGCGAATTTTTGTCATTAGATCAAGCAAAAACAATCTCCAGGATCCTTTTCCTAGTTGGATGGCTTCTCAACCATCAGATCTCAGTCAGGGCCTTTCCTCAGCCGTTGGATGGCGATTGGGAGGTCTGTAAACCGTTGGATGGCAATCAAGGAGAGTTGGAGAGTTTAAATCAAACAAGAACGAATACCAGCCATTGGATTTTAATTGAAAGAGAGCTAAATCATTGGATCATGCATTATTGTGCAGGTAGACCGCTGTGGACTGGGCTTACCGAAGACTCTAGTGAATTAGTGCACGGCTTTCCTTCAAAATTACCAAAATACCCCACACCCCGATCCAGCATGAGCCGTGTGTGTTTTGACATCAGCTTGATTTCAGCTAGGCTGGGCTATTGAAGGCGGGCACTGTAGGTTTGGGTGAATCGACTGAGCTGGTTTTCTTTTTTAATTTAATTTAATTTTCTTTTCTTCTTTTCTTTTTTCTTTAAATCTTCGTATCGGAGTCAATTTATGTCGAATTTGCTCCAAATTTACTTTATTTTAACTAGAAAAAATAAATTTTTTTATTTATGATTATATTTTCTAAAAAATAAATAAAAATATTAATTTTAAAAAATAAAAATAAATTAATTCATAAATTAATGCTTTTACCAATATATTTGTGATACTTATCACTCTTCTTGTCGAGGCTTTTCTTTCTCATGGCCTGCTTGCATAGTTTCTAGGCTTCTTTTGCTTGAGCATACTTCCAAGCTCAGGCTAGCAAATTAGTGTAATCCCTCCAAAACTTCTTATCGAGGGAGAAAATGAGGTGCTCATTCCACATACCTCTTTTGAGCATTGACATCGCCACCGATTCATTGAGGCTACACACCTCAAGCATAGTGGCACTGAAGCACGCAATGTAGTTGCACAGTGATTTATCCTCTTCTTGCTGGAGGGAGAAGAGGTTACCAAAGTTTCTTGGTGGAGCTTGTTGCTACCAAGGTGAGTGACGAACAACCTATCAAGCTGCTCGAATGAGTAGATGGACCTGAGTTGTAGTCTAGCAAACCATACCTGTGCTGACTTTCTGAGGATGGCTGGGACGATGAGGCAAAGGAGAGCATCCGAGGCATCCTGCAGCATCATGAGGGTTCAATAACTCTACAAGTGATCGAGAGGTTTCATGGAGCCATCATATTGCTCCAATTGAGGTACTTTGAACCAATGGGGAATCAACTCCTCTAGAATAGTCCCAGAGAATGGTGGCTAACAGTTAAAATTAAGGCTATTATTAACCCAATGAAGCTCGCTTGAAACTTCACCAAGGTAGTGCTCAATCTCTCAGACCTTCTTCTCAAGCTCTGCCTCCTATAGGGACTTCCTAGGTTTTGGGAGATGGATCGGGATTGAATCTCCAATGGAAGAAGAGCTTCTTGACTGTATCTCTTCTCTCAAGCTCGAACGGGAAGGACATCAAACTGCAAAGAAAGAAGGATAATGGGAATGTTGCTTGGGGATAGCCCTTGGGCTCGAGAAGTGAGATTATTGTGTGCGACAGGAAGGAGCCGACCGGGGGTCTAGCTCCACATGCTATCGCTGCTACTTTGTTATTTGTTAGAGTTATTATATAGTGCTGGTTAGTGCTCGAATCTAGGTATTGAGTGATGGTGGATCTATCATGGCCGGGGCTACACTGCAACGGACCTGCGGACAACACTACTTAGGCTATGATGGATAGATCGCTGGTGAGAGCTAGTAGAGTTTTGCGCTCTAATCTGCACCATGCTTTCTTTCTCTTCCAAAGGGTTGAGCCCTTTTTCTAGCATCAATCTGCTGCCACAAAATTTTGGAAAGATGTTGATGTGGCTAGAGCTGGATATTACCCATGATTCGTGACACCAGAGGGTATTTACAAAGAAAGTCCGTACATGTCGGGGGTATTCTGACAAGGGACCCTCCGATACTTAAGGTCAGTTGGAGCCTTGGAAATAATGGAGAGAAAAGAGAGAGCCTAGAGAGTGGAGTGAGTCCTTCCTCCTTCCCCTTTTAGGGTTTGCTTTCCACTTGAGTTGCTTATCCCTTACCTGGGGGTCCCTTTCTGCTGCCCAGCTAGACAACCCAAGAGGGGGGAAGTGAATTGGATTTTTAAAACTTAAGACAATTATGTGCAGAAACTAATAAATTAAGTGTAGAGTAAAGGTGTAGTGAGAACTAAATGAGATATGTAAGCAAGAGATAATCACACACACAAGACATGAGCTTTTATAGTGGTTCGATGCACTCCTAGTACGTACGTCCACTCCCCAAGCAAGACTCTTAAAAATTTTACTATAATTCCTCAAGATTATAGTTGGATAGTTTTTCTGGGCTCTCTATCCCCAAATCCAGTTGATTTTATCCTAGGTTTACCAACCACAATCTTTACACACCTCAACCAAGGCTACATAATCTAATTGGAGAGGAGAGTTAACCCTATCCCTTAGTTTTAGCTCCTACTGAAACTAATTACACAGTCAAACGAAATCAAGATTTTACAACAGAAGAAGCTCCTTTGATGAGCTGATTTGTTGTCGATGTAGCTTGATGATTGTCTCCTTCAATGCTGGTAGTTAATACTCTTGGAGAACTCTTTAATGCTTGCTAAGAATGAGAGAATATTTTTTTTAAAGTAGGTGTGCTCTTGAAAAAATTGAAAGTTATATTTTTCTCTCTTTTTCATATATCTTTAAATGTCTCTTTTTTCTTTTTTTATATCTGGACCATTCCCTCTAAGTTTGAAATGATTGAAGTCCAAAAAACTACAAATCTGACCATTGGAGGTGAGAACTAGCCATTGGGGAAGAAAAAAGTCCATTGTAGAACTATCCATTGAAGACCGTCAGCATGTTTCGAGACCTCTTGGTTGATTACGAGTCATCTCAGTTCCACTTCGGGTCCCCTTGGTTGCTCCATGAGTCATCTTGTTCTCAAGTGCTTGAAAATATCTTTCTAAAAATTTTTACACCCTGAGATTGAGTCCTCTCGATTTTGACGTAGATGTCTCACCGCAACTTTGAGAGCCCTTGAAAATACTTGCAGTCATCTCGATCTTAGTGCACAAAAACAAGATTTCTATCTCCTGAGATGTCGGAGATGACTCGGGCTGATTTCGAGTCCTCTTTACCTCGTGCCAAGCCAGCATGCCAAATAGCTTGGAGATGACTCTAAATTTTGTAGAGATGGCTCGAATTCATTCCAAGGCCTTTTTGAATTAGAATTTTATGACAAATCATTATCTTTTAAGCTTGACTTGAATTGCATTAGATTTCTTTCTTGTCTTGGTCAAAGTGCTCTCTTCCTTTCAATCTTTAGAATACTTAGAAAAAAATTATCAGTAATCATGTACTCTAATGTTTGGTTATCATCAAAATCACTTAGGAGGTCAACAATCTTTCTCTTTTTGATGATGACAAAATATTATGCACTCTAAGAATAGTGTAAACAATATATATAACATGTATACTAAACACAGGGAGTGATTCTTCAATATAACATATTCAATTTATGAAGTACTCAAGTTACCAATATTTTATCAATACTCCTTAAAATATGCTTTTTTAATTTGTATAATCTTAATTTGTATAAATTTTACCTATATGAACTTCTCCTTAGATTGTATTTGAGTTAAGTGTTCCTTTCTTGTTGCATTGACATACATTTTTCTTTTTAATTAAGATTGTCATAATTTTCTCCTTTTAATCATCATCAAAATCACATAAAGAAGTGCAAATGATAGTGAGAAATGCAAATGTAAGAAACATTTAATTCATTGCAAAAGGAGAAATTACATTAATATAAGTGCATATTGATTTACAAAAAGAGGCATCCCATTAATATACACAAAACGAAGCAAAACTCAGTACATAGTTAAAAAAAAAACTAGACGTAGTCTTCATCATAAAGAAATTCGATAATGGGTTTAGAAGTGGAATGGGGTCTAGTAGAGAAAAGATGAGGGGTTGGTCTAGGAGAGAGAGAAGGTCAAGAGGAAGAGGAAGGAGTCTGAGATCCAAGATTTTCAATATTCTCCATAATCCATCAAAGAGTGGTGATGATCACATCTGCACAAGTACACTGAGTAATTATATTTTCTTCCACTCTCCTGGCAACCTTGGTAGTCTTCATAGCTAAAGTTTCAACTTGTGCTGATGATCCATGCTGCTTTTTTACTAGAATTTCCAGCTTCTAAGATATACTGCTAATCTGCTAACTAAGCATTTTAGTCTGCCCTTCTATAGAGATCCTCTGCTCCTCAATATTTAGCAAAATTTGATTCTTCAAATCAGATAGCAGTTCAGTCATTTTTTCTACGACTTGCTCCACAACCTGCTCCACAACTTGCTCAACTAATCTATCCATACTAAATTCTGGAGGTAGAATAGGTATTTATCTATGATGATCCTAAGGTGTGTGGAGATCCAGGGGCTGTGAATGAGGGACCAACGACAGAAGGAGATGGTGCGGCTGCTAAGGGAAGAGAGGGTCCTTGAACTTTAGGCTCTCTCCAGCAACTACATTTTCATCTGATCTGACCCATCTATCTCCTTTCTTTATAATTTTTATCTTATGCAATGTGCCTTCATTGAAATAATTAGTGCGTGCAAGTCCCTTAAAATCTTCACCTTCTAAATCTACCCTAGAGTCCTTGAATATCAGTGTGAAGATCATTCCATAAGGGAGACAGGTCTTGCATTTGTTTGTAGTATCCTTTATTTGTTGAAGCATTAAGGAAGGAAAGTTTATTGGAGTGGCTTTTATCAAAAAATATATAACAGCAAGCTCCCTCTTTCCTATCCAGTCACGTCTGCCAATCTTAGGAAATATGATGTGGCCTACAATACTATGTAGCAACCTCATTTCAATAGATAGATGGTTTGCTACTAATTGCCCAATTTCATTTATTTTTTTCCTTTCTAGAACACATTTCAAGGCTTCAACTTTGTCAGATAAATCCAAGTAGCAAATCCCAGACCTAAGCACCTCCAACAAATGCCCTAACCTCCTTTCATCTAGGATAATGTTAACACTTTTCACCATTGATTCAACTTTGGACTCTCCTTCAAATTTTATATTGTTAAAAAACTTTTTGACTAGGTCTAGATAAAAATTTACCTCAAGGAAATAGAGTTTTTTTCCAACCTTGCTGCTGTATCCAAGACCCAATGCAGAAGTTCTCTCAATCTAGGAAGTCAAGATCCACTTTGTCATGTAGGAATGTTTTGGATGGTGAAGAACAAACGAGAATGGGAAGAATGAGCTACTGGTGAAGTCTAGGAGCTGTTCCATTGCCTCTTTGCCCTACTTTCTATCGACGGAGTGATGCATGGTCGCTTGGCAGTAGTGGATTTCATTTTTGGTGCCATTTGAATCTTGGATTCCGATGAAAAGGGAAATGGAACAGTTATTTGAAGGATTGGAAGGAGTTGGAGGGAGTTCAAAGGGGTTTGGAGTGAGAGATCTTAGTGAATAGGAGAAAAAAATGAAGCCGAGTGTTTTTTGAAAATCTGATAAAATGAGGGCTCATGAAAAATGAGATGACTTAATCCAAATAAAGATATCTCAAAAATCGAGATGACTCGAGTCTTCAACCAAGATGACTTGGGTATAGATATAGAAAATAAATTAAGATGTAATTTGAGACTAAATTTTCTTAAGTTTTTCTTGACATAAACAAGGCTAATAAAGATGGCATGTAGGCACAAAATAATTCAATAATTGTAGAATAAAACAAATTTAAAGTAGATTACAAATTTCACGCCCACCTCTGTTTTTTGAAAATCTATTTTCATTTAAAGATTTTGTGAAAATATTAGCAAGTTGATTTTCAATTGAGATCAATTAAAGCATAATATTCTTATTTTGAGTATGATCTTTAATGAAATGATGTCTAATTTTAATATGTTTAGTTTTTTAATGTTAGATAGGATTTTTGGTTAAGTTTATGGCACTAGTGTTGTCACAGCTAATGAGAATATTATTTTGTTTAATTCCAAAATCTTTAAATTATTATTTAATTCAAAGTATTTATGCGCAGCAACTTCTTGGAGCAACATATTCGGTCTCGGTCGTTGATAATGCCATGAAGTTTTACTTCTTGCTGTACCATGAGATTAAGTTTAATCCTAGAAATTGGCATGTGCCACTAGTATTTTTTTCTATCTATTCCATCCTCTATAATAAGCATCAGAGTATCCTATTAAGTCAATTAAGAATTATTTTGAGTACCATAACCTTAAGTTATTTGTATTAACAAGATATCTAAAAATTCTTTTAACAGCTAATAAGTGTGATTCTTTATGATTGGATTGGAATCTTGCACACATGTAAATACTAAATAAAATATCAGGCCTACTTGCAGTTAAATAAAGTAGTGAACCTATAATACCTCTGTAGAGCTTTTTACTACTACAGTAAAGGGCTACGACAGTGGTTCACAATCACTGCCGTAGCCTAAAAAATTACTGCCATAGCTTACGATAGGGGTTAGTTAATCGCTGTCATTATGGCCATCACCATAAGTTCATGGTAGTAGTTTTTGCAGCGGTTATAGTAACCACTATCATAGATCACCTATGGCAGTGGTTATAGTAACCACTGTCATAGAAAGTCTATAGTAGCGATTTCGTAACCACTGCTATAGATGACTTATAGCAGCGATTTTCTAACTGCTAGCTGCTGCCATAGATGACCTATGGCAGCGGTTCATAAACTGCTATAGCGATTGATAAACCATTGCCATAGAACGATTAATCAACTGCTGCTATAGGTTCTATGGCAGCGATTTTTGCAACTGCAACCATAGGTTATGGCAGTGGTTGGCATGTGATCTACGACAACGATTTTGCAACCACTATCATAGATTCTGAAAAATAAAAAATATAATTTTTTTAATTTTTATTTTTTATTTGATAAATATAATTTAATATATAATATAAGAAAATATTATAAACATAAGAATATTTCTAAAATGTTCAAATTTTATTACTAAATAAAATTTATTTTAATATTTTTTTAAAAAAAATATCAAAAGTCTGTTAAATCTACATCTAAGTTATTATTACTGGGAGGAGATGGAGCACAAGTTAGAGGAGCTGGAGCTAAAATGCCGGTTAACATGTCCTTAAGGTCCATAAAGTCAGCTTCAAAATATGTGTTGAGCCTCTTAGCATAGCGGCCATGATGCCCTATAGCTGAGCAGTCTGATCCCTAAAATGAGCAGCCTGGTTCCTAGCCTGAGCTACCTATGCCAATGCCTCATCAAGCTACTCCTGACTGATGACATCAGAAGTACATGAAGAGATGCTCACCTCAAACTAGTAGCTCATCGACATATGTCCAGGCCTGCATCGAATTCTCCTAAAGTGCTCAGAACCCAAGATCTAAGATAAATGGTCCTGGGGGCCAGAGGTGTCTGGGCCTTCGCTTACGAGCGTGTCTAACTGCTCCTGTAATTGCAAATTCGAATAAAATATCATAAGAAATATTATAATACTAATCATAATACCCTATTTATTACTTACAAAAATTCTTCCAATCATGGTGTTCATCGGCATGCCCTTCTTGTCCGTACGATTGGATCGAAAGATAGCACTATGAGTGAGCTTCACCCCCTCTCTCATCAGCTATAATAATGGATTGGTTTATTAAAAATATGCAAAAAAATATCAATTTAATTTACAAACAAAGATTCAGAATTCATTACCTCTCTATGCATATGACTGACCATAGACTCACGATCGAGGGTATGCGTGTACTCCTGAGCTATTCGATTCTCCTGGTTCTAATGGGAGACAACCTAAAAAATATTTAAATAAATAATAAATATTTAAAAAAATATTTAAATATAATTTTAAGTGTATTGAAAAATTTAGAAATTAGAAATTTAAATCTAAAACTCCTAGCTCCTCCAATGACTAACCATCCCCTCCCACTGATTTGGGAGAGTCCAGAATCTAAGGAACAAGCTCCTTTGGAGTGTCCTGTCGGTGCTTCAGCCACCATCTGTGGAGCTTGACCTTGAAGTTCTGGTATAATTTTTTAATTTTCTTCAGTTGAACATCTCGAGCCCTCTCATGATCTGGAAAGTCATATCTTATTTGCACAATATTATCAAAAGTTAGTTACAAAATTATTCTAATCAAACATAGTATAAAAATATTAAATACATAATATAATTAAGATACACTTATCCATATCTCTTTTCATATCCAGTCCCAGACACCAGCATCCATCAATCTCCAGTCTATGAGCAGTACTGGAATGATGTCGGATCACCTCATAAGTATTCCGAAAAAGAAATGCATCTCCCACACAGCCTTCCAAACTGGCCTCCCCTTCTGATCATACTCTACCATCACCTGATGCTGGCGGTTTCATACATGCGGCATGCATGTGGGATCGCGAAATGCCCTATTGTATGATGCACCTACAATAAAAATACATTATACAAATATATAAGAGTGTACAATAACTATATAAATAAATAAATAAATAATATAATATAATAAAAATATATACTCACTAGCCATGGGATCGTGCGATGTGGATGCCAGTAGAGACTCATCAGTGGGTGGAGCATGTGCTGGAGATGTGGCTAACGATGGAGGCTCAGATGCCAATGGAGAAGTAGATGTTGGTGGATGAGTAGATGTTGATGGTCCCTGGGTAGCTGATGTAGAGGTGGATAGAGTATACTCCACCTACAACTTAGATGCGGAGCTCCACGTTGCCCACCGAGGGATGGAGGTAAAAGCTAGATGGCATTTCGGTGCCATCATGACGTGCAACATTAATGAACATTAACCAATATAACATATTGAATAATAATATTAGTAGAGCATCAATAAGACTCTAATTAACTGGAGTCTATTTAAATCTTACCATACTTTTATATCATGCTCTGTTGATAGGAAAGATCAAGCATGCGATATCGAGCTTGGCATTGTACAACAATGCTGCTTACCAAAGCACGTATCTAGTAGCGAAAACAAGCAGTATCTAGAAAATATTGCATTGAAAATCAATGTTAATCTAGATGATTATTCTTTCTGATATATCTTCATGGATAGGTTGAGCTCATCGTAGATATTCAAGAAATTACAGTATATGATGCGGAGGGTTCCCTCCCCCTTCAAGAGGAATTGCACTGCATACCAGACATTTCGGTGAAAGCTAGATGACATTTTGGTGCCATCATGACTTGCAATGTTAATGAACATTAACCAATATAACATGTTAAATAATAATATTAGTAGAGCATTAATAAATAAATTTTAATATTTATACCAGAATGTTGAAGTCATCGCTTAGTGGCATCTATAATATAGACATCACCATCGCTCCTGACAAATGTATCTGGGACTTGATAGTACCAGGTAAGTTTTATCCTAGAAGAGCATTTTGTATGCATGGTCCAACATCATCATTAACCTCAGTATCATCAAAGATATGTCTAGTCACCATCCTCACAATGACACCCCATTGAGGCTCCAAGGGATCACTAACTAGAAGACTTGACTAGCTTAGAAGACAAATATATACGATTTTTCAGTGCGGAGATGGCATTGCATGTTGATGAGAGTAAAACCATACTCATCAATCTTCATCCCTGACTGAGACAAGGTATCAAATCAATCTTACTTCATCAATGCAATCCTCTCTTTAGAATGGTAGTCCAAGATGACTATTTTCTCCACCACTCCATAATAGTTCAAATCCTTCGTATGAGGCTATGAATTTCTTGAGCTAGCATAACACCTAGTGGTGGTGCTCAACATCACACCACTATTTTATGTTGCCATATTTATGGACCGATTGTAAATATTAAACCTATAGCCATTAATGATGAGCTATTTGTACTCATGCATGGTACGATTAGGATCCATTGAAAGAGCACACACTTCAGGGCTTACATCACGGAGCAGTAATCTTGATACCTAATTAAAGAGATGACATCTAATTAGTAAACATGTTCAAATAAGTTGCACAAGATAAGAATATGTAATCGCTTACATGATCTTTAAACCATTTAGAAAATTTTTTGCTGTGCATTTTCTTTTTTTTTGGCATACTTAGAGCACCATATTTTACTCTTATGATCTTCTTGTGTTTGTTACATGCATAAAGAATAAATTTAAGTATAATTAGGTATTTTTTTCTAAGTACTATGAAATAAATAAAGCTGAGTGACTTACCTTATGTATGGCTCAATGACATCATAGTCGAAGAGCACGTAGCAGTGCACCTTATCTCTTTCCTCAATGCTTAAATCAGTAAGATAGTATGGATATGGAATGGACTCAAATGCAGGCTCAATTGGCTCATATTGATCATCTTGATTTCTCATTGGTCGGTTACGATGTGTCTCAAGCTTATTTAAGTACATGGTATAAAAATCCTTACACTCTTGACCCAAATAATCTTTTTTTATGATCCCTTTGGGCGATTCATATTCCTTATATAAGATTTTAGCATTTGAATATTCCTCTCAGTGGGGTATATCCATCGATAGAACTTTTGAGGTATATAGGTTGATATGCCATTTTTATTTTGTTTCTGTCTTGATATACCACACCTTGTGCACTCATTTTGGTTGACATCCTCCTTCCAAATAGGGCATGCAATTATTGGGACATACATGTATCTTGGTATAAGTAAAGCACAGCTATTCAATAATCTTTGATGCCACATAATTATTCTTCGAAATTTATGCATTGTTCGAAAGAATATCCTCCAAAAGCTCTAGTATGCAGTTCACTCAATTATTACTAAATCCATTGGAGTATTTTACATGATACAATCAGATTAAGAACTTCAGCTTCACCATCTTTTCACACTTGGGATATAATGGAATATTAGTATCCTCCATCAACTTACAGACCTTCTTCACATCCTCAATATTTATCATTCCACCATCTACAGGATCAGGCGTGGACATAGATGCACCATCATTATGGCCAATAAATGAAAAAATATCATGAATCATTTATTCTACTCTCTCATCTTGTTGATTGCCTCCTTGTAGCCTACCCTCATTATGTTGATCTCAACAAATTTCATAACTGACTTTAAAGCCATAAATAGTGAGGTGATCATTTACATCTTGACAAGATAGCCATGGTCCATCCATATACTTCTTACAAGGATATTGGATATGTCTATGGTCCCCAAATTTTTTTATAGCAAAATTTAAAAATTTTTGAAGTCCAGCCTTATATTCTAGCAAGAGCCTACTAAACTTCATCCACCACTTATCCATTTTAAAAATGGTGATACTGCAATTAAATCATGTATAAAACTTAAATTATATACCAATGCATTGTAAACAACTTATAAGCCATAACTGACATTAAATATTATTTTCATATATATCTAATTAAATGCATCTTATTACTAACTAATAGATAAACATAGGTCCTATCCTATTCAAAAATTGCATTAATTCTATAGATTCATTACAGTAATCAAACGATACACAACATAGACTGAAAGAAATTTTGATAGCATTTTTTTTTAGTTCTTTCGTGTAGAAAGAATAAAAAAAAATATTGTTAGAAATTTCTTTCGAAACCCTCAGTATACCGTTTGATTATTGTAACTACCTATAGAATTATTTATAATTTTTAAACTATCTAAATTGGACAATCAATTGATCATGGTACATAATTCTTCCATTCATATAAAAAATATATAAATGTATGGGTGTCGACGATTATGTACACTAATCAATTGATAGGCTTATCATTATGAAACACAATAAACAAAAGCAACAAGATATAAATAGTAACCTAGAAAATATTATGGAATAAATTCCACAACATGAATTACATTCATAAATAATTAAGGAAAAGCAATAAATAATTTCACTTTCTATTAGCGATGGGGGTTCTCTTAGTGGTCAGCATGGCCCACGGTCGGGGGCATGCCCCAAAATCCATTGATAGGGGTGAAGATTCTCTTAGCAGCCAGCACAGCTCATGGCTACTAGCATAGCCAAGAACCTGTCGACGGAGGTTTCCTTATTCGTCGGTATTGCCTAAGGCTATCCACGGTCGTTGACATGGCCTAGGGCCATCCACGATTGCTGACACGACACGGTCTAAGGCTACTAGCCCAGTCTAATCAAGAATCCACCGACATGATCCAGAACCAATCGATAGGAGTTCTCTTATCCATCGGCATGACCCACAACCAATGGATAATATAATATTTATAATATTTATTATAAATATTATTAATATTATTATAAATACTATAAATAATTAATAAATATTATTATAAATTTTTTTTAAAAAAATCATATCTACGGTTATGGAGAGGAGGTTGCATAGAGCTCAGAGGGTCATCGACGGTGGTGCTAGAGAGAGACGGTGGTGCTAAAGTAAGCCTATAAGAGAGACACAAGATAGTGAGATACAAAGAGAGAAAGATAAAGAGGAAAGAGAGAGAGATAGAGAAAAGAGGGAGTGATAAATAGATAGAAAGAGGGAAGAGAGAGATAGAGAAAGAGAGAGGAAGAAGGGAGGGGTGGGTCGAGTCGAGAGAAGAGAGGAGAGAGAGAGAGAGAGCAGGAGGGGGTGGGTCAGGTCGATGGAAGAGAGGAGAGAAAGAGAGAGGGAGAGAGAGTAGGGAGGGGTCGGGACTGGGTTGGCCGAGGAAGAAGGGGGAAGTGGTAGAGCTGGTGGATGAGCCGACCTAAAAAGAAGAAGGAGGAGGAGGAGGTGGCGAGGCCAGTGGCCGGACCAGTCGGGGAAGAAGGGGCAGGCGGGGAAGGTGGTGGTGGCGATGGTCGGGCTGACCGAGGAAGAAGGAGGAGGCGGGGGTGTAGGCAGCATCGATCGAGGAAGAAAGACAAGACGGGGGAGGAGGTGGCGTCAATTGGAGAAGAAAAAGGAGGCAAGGGAGGAGGTGGCATCGATCGGGGAAGGAAATGAAGAGGAGGGGCCTCACCGACGGTGGAGAGGAAAGGGAGAGAGAGCTCGGAGGAAAAATAAAATTAGGGATGGGCAGATGAAAAAAATAATCTAATCTATGGTAGCAATTTTCGGACCATTGCCATAGGTCTACGACAGTATTTATTGAAAACCACTGCCATAGATTAGTAATCAAATTTTTTATTTTTTTAAATATTATATAATTCTAAAATTTAATGTCCATCTTCATCATTCATTATCTAAATAATTATCATTAGAATGTCATCACAAAAGATCATCTCGATCCGATAGCCTTAGCTTCATCGATCAGTAAAATTTGATTTTGACGACCATGAATGATGGCACGATGATCTGATAGATGGAGACCATCGATGGATCCAAAAATCTATAATAATGATCTTGGTGATATTTGTAGCACATTATCAAAGTTTTACTTCAATTAGATATCGTTATCATGGTCAATTTAGTACATAATAATTTTGACCATTAAATGAGAAACTAGTGATCAAAGGACCAAACGACATTCGATTGTGAGATAATTTTTTAGATAAATGATCTTGGCTACTATTATAATTATTTTTATAGTGATGATTATAAAATTCAAATCGTGGGTCCAAGAACGATCCAAAACTATACATCTCTCGATATCCATTCTTAAACTCCTTTAGTAATTATGCTTGTGCTTTTGCAAGATCTACTTAACATGAATAGTTCATATAGAAATGATTTGAATTTTATGATCATCATCATATAAAATAATTAAAATTATAGTAAAGATCATTTAACTAAAAAATTATCTTGTAATCGAATGTCGTTTGGTCTTTTGATCACTTATTTCTCATTTAACGATCGAAATCATTCCATACTAAATTAACCATGATAATGATATTTGATTGAAGTAAAACTTTGATAGTGTGCTATAAATATTACCAAGATCATCATTTCAGATTTTTGAATCCATCGATAGTCTTCATTTATAAGATCATCGTGCCATCGTTCGTTGTTGTCAAAATCAAATTTTACTGATCGATGAAGCTAGGGCTATTAGATCGAGGTGGTCTTTTATGATAATACTCTAATGATAATTATTTAAATAATGAATAGTGAAGATGGGTATTAAATTTTATAATTATATAATATTTAAAAAAAAATATGAAAAAAGATATAGCAACGGTTATATAGAATCGCTGTCATAAATCAGACATATGACAGCAATTATGCATAATCGCTGCCATAGATCAATTTATAGCAGTAGTTACGCATAATCGGAGCCAAAGGTTGAGATCTATGGTAGCACTTACATATAACCACTGCCATATGTGGAACCTATTACAGCGGCTAAGCATAATCGGTGCCATAGGTTAGATCTATGGCAGTAGTTAAGCTTAAC
This sequence comes from Cocos nucifera, assembly GCA_006176705.1. Lineage (NCBI taxonomy): Eukaryota > Viridiplantae > Streptophyta > Magnoliopsida > Arecales > Arecaceae > Cocos > Cocos nucifera. Next base: position 178,497 of record QRFJ01000718.1, on the reverse strand, counting down.
CGCTACTATAGATCTCAACCTGTTGCAGCAGTTGATTGATTGTTGCCATATATGAGTCTATTGCAGTAGTTAGTCTAAACTACTATCATAATCTAGATCTATGGCAGTGGTTATACATAACCGCTATCATATGTCTGATTTATGGCAGCGATTCTATGGAACCATTGCCGTAGACCCTATGACAGTAGTTTTTAAACTACTACAATAGTAAGTGCTACCATAGTCGCATTCTATAGTAGGTTTCATTTACACTCTTATCATTTTCATCTTTGTCAAGTTTGTATGTGGGCTCATTGGTATGCTGATCTCTTTTGCATTTTCTATACCAAATTTTTTAGCATTTTCTTGATGTACTTGGTTTGATTGATGAAGATGCCTTTCTTTGATTGTTTAATTTAGAGCCTTAGAAAGAAGGTCAGCTCTCCCATCATCCTTATCTTAAATTCATCCTACATTAGCTTAGCAAAATCTGATAAAAATCCTCTTTAGTAGCTACGAATATAATGTCATCTACATAAATTTGAACTACAAGAAGCTCACTATTTTCTTTTTCAAAAATTATGTAGTGTCTACACTACCTCAAGTTAATTTATTTTTCAATAAAAATTTACTTAATCTTTCATACCCAGCTCTAGATGCTTGTTTAAGTCTATATAGTGCTTTATTTAATTTAAATACATGATTAGGAAGTGAATGGTTTTCAAATTTAGGGGGTTGTTCTACAAATACTTCTTCAGTGATATAACCATTCAAGAAGATACTTTTTACATCCATTTGAAATAATTTAAAGTTCATTTAGTAAGCAAAGGCAAGTAATATTCTTATAGCTTTTAGTCTTGCTATAGGAGCATATATTTCATCAAAGTCAATTCTTTCTTCTTGATTATATTTTTTTGCAACTAATCTAGCTTTATTTCTTATTATAATTTCATGTTCATCTAGCTTGTTACTAAATATCTATTTAGTACTAATTATGGGATGATCTAGTGGTCTACTTATAAGTACCCAAACATTATTTCTTTTAAATTGATTAGGTTTCTCTTGCATAGCTATCATCTAATTTGAGTCATTTTTAGCTTCATGCTTCTAGGTTCAATTTGGAAAACAAAAGCAAGATAATCAAAAGTATCTTTAAATGATGATCTAGTTCTTATCCTTTGTGAAGGATCACCTAAGATTATAGATCTTTTGGATGGTTGTGTGCATACCTCAACTCCTTGGGTAGGTCTCCATGCTCTCTTATTGCTACTTGTTCACCATCCATTTCTTGTTCAACAATCTTTGTTAATCTTTCTTCATTATGGATGGATTTTTCTTTCAAATTAAGCTTCTTCATTTCATTCTTTAGAATGCCTGCATCATCATTAAGAATATCTTTCTTTCTTGAAGATAGATTATTAGCTTTATCAAATATAACATAAATGGATTCTTCAACAACAATGAGTATTTGTTGAAGACTCTATATGCTTTGCTAGATGTAGAGTGTCCAAAAAAAATACCCTCATCCACCTTAGCATCAAATTTACCTAGATTATCTTTACCATTATTATGAATGAAACATTTGCAACCAAAGATATGAAAATAGTTAATATTAGGTATTTTTTCTTTCCAAAGCTCATAAGGGATTTTCCTTAAGATAGGACAAATTGAAACTCTATTAAGGATATAACATGCTGTATTTACGGTTTCAATCCAAAAATATTTGGATAAATTTTCTTCACACAACATGGTATGGGCCATATCAACTAGGATTTGATTCTTTCTCTCAACTACTCCATTTTGTTAAGAAATTCTAGGTGCAGAAAAATTGTATTTAATACCATGTTCATTGCAAAAATCTTCAAATGATTTATTTTCAAATTCAGCGCCATGATCACTATGAATATAAATGATAGTTGAATTCTTTTCATTCAAAACTATTTTATAAAACTTTGAAAAGATGAAAAAGCTTCATCTTTGTGTGCCAAAAATAAAATCCATGTAAATCATGAGAAATCATCAACTATCACAAGACCATATTTCTTTCCTCCTAGGTATGTAGTTCTAGTAGGTCCAAACAAGTCCATATGAATTAATTCAAGAGGCCTTAAGTTGAAATCATATTTTTAGACTTGAAAGTTTCCCTAGTTTGTTTTCCAAGTTGACAAGCATCACAAACATGATCATATTTAAAATTTAATTTGGATAAGCCTTTAACTAAATCTTTGGTAAGTAATTTTGATAGAGTATACATGCTTGCATGTCCTAATGTATGATGCCAAAGCCAACTAGTTTCTTTGATGTTAGCATTCATAGCAATTTGACATTGACTACTCTTTATGGCGATTTTATCAAGATCAACCATGTAGATGTTGCCATGTAAGGAACTAGATACAATGCACATGGATGATTCAAATAAGACTTTATAACTTTTATCACATAGTTGATTAATGTTAAGCAAATTGTATTTCAAGTTATCAACTAACAATACATTATTAATGAAGGTAGATGGAGTAATTTGAATTTTACTGATACCAATAATTTTGCCTTTACCATTGTCGCCAAAGGTGACTACTCCCCTTTCTTTCTTCTCAAGGGTGAAGAATTGCTCCTTATTATCCGATATATATCTTGAACAGCTATTATCCAAGTACCATTCATATTTTGATCTATTGACTGCAAGGCAATCCTATACAGAATTTAAGTGATAGTTTTAGATACCCAAGTTTTCTTGGATTCTTTTAGGTTAGTAGTCATGGTTCCTTTTGGAACTTAAATTTTTTTAATTATTTTGCCATTATATTTTCTTATATTACATGCAAATGCCTTGTGTCCTACTTTGCCATAACTAAAACAAGTAATATGTAAAGTGCTATCAATGGATGAAGGTATAGTAAAGAAGTTCTTTAAGAATTTTATTTTATTTTTAGAAGTTCTTTAAGAATTTTGTTTTGTTTTTAGGCTTATATCCTAGGCTAGCTCTATCATAAACTCTCCTTTAATTATTTAATATCATCTGCAATTTATCTGAGCTACATGTAAATTTGTCAACTAATGGCTTTAGTTTATCTAATTCCTTCTTTAAGATTTTATTTTCTTCCTTTAATTTGTTATATTTATTAAGTGCTTCTTCCTTTTCTTTGGTAAACATTTGATTCATTTATTTAAGGTTTCTATTTTTTATATTTATCTTTTTAAAATCCTTCATTAAGTCATAAAATGCATCTTGAAGTTCATCAAAAGAAAATTCTAGTGTAGGTGCAGAAGATACCTCCTCATCTTGTACCATGAGCCATAAGTTTACTTCATTTTGATTTTCTTCCTTTGAATTTGACTCGTCGCTATCGCTTCAAGTTGCTATTATTGACTTCTTTTTTGCTCTTTTGAAGATTTTCTTCAATAGTGGACAGTCAGCCCTAAAGTATTCTGGTTTCTTGTATTCATAGCATAGGGGCTAATCCTTTTATTTCTCTATCTCTTTCTTCCTGCTTGGTTTTTCTTTGATCAGATTTCTTTTCTTAAAACCTTCTCTTCGTCTTTCCATGAACTTTTTGAATTTTCTTATCACCAGGGCCATATCTTCATTATTTTCATCGCTGGTGGACATATCTTCATCTTCTTCTGTAGCTATGGATTTTAAGGTTATGATTTTCTTCTTTTTACTCTCTTCTTCATTATGCTGTCCCATAGCTAGCTCATGGATCATAAGGGATCTGATGAGCTCCTCAACTAGTAGCTTGTTTAGATCTTTTGCCTCTTGGATAGCTATGACTTTTGCTTCCCACGACCTAGGCAAAGATCTGAGAATTTTTCTTACTAATTTATTATTAGTATAGATTTTTCCTAGACTTTTGAGTCTATTAATAATATCAGTGAATTTTGTATGCATGCTAGTAATAGATTCAGCTAGATCCATTTTTATTAGTTCATATTAATGAACAAGCATATTAATTTTAGTTTCTTTTCCTTGATTTGTTCCTTCATGCGTAACCTTAAGTCTATCCCAAAATTTTTTTGCATAGTTGCATGTGAAAATTTGGTTAAACTCATTTGCATCAAGAGCACAATAAAGAATATTCATTGCCTTGGCATTAAGTTAGGCAAGTTTTTTGTCCAAGTCATCCCAATCTTTTTTAGATTTGAGAGAAGTATGCATGGCCCATTTACAATAACATTCCATATATTATAGTCAAGGGCTTGTATAAAGATGCGCATGCGAGCTTTTCAATAGGTATAGTTAGATCCATTAAAGGGTGGTGGCCTATTTGTGGACTGTCCTTCGGTAAGTGATCCTTCAAGTTGGGTTGTCATGATCTTTTTTTCTAGATCGTGAGATCAACAATTAGCAGAGAACCAAGACTTTGATACCAATTGTGAACCAACTAGACAACCTAAGAAGATAGGTGAATTGGATTTTTTAAAACTTAAGACAATTATGTACAGAAATTAACAAACTAAGTGTAGAGTAAAGGTGCGGTGAGAATTAAAGGAGATATGCAAACAAGAGATAATTACACATACAAGATACAAGCTTTTATAGTGGTTTCATGTACTTCCAGCATCTATGTCCACTCTTCAAGTAAGACTCTTGAGAATTTTAATATAATCCCTTCAGATTATAGTTGGATAGTTTTTCTAAGCTCTCTATCCCCACATTTAGTTAGTTTTACTCTAGGTTCACCAACTACAACTTTTACATGCCTTAACCAAGGCTACACAATCCAATTGGAGGGGTGGATTAACCCTATCCTTTAGTTTTAGCCCTTGTTGAAACTAATTACACAATCAAATGAAATCAAGGATTTACAATAGAAGAAGCTCCTTAGATTAGCTAATTTGTTGTCGATGTAGCTTGATTATTGTCTCCTTCAATGTTGGTAGTTAATGCTCTTGGAGAACTCTTCAATGCTTGCTAAGAATGAAAGAATATTTTTTTTGAAGTAGGCGTGCTCTTGAAAAAATTGGAAGTTATATTTTTCTCTCTTTTTTATACATCTTTAAATGTCACTTTTCTCTTCTTTTATATCTGGACCATTTCCATCAAGTTTGAAATAATTGAAGTCTAGAAAACCACAAATCTAACAATTGAAGGTGAGAACAAGCCATTGGGAAAGAAAAAAATCCATTGGAGGACTATTCATTGAAGGCTGTCAGCATGTTTTGAGATCTCTTAGTTGATTACGAGTCGTCTCGATTCCACTTTGAGTCCCCTCAGTTGCTCTATGAGTCATCTCGTTCTCATGTGCCCAAAAAATATCTTTCTAAAAATTTTTACACCCCGAGATCGAGTCCTTTTGATTTTGATGGAGACATTTCACTGCAACTTCGAGAGCCCTCAAAAATACTTGGGGTCATCTTAGTCTTAGTGCACAGAAATAAAGTTTCTATCTTTTGAGATGGAGATGACTTGAGCTAATTTCGAGTCCTCTCGACCTCATGCCAAGCCAGCATGCCAAGATACCAAATAGCTTGGAGATGACTCTAAATTTTGTAGAGATGGCTCGAATTCATTCTAAGGTCTTTTGGAATTAGAATTTCACTACAAATTATGGTCTTTTGAGCTTGACTTGAATTGCATTAGATTTCTTGCTTGTCTTGGTCAAAGAGATCTCTTCCTTTCAATCTTTAGAATACTTAGAAGAAAATTATCAGTAATCATGTGATCTAAGATTTGGTTATCATCAAAATCACTTAGGAGGTCAATGCCTTCGTACCCCTTTTGTATGGAGGTTCCACCCATAGGCGATTAGTCGGAATCTATCGATTTGTTAGGCCTGGCTTTGCATACCACTAGGCCACATTATGGCCTTGTATTCAGGAAGAGAGCTCTCCTAACTCCTCTAAGTAGAGGATGTTAGTCATGAATGTCAGGTGCAGACTGCACCCATGTGGTTGGTTGAGTTGGTGGCCTTGGCTCACATTTGATATAGCCCCGCTATGTGCCTTGAGTGTACCCCAACGGTAGATGGGTCTCGGTTGGTGAATTCCACCCGCAACAAGGGCAGATAAAGTCATGGAGTGAAGACAATTTGTGGGTCTGTTTGGAAGCCTCACGAAAACATGAAGCAATCTAGTGATTTTATATTGGAATCGCTAAGAGTTAAAAAGATGAAACAACTTAGCGCTTGTATGCAGATACCTAGGAAGAAGAGATGGGTAATAAAAAAAGAAAAAAAACCTACTTCATAGGAGTCATGGCTGAAAATCAAAGAAAATATAAATAAAAAATAGAAAACTCAATGAAAATAAATTAGGAAATGATGGTATTATATATATAACCACTACCATTGATTAAATTTCATAGTCACTATAGGGAAAGGGAAGGAAAGGGAAACAAGTAGAGATCCAGGGGCATTTGGATAGGGTGCTCTTTCTTTTTTTTTTTTTCTATTGATTTTTAGAAAGAGGAAGCAAGTGGCAAGTGGCAAGTGACAAGTAGCAATGGGGAAGTAGAGCAACAAAATGTAAAACACAAGAGATGTGAATAGAACGAAACAACCGATTTGAACTATAAAGAAGAAGACATGAGATTCCATCCTACCCTCTTTTTTTTGTTCTACTCCTTTTTCTTCTGCCCTTTTTCCTAGGTGGTGGAGGCAGAAAGGAGAAATCGAGAACCCTAGGCCTTAAGATGACAAACAATTATTTTTTTTTGGGATTCCATTGGACTCTTTAGTCATTTCTAGCAATTTTGCCACTTTGGTTCATCGGCTTAATTGAATGAAATCGACTGGGCCTAACTTAAGCATTAGCCCTTAAATTTTAAACCTAACTAATACATTAAGCCTAAGTGTTTGGGCTTGGGCCTAAATTTGGATTCAGGATTGAGCTTGAATTTGGGCTCAGGATTGGTCTTGAATTCAAGTTTAGGCTAGGCCAATGGTATATTCAAGCCCAACCCCCTAATAAAAAGGACTCTATACCAGGCTCAAGGGAAGTTAGGAGTGAAAGAAGCCTTGGTTCCTAGCGAAAGCAAGTTCTTCCTATTCCTTTAATAAGATAAGGCAATTTCCAAAAATGCTATGAAACTCTCTTTGCCTGATATTGTTCGGGCCTAGTCCATAGCCTGATCCGAAGTTGCTCGGCCTAATGGGCTTCAGGCCAGTTTGAGCCCATTTCCAACCCTAGCAGTAAGAACCATCTAGAAGGTAGGAAGCATCCCTATCATGAAGTCTAAATATGAGAGTAGACCAAATGGTTCACTAAGATCCAAAGAAGGGCAAAACCAAAAACCATTTTCGAGCAAAGCTGGATAGTTCAACCATGAAATGGGTAGCAGAATTTCCCCACCTTTAGTTTTAATTTAGCTGGAGCTAAATTTTCTAAATAAGAGGAGTTCTAATTCAATAGAATCCTTAGACTCAATGTGGACCATTGTTATCCAGCTAAGTAACTCAGGAAGTGGGATGAATTGGATTTTTTAAAAATTTTTAAGGGCTATGGGCAGTAGCAAATTTGATTGTCAAGGTGTTAGTGATATGAAATAGCAAGTGTGAAAAGAAAACACAATAAGTAATCAAATAGATAGGGTAATTGAAGGAAAACCTAGTTTTCCTGCCACAGAATCAATCTGATCTGATTAGATCTAAAGTAGAATTTTTTTAAATTTTTTCAAATGATCCGATTAGATGTAAAAGTTCTCAGATCTGATAGCAAAAATTAAATTAAAACAAAATTGTAACATCACATGTTACCTGATTTGAGTAAATGGTTTACCCTGCTGATGATCTGACTGCACCTGGAGGATCTAGATCTAGCTGTGCACATGGCCAGTCTCTACCAAAGTCTACTTGGGTTAGATCTGGATGCTGTCTCTTTCTGAATCTAATCTCCAAAGATCAGATTTGATGTCAACTTGCAAATCCTTCAAAAACAACTTTGGACGGCTGCATGTTTGATAGGGACACGATGCTGTCGTTAAGACACCGTGTTTATCAATTTAAATCCGACTCTTTACTTTTAAACTAATTAAAAATTATGAAGAAAGTGGTGAGTCGGGTCGAATCCACAGAGAGGCAATGATTTATTTCTAAAATCTTTGATTTTTTTTTTTTTTTTAAGAAAAGAAAGCAAAGATTAAAGTCAAAAAATAGATCTATAAATAAAAATAGAATTTAAATTATGCAAAAATAAATTTGATACTAAGATCTACTATTTAGATCTTAGCAACTACTTATAGTAAAATTAAAGAGCAATAAAGAACAAATAATTTAAAGAGCTAGAATTGAAAAGAATAATAAAACTTTCTTTATTAAATTTAAAACTAAGATGCAGAATTTAAATACAAGAAATTAAAGAAAATTCAGAATTTTAATACAAGAAATTAAAGAAAAAAAAAAAACTAGATGAAGATCGCAGATCGGCGTAGGCATGAAGATGGCGTAGAAGACCGGCTCTTCTTCTCAGCAGCACCGCAGCTTTGAAGCAACCTTTAATCCCGAGCTTGACTTCCACCCTATACCTTAGCTTCTCTTCCAACCCTTTCTTTTTCTTAGAGGCTTAGGATCCTTTTTATAGAGCTAGAAGAGGTAGATATTTATTTCTAAAAGCAATATGGGACTAATTCCCTTTGTAATCATAAAAATTTGAATAAAATTTGAATAAAAACAACCCTGTTATGTCTCTGGTAAATCTGGTAAAATCAGGCTATCCGATAGAAATCGAACGGTTCAAAAATCGTCAAAATCGGATGCCTATCAGCCCAGATCAGCTCGAATTAAATACTGGCCGTCCGATCACGCTTGATCGAGGAAATCTGGCCGCAAATCGCGCTTCGGGAGTCCTGATCACTGCCGGGAGCGTTCTGGACCGTCGGATCGAAGCTGGAATCAGGCGCTACCATTTGATGGTGATCCGAGTGAAATTGGCAATCGAAAAAAATGCTGACCGTCCGATCTTAACCGCAATCAACCGTAGCCATCCGATCGCGCAATTACTGTTCCCATGGACCGCGTAGACCGGCCGCACCGCACACCGCAACCAATCAACGCTTCTGTCATCGAGTGAAATGACCAGATTGCCCTGTGAGCCGCGATAAAATTTTGTAGACCCTTTAAGGGTCTAGGTCCACCACGTGGCAGGCTCTGATTCGTCGGAGTTTGCTGAGCTGGCGGTCCACGCCTGGATCGTAGACCGGCTGATGGCTTCAATGACTGAGTCGGCTTTAATGGCTCGGCTTCACTTGGTGGCTCGGCTTGGCTTGGTGGCTCGGCTTGCGGAGCCGATTGAGCCGTTTTCTTTTTTTTTTTATTTAATTTTTATTTATTTTATATTTTTTTAAAAATTCATATCTTTTTTATTTTAGCTCTGTTTTACTTAAAATTTATTTCGTTGTGATCAGAAAAATGAGCTCTTTCTTTTAATAATAAAATTTTATTTCTTAATTTTTATTTATTTTTTATTATTTTTTAATTAATTTTTTAATTAATAAAAATATGAATTTTTCAAAAATTATATATAAATTGATTGATAATTTTTAAAAATTAATATAAATTAATTAATAAATTAATACTTTTATTGGTGAATTTACGATGCTTATCAATGTTCATCTCATGAACAAGGTCATCTCATGCTGGTCTTTGCACTAACAGGAATTGATCTTCTCTTCACTGAAATTCCCAACTCCCTGGGCATGGATAAGAGAGAGAGGAGCAGGAGAAGGTGGCATGGAGAGGGAGAGATAGGTAGCCTTTGGGCATGGGATTTAGAGACATAAGAAATCCTAGGGCGTAGGGTCTTTAAATAGACTCCTGCGCCACCCTAGAGTTCCATTGATTTAGGCAACTGATTTGCTTAAATTAATTAGACTCATATCAGATTCTCCATGCCCAAAACCAGATCTTTATCTAGTTTTGTTGCCCAAAACATGCCCAAAATTAGCGCCAACAATGGATGAACACAAAGACTTGGCGCAGGATTTATCTCCCAGGTATTTGATCTCATCAAGTTCCTTTGACCCATTCAAATCCCATTTGAATGGGACTCCTCCACTTAATCCAAATAGGGCACATGTCCAAAGGTTGCGTGTGCCCTTCTCTCCATGCAAATCAACTTGGGGCATGCATGCCCCTAGAAAATCTCGTGGGGGCGCATGCCCCATATCCCTTAATTCCTACAAAAGTAGGTCTTGTCCTAATCTCATCCTATGGAATTAGGACAAGGCCTAAAATGGTCGGGACAAGCCTTAATTGACCTAGACAAGCTCTAGTTAGATTAAGACAAACCCATACAGGGTTCTTGAGTGAGCCAAATCCAATTTGACTTAGTCAAGATGAACTAGAATGATAATAGAAGAAGAAAGTCAGGCTCAATCATGTGCTAACATGATTTTCTTGATCCTGATTGGATCAAATCCAAATCAATCAAACTGAGTTAGCCAAATTGATGACATCCAGACCCAAATCCTTATTTGTGTGATCCAGTTAGGTTCAGTTCTATATGGTAATTAGACATATCACAACCTCCATCATCGACATCATCAAAACACCTTACGATGGATTAGAACTCTTTTGATTCATCCAATTAGAATCGCTGATCATCAAGACAATCCTTATTACTCCCAAAATCCACCAATGACACCTAGCATTACATGGTGGCAATCCATCAGAACCAAATACGAACCTCTTGGTGCAACTATCGTATGATTGGGTTCTTCTATCATGAGTCCTGATAGGATTAGGGTTAAGGTGACCTCGTTAAACCTAATACCCGTCATATGAACAAATCATTCGAGGAGTTCGATGTGAAATCCTAATAGAAAACTCTTTTATATTATTTTACTCTGCCATGGCCATGGGCTTAAGGCCTCGATCTCATGATCATCATAGGACTAGTCCTCATCTACTAAATTGATAGATCTCTTATTGGTACGATTCAATTTCTACAATGAACATGCTATAGCCAACATACACCTCAGGATTCTAAATGGCCAGGAGATCGAGTTATGGTATAGTTGAATTATAACCCACTCAAGATAAACTACTGATGCTCCTTAGGTCAAAGAACTAGATACACAACTACAGCATCGAGCTAGTCATCGATGAGATAGTAGACTCCTTTGTGATTGCTCGAGGTAGTCATGCTCAGTGCCTTCATTCTTAATGAGTACCTGCACTTTTGCTCCGATGTCTTCACACCATAGATTCAAGATTTATCTATCCTAAGAAAGTGATTGTACATCGATCTTCTAGATCGATCATCATTCTCATGATGATCTTATGATCAGGAGCAATTTATGAGTTAATTATGATAACATATGCCTTAAATTTTCAACTCTTGAAAATATGTGTTATCATATCCGTTAACTCAAAGGATGTATCACAGACACTTTAAATACACAAGATGATAGAAAATAATTTTTTTTATTAATTTTAGTTAAAATTAAAAAAATATCCTTAGAAAGTATATTACAATTGTCAACCAATCAGGCTTCTAGGGCACCAATCTAATAAACTCTTACTTGACCTAAAGTCAATTGGCTAGAAATCTAAGTTTCATCTTTTCAAGGTGGGCTTTGATCTTCTACTGGCTCAACGATTTCGTCAATGGGTTAGCTGCATTGTCTATAGTGTCGACTCTTTTGACCTCGACATATCCCTTCTTGAGGTATTCACGGATGAGGTGATACTACCGCTCAATGTGCTTAAATTTTTGATGAGATCTTGGCTTCTTAGCAAGGGCTATGGTGCTATTATTATTGCAGTACAGAGGAACGACATCTGATGACATCACTCCAAGCTTTGCGGCAAACTTCTTGAACCAGAATGCCTTCTTTGTTGCTTCCAAGATAGCAATCTGCTTCCATGGTGGAGTTTGCTATCATGATCTGCTTGAAACTCTTCCAACTTATAGCACAACCATTATACAAGAACAGACTACCAGATATCGACTTTCAATCATCTATGTCAAACATAAAGTCCGAGTCTGTATATCCCTGGATCTGGAGTTCTTCATTATCAAAGATTAGAAACATATCCTTAGTCCTTCTTAAGTACTTAAGGATACACTTCATAGAAGTTCAGTGCTCTTTGTCTAGATTCGACAGATATCTACTTGTGACATTCATAGCATGGGTGATATCAGGTCGTGTACATAGCATGGCATACATGAGGCTTCCTATTGTTGAATCATAAGGGATCTTGCTCATGCATTCAATCTCCTCAGATGTGTTGGGGCACATCTTTTTGGAGAGATGAATGCCATGTCTGAAGGGCACCAATCTTCTCTTGAAGTTTTCCATGCTGAACCTCTTCAGCACCTTCTCTATGTATATCTTCTGTGAGAGACCTAGTATCCTCTTTAGTCGATCCCTATAGACCATAATTCTCAAAATAAAGGACGTTACTCCTAGGTCTTTCATAGAGAACTCTTTTAATAACCACACTTTGATCGAAGTCAATATAGAAATATCGTTCTTAATTAGAAGGATGTCATCCACGTACAGTACGAGAAAGACAACTGCGCTCCTACTGATCTTTTTGAATACATAGGGATCCTTATTTTTGATGAAACTAAATGATTTGATTACATAATTAAAATGAGCATTCCTGCTCCGAGATGCTTGCTTGAGTCCATATATGGACCTTTGCAATTTGCAGACTTTGTGATCACCATCATCGGATGTGAAACTAAGGAATTATTCCACATAGATATCTTCCTCAAGATATCAATTTAAGAATACTGTTTTCATGTCTATCTACCATATTTCATAATCAAAATAGGCTGTAATTGCAAGCAACGTGTGGATAGATTTAAGAATGGCTACTGACGAGAAGGTATCTTGATAGTCAATGCCTTCGCACTGACTATACCCTTTCACCACTAGTCTAGCCTTGAATATCTCCACATTTCCATTTGCATCTATCTTTCTCTTGAAGATCTATTTACATCCAATAGGTACAATACCTTCAAGTAGATCTACCAAGGTCCAAACTTGGTTTGAGTGCATTGAGTCAATCTTTGACTTCATTTTCTCTAGCCATTTCTTAGAGTCGATATCTGAAATCACCTCCTCATTGTTTTTGGGATCATCACCATAAATACCATTTTCTATGAGGAATATTTTTTTCTACATCCTCTAAAATAGTATCTAAGTATCTCTCAGAAGGATGAAAAATTCTATTTGATCTACGAGGTGGAGGAGGTAGTGTATGGATTGGCTCAGACAATCTAGGTTCCTTAGGTTTCTTGGCTCATTGCTTTTCAGAGACTTTCTCCTCGAGCCTGATTTATCTTTCGATGCCACCATCTTGAACAAACTATTTTCTAAAAAAAATGATGTGTCGACTCATAATTACATTGTGGTCCTCCGAAAGATAGAAATAATATCCTAATGACTCTTTAGGATTTTCGATAAATCGAGCTCTAAGGGATCTAGACTCTAACTTGTCTGCCTGCTGTCTCTTGACATGGGTCGAATAATCCTAAATTTTAAGATGACTTAGACTTGATTTCTTACTATGTCATATCTCATATGATGTGGTAGAAATGATTTTAGATGGAACCTTATTCAGTAGGTATATAGTTATCATTAAACTATGTTCCTAAAAAAACTCAGAAAGATCTGTGAAGCTCATTATGGATTAGACCATATCTAATAGAGTCTGATTTCTTCATTCAAAAATTTCGTTGAGCTGAGGCATTTTAGGTGGAGTCCATTATGAGACTTTGCCATTATCCTTGAGATAGTCCTAAAATTTTTGACTAAGGTATTCGCCTCCTCGATCTGATTAAAGAACGTTAATGGGCTTTCTGGTTTGCTTTTCTACTTCATATCAAAATTTTTTGAACTTTTCAAAGGCTTCAGACTAGTGTCACATCAGGTATACATACCCGTACTATGATAGATCATCAGTAAAGGTAATGAGATAGATAAAGTTGCCTTTGGCCAGCATATCAAATGGACTGCACACATCAGTATGTACCAGGGCAAGTAGGTCTGTGGCCCTTTCTCCATGTCTCACAAAAGGAAGCTTGGTCATTTTGCCTTGAAGATATGATTCACAAATCAGATATGACTTAAAAGTCAATGGATCCATTAGTCTAGATTTCTCCAATTTGTTAATCTAGTCTTCTGCTATATGACCTAACTTAAGGTGCCATAGATACTTTTCGTTGATACTATTCCTAGGTTATTTTATTTCTATGGCATTCATATTTTGCTCGATATTAAAAATAGAAGTATCTACAAGTAATTGATAGAGACCATTAATTAAAAAACCACTTGCAATTTTATTTCTTTTATAAAGAATTGTACAGTGGTCCTTAGAGAAACTAATTACATAGTTCTCTTGTGCTAAACATGAAATAGAAATTAAATCCCTACTTACAGCAGGAACAAAATAATAGTCTCTAAGAACTAAAACTAATCCAGATGGTAGTCGAAGAGGGTAGGTTCCTACAGTCATAGTAACAACTCTTGCTTTATTTCCAACATGCAGGATCATCTTACCATTCCTTAGCCTCTTGCTCTCCTTAAGATCCTACATACAAGTGCACAAGTGAGTACCAGAGCCAGAGTCAAGCATCCAACTGGATGCAGAAGAAACCGTAAGGATAGTTTCAATGATGAGCATACCTCCAGAAGGACCTGCCTCCTTGTTCTTTAGGCTGGCCAAGTACGAAGGATAGTTCCGCTTCAAATGGCCATTGGTGTTGCAGTGAAAATATTTTCTTTATCCATGGCCTTCTTCTTCGGTTCTCCCTTACTTTTCTTCTTCTCTTCTACCTACTGCTTCTTTACAGACCTTTTTTCTTTCCAAAAAATTTTTTTTTGGAGGAAGTCCGCTTCATAGCAAGAACTAAGCCCTTTGAATCTTTCAAAGTCTGCTCAGCAATAACCAGCATGTTCATTAACTCAGCTAAGATGCACTGAAGCTTATTCATATGGAAGTCATGATGAACTATCCATACGAATCAATCAAGGACTACAGGATCACATCAATCTATAGGTCCTTGTCCATAATGACATTGAGCTTTTCAAGCTCTTCTAGGTTCTTGATCATCACTAAGTAATGATCTTGGACTGACTGCCCATCACGTATCTATGCTTTGAAAAGTCTCCTCAAGATCTGATAATGTGTTGCATGACTCTGTTCACCAAACAACACTTGCAGGTGAGCCAACATTTGGTGAGCAATCTTGATGTCTTCATGTTGGCACTGTAATTCATCTGACATTGAGCCCAATATATAGCACTTGACTTTATTATTATCATCAAACCACTTCTCATGAGATGCTCTCTGATCAGTGGTCTGATGGGCTTGTAAGATGGGAAGATCCTGATCCAACGCATCGGATAGCTTTTTGAAACTTAAAATAATTTTTAGGTTCCAGAGCTAATTCTTATAATTGGATCCGATCAGTCTGTGGGTTTTTAGAAATCGGGCTAGGGGGTTTGATGCAGATATTTTCTATAGAGAGTCAAAGTTTCTAATTAGATTTATAATTTGACTCAACTAATTTATTTAAAATTTTTATTTTTAAATAAATTTAGTCTTTCACTATTTTCTTGGATCCCTACTCTTTCTTAGCAGAGATGCGAAAGTCTCCATGATTAATGACTTTTAGTGGATGGTGCGGCCCTACCGACTGGCTCACCATCTCACCTAACAGTTATTGATGATGGGTTAACCGATGAGTGGACAACTCTTATTTAATATTTTTCTAAACATGGTGCACCCAAACTTGATCTCTAATTCATGAAGCTTACTATGCCCGGAATATTGCTCTACTCTTTAGTTAAGTCAAACCCACCATCTGCGCAAACTGGATTTTTGATTGGATCTCTCACCATATCCAGAATATTGAGCCCAATTCATCCTCCAATCCATAGCATCCCATGCTTAATAGATATGGTTGCATCTTTCCAATGCAACTGAACCACTGTATCCAATCGAGAATAATCAACCTTGGAAAGGGCCCGTATATCTATAATGGTGGAAGATCTATGACTTAATATTTTCTTAGAAAGATTTAATTTAGATCTTTTAGACTCAACTTAGTCATAACGATTATGACTAACCTAGTGGCATGGGTTAGCTCGAATCGTTAGTCTTCTCAAATCAGAATTGAGTCGATCCAAATAGCCAGATAAGTGAGATCGATGGAAGGGATATGCTATTAACTCATCATGAACGCATTTAGATCGAGTAGCTTATAATTAAAAACTAGTCAATTGTATCTGCGAAACTTACCTTAGACACCAAATTATCGAATCAGAATCAATTAGGTTAGCCTACAATCCAAGGCTCAAACCGTGGAGCCAAATTAGGTCTTAACTTGATCGACCACATGTGACTGTGAGTCAATCTTGACCGAGACATACAACTATTGGGTTGATCAAAACTAAGCTCTTTGGATCCCATCTAATCAACTCTTGATTTGGTTTGATCAGCAGCTTGACCTAATTGAGCTACCTATACCCAAATCCATGTTATATGAAGGTGTCTTAGATATGAAAATTTATAATTTTTAGATCTAATTAATTTTATAAAACTTAATTTTTAATTAAGTTAAGGATTCATAAATAAAATATGTATAAAAAATTTTAGAGTTTCAGGATCTAGAATTTTGCATAAAAGTAAATTTTGATTTCTAATTAAGAACAAACGCGCAGCACCCCTACACGCCATAAGAATACCCCATCGAATGGATAGAGAGGGCCTTTAAACCCTTCTTACTCTTATGATCGGATGGCCAAGGGGAATGCCTTAATCAAAAATTTAATCTATACTACAAAAATAGTTAGATCTAAAATATATATCTCATATACAATTAAAGATCTAACTTATACATGTTTTGCATATATCTCATGTATCATATTTAAACAAATACATGCATATTTTAGATCTGATTATATCTAATATAATAGCTAAAAATAAAATTCTAAATGGTCATATCATAAAAAAGAAATATTCTAGATAATTCATAGCATAAGATCTATAAAACTAGTCTAGACATGCATCACATATATCGCATATATGAATTTTTAAATTTAATCTACTAATTTTAGATCTGATTATATCTTATGTAATATCTAAAATCAATTATCTCAGATCATAAAAAAAAAAAAATCTAAAATAGATCTAAAGAATTGCAAATGTAGCTCTGATATCAGTTGAAGAAAAACCTAGTTTTCTTGCCATAGGATCTATCTGATATGATATGATCTAAAGAAAAATTTTTAAAATTTTTTTTAATGATCTAATTATATTTGAAAGTTATCAAATCTAATAGAAATAATTTGATAGCAAAAACTAAATTAAAATAAAATTGTAACATCACATGTTACCTAATTTGGGAAAACGATTTATCCTAGCCACGTACATGTCTAGCCTCTACCGAAGTCCACTTGAATCAGATCTAGATGCTGTCTCCTTTTGGATCTGATCTCCAAAGATCAGATTTGATGTCAACTTGCAGAGCCTTCAAAAATAATGTTGGATGGCTGCACGTTCATCTCAAGAATGAGGTCGTCTCACGCTGATCTTTGCACCAATAGGAATTGATCTTCTCTTCACTGAAATGCCCAACTCCCTAGGCATGGAGAAGAGAGAGAGGAGTAGGAGAAGGTGGCATGGAGAGGAAGAGATAGACAGCCTTTGGGCATGGGATTTAGAGACATAAGAAATCCTAGGGTGCAGGGTCTTTAAATAGACTCCTGCGCCACCCTAGAGTCCCACTAATTTAAGCAACTAATTTCCTTAAATTAACTGGACTCCTATCAGATTCTCCATGCCAAAAACCAGATCTCCATTTGGTTTTGTTGCCCAAAACATGCCCAAAAGTGGCGCGAACAATGGATGAACACAAAGACTTGGTGCAGGGTTTATCTCCTAGGTATTTGATCTCATCAAGTTTCTTTGACCCATTCAAATTCCATTTGAATGGGACTCCTCCACTTAATCCAAATGGGGCGCATGTCTAAAGGTGGCGTGCGCCCTTCTCTCCATGCAAATCAGCTTGGGGTGTGCACCCCTAGAAAATCTTTAGGGGATGCACATCCCATACCCCTCAATTCCTGCAAAAGCATGTCTTATCATAACCTCATCCTATGGAATTAGAACAGGGCTTAAAATGGTCAGGACAAGCCTTAATTTGACCTGAACAAGCTCTAGTTAAATTAGGACAAACCTATACAGGATTTCTAGATGAGCCAAATCTAATTTGACTCAGTCAAGATGAACCATAACGATAATAGAAAGAGAAAGTCAGGCTCAATCATGTGCTAGTACGATTTTCTTGATCCTAATTGGATCAAATCTAAATCAACCAAACCGAGTTAGCCCAATTGATGATTTCATGATCCAAATCCTTATTTGTGTGATCTAGTTAGTTCAATTTTATATGGTAATGAGATATATCATGATCTCCATCATCGATATCATCAAAATATCTTTCGATGGACTAGAACTCTTTTGATTCACTCAATTAGAATCACCAATCATCAAGACAATCCTAATTGCTCCCAAAATCCACCAGTGACACCTAATATTATATGGTGGCAATCCATCAGAACCAAATATAAACCTCTTGATGCAGCTATCTGTGTGATTGGGTTCTTCTATCATGAGTCCCGATAGGATTAGGGTTAAGGTAAACTCGTCAAACCCAACATCTATCATATGAACAAATCATTCGATTTGAGTCTGATGTGAAATCTTAATAGAAAATACTTTTCTATTATTTCATTCTGCCATGGCCATAGGCTTAAGGACTCAATCTTATGATCATTATAGGACTACTCCTCATCTACCAAGATTGATAGATCCCCTATTAGTGCGATCCAATTTCTACAATAAACATGCTATAGCCAACATACATCTTAGGGTTCCGAATGGCTCGAAGATCGAGTTATGGTGTAGTCAAACTATAATACACTCAAGATGAACTACTGATGTACCTTAAGTCAAAGAACTAGACACATAACTACAGCATTGACTTAGTCATTGATGAGAAGGTAGACTTCTTTATAATTGCTTGAGGTGGTCACGCTTAGTGCCCTCGTTCTCAACGAGTACCTATAGTCTCGCTATGATGTCTCCACACCATAGACTCAAGACTCATCTATTCTAAGAAAGCGATCATACATTGATCTTCTAGATCGATCACCATCCTTGTGATGATTCTATGATCGAGAGCAATTTATGAGTTAATTATGATAATACATACCTTAAATTTTTAGCTCTTGAAATTTATGTTATCATACTCGTTAACTCAAAGGATGTATCATAGATACTTTAAATACATGATGTGATAGAAAATAATTTTTTTTATTAATTTTAATTAAAATTATAAAAATATCTTTAAAAAATATATTACAAGTATCGGCCAATCTAATTTCTAGGGTACTCATCTAATAGCAATGTTGCCTAGAAGGTAGCAACCCGGGGGGGGGGGTTTAAATTGGATTCTTTTAGATTTTAACCAAATTAAGCTCTAAAATAATTATGTGCTTCTAGTCAAAATAATTTAAGTGAGTGGGATGTGTATAATTTAAATAGTAGCAGAATTAAAATATAAATGATGCTATGCAAGAGATAAAATAAAGCTAAACAAGAATTAAAAACATCGCTGCTATAGAAAAGAACTGCGGCAATAGTTCAAAATCACTGTTGTAGCCTAAAAAATACTATCATAGGCTATGGTAGCAGTTACTTAATTGCTACCACTATCATCATCGTCGTAGGTCTATGACAGTGGTTCCTGCAGTGGTTATAATAACTACTACCATATGATATATATAACAACAGTTATTCAACCACTACTATAATAGATATATAGTAGTAGTTCATTAACCACTGCTATGAATCAAATAGCAATGGCTATAAAATTGCTGCTATTGACTCTATAGCAGCAGTTCTTCAATTGTTGCTATAGATATGATATAGCAATGATTACAAAACCACTACAATAGATATATATAGTAGTGGTTCCTTAACCACTACCATAGTTAAAACTATGGTAGTGGTTTAATAACCGCTGTTATAAAGTCAATAGTAGTGGTTTCATGTATCTATGGTAGCAATTTTCAACTGCTACCATAGACCTTTGAAAGCAAAAAAAAATTAAATTTGCCATTTTTTGCCTTTTTTTACCTGATAGATGTAGTTCAATATATAATTACTCAAATTAAAATTTAAAAGAACCAAAAATTTCATACAAAACTCAATAATAATGCAGAAATATATCTCAAATACTCAAATTATATTACTAATCAAATTATATTATAATATATTTTAAATAAAAATAAAAGACATTAAAAATCTACTAAATCAAAATAATCCTCTCCAAGCATCTCGTCATCACCAAGATGGGTTGAAGCAGGATCGGAAGGGACTGTAGTAGGTGTTGGAGGGGCTGGAGCTAGAGCTAGAGGAGCTGGAATGCTAGCCAATATATCCCGAATGCTTAAAAAATCAACTCCAAGATGAGCAGAGAGCTGTGACACCATAACAGACATGATGCTCTATAGCTGGTTTGTGTGCTGTTGTGCCTTAGATGCATGCTCTTGAGCCTAAGCTGCTTGCGCCTAATGCCTTATCAAGGCGCTCTCGACTAATGATCTAGGTAGCATATGAGGAGACGTTCGCCTAAGACTAGTAGCTCATTGGCATATATCCGAGCTTGCAATGATTCCTCCTAAAGTGCTCAGGTCCTAAGACCTGAGACAGATGGTCATGGGGGCCAAAGGTGTCCGGGCTCTCTCTCATCAATGCATCTAACTGCTCTTGTAATTATAAATTCAAATAAATCTCATAAAAGATTCTATAATAATAATTATACTAATCATACTTTAGTTATTACTTACAAAAATCCTTCCGATCGTGGCATTCATCGACCGCCCTTCTTGTCCGTATGACTCGATTGGAAGATGTCGCTATGGTTGGGCATCATCCCATCTCTTGTTAACTATAGTAATCAATCAGCTTGTTAGAATTACAAAAAAAAATAATAATTTAATAACTTGTAAACTAAAGGATTAGAATTCATTACCTCTCTATGCACATAACTGGCCATAGACTCACGGTCGAGAGTGTGCGTGTACTCTTGAGTAGCCTAATTCTTCTAATTCTATCAAGATGTAGTCTAAAAAGTATTTAAATCACATGAATTAAAATCAAATATAATTTATCACTGTAATAAAAAAAATTATAAGTTACAAATTAAACCTTAAACTCCTAGCTCCTCCAATGCCTGACCAACCCCTCCCACTAACTTAGGGGACTATCCTAGATCTAAGGAACAAGCTCCTCCTCAGTGCCCCCATGGTGCTCTAGCCACCCTCTATGGAGCTTGACCTTATAGTTATGGTACAACTCCTCAATCTTTTGTAGTCGGACATCTCGAGCTCTCTCATTATCTAGAAAGTCATACTTTCTCTACATAAAGTTATTAGAAGTTAATTATAAAATTATTCTAATAAAAAATAGTGTAAAAATATCAAATGCATAAATATAATTAAGATACACTTATCCAAATCTCCTCCCACATCGGGTCCCTGATGCCAGCGTTCATTAATTGCCAGTCTATGGGCGGTACGAGAATGATGTTGGACTGCCTCACAAGCACTCTGAAAAAGAAATACTTCTTCCATGCGGTCTCTCCTACTGGCCTCTCCTCCTAATCGTACTCCACCATGATCCGATGCGAGCGATTCCACACATGCAGCATGCATGTGGGACTGCAAAATATTCTATTGGATGATGCACTTGTAATAAAAATACATTACGAATATATAAGATTATGCAATAATTATATAAAAAATAAATAAATAATTGACACAATAGAAACCTACTCTCACTGAGATCGTGCGACGTGGATGTCGGTGGAGCTAGATTGGTAGGTGGAGTATGTGTCGGAGATGCATAGGTTGCCAACGTAGCTGCCGATGGAGGCTCGATATGCTAGTGGGAGGAGTATGTACTGCCGAAGTCAAAGATGATGAGGAGATGGATGGAGTATGCATTGGCAACAACTCAGATGCAGAGCTCTACATAGCCTACTGAGGGATAGGGATGAAAGCTAGATGGCATTTCGGTGCCATCATAACCTACAACATTAATGAACATTAACAAATATAACATGTTGAACAACAATATTAGTAGAGCATCAATAAATAAATACTAATATTTATATTATTTGATCAATTAAACTCATTGCTTACTGGCATCTACAATATGGACATCACCATTACTCCTGACAAATGTATCTGGTATCTAGAGAACACCAAATAAATTTTGTTCTACAGGAATACTTTGTATGCATGGTCCAATATCATCATCAACCTCGGTATCATCAAAGATATGCCTAGGCACCATCCTCACAACAACACTCTATTGAGGCTCTAAGGGATCATTAACATAGAATACTTGACTAGCTTAGGAGGCAAGTATATATGATTCTTTAGTATGAAGATGGCGTTGCATGTTGACAAGAGTAAAACTGCACTCATCAGTCTTCATCCTTGACTGAGACAATGTGTTAAACCAATTGCATTTCATCAACATAGCCTTTTCTTTAGAATAGTAGTCCAAGATGACATCTTCTCCACAATCCCATATAATAGTTCAGATTCTCCGTACAAGGCTATGAATCCCTTTAGGATACAACAAAATATTAGTATCCTCCATCAACTTGCGGACCTTCTCCATATTCTTACTATTTGTCATTCCACCAACCAGAGGATCGGATATTGATGTAGATGTACTGTCATTATAGCTAACAAACAAGAAGATATCATGAACTATTTATTCTACTCTCTCATCATGTTGATCGCCTTCTTATGGCCTGCCCTCACCATGTTGATCCTAACAAATTTCATAATCGGGTTTAAAGCCATAAATAATGAGATGATCATTTACATCTTGATGAGGTAGCCAAGGCCTACCCTATAAGCACACCAACTGGCATCACCTCTTCCTAATACCAATTGATGTTCCATGATATCGCTCAAATGCCAATCATCCTTGGCATCACAAGCCCCGATATCATGTTGTAGAAGCTCCTGATCTTTAGTATGGACCTGAAGAAACCTGTGACATTCTCTATGGGCAGCAAACCATCGATCCTCCACCTAGATCTGTGATGGGATGCCTCCCTCCTTGGGCTTGAGGGAGATGCCTCCCTTTTCTAGGGCTTCTTCAAGAACCCTAAGGCGTTAACTCTAGAGAGAAGAGAAGAAGAGAGAGTTGAGGGAGAAAAGATTTGTATTCCACAGCGTTATGAAACCCCTGTTGAAAATAAATACATAGTGAAAGGAAAACAAAGTTTTACAATAGAAGAGACTTCTTGAATGAGCTGATGTGTTGTGAATGAAACTTGATGATTATCTCCTTAATTGCTGGGAGTTAATGCTCTTGAGATCACTTCAATGCTTGAGAGAAAATTTATTGGAAGTAGGTATGCTCTTAAAACATTGGGCGTTATCTTTATTTCTCTCTTTTTCTTGTTGTTTCAAGTGTATTACTTCTCTTCTTTTATATCTAGAGCATTCCCACTAAGCTTGAAATGATTGAAGTTCAGAATATCATGAATCTGACCATTCAAGGCAAGAACTAGCCATTGAAGATGAAAAAAATACGTTCCAGAACTATCCATTAAGGGCTATCAGCATGTTTCGAGACTTCTCAATTTGTCTCAAGATGTTTCATTCTACTTTGAGTTCTCTCAATTATTTCATGAGTCGTCTCATCCTTAGATGCCCAAAAACCAGCTTTATGAAAATCTTTTTATCTTGAGATCGAGTCCTCTCAATTTTGATGGAGATGTCTCGTCAAGACTTCGAGAACTCTCAAAAATTCTTCGAGTTGTCTCAATCTTAGTACATAAAAATGAGGTTTCTATCTTTTGAGATGGAGATGATGTTAGATGTGTGTTCTAGAAGCCAGATAGGCTGACACTTGTAATACACTTCTAAGAGTAATTTTATAATTTTGATAATAAATTAATAAAAGGGTTATTCTTCTATCATATTGTGTACATAGTATCTGTGATACATCTTTTGAGTTAATGAACTTGATAATTCATATTTTCAAGAGTTGAAAATTTAAGACATGAATTTTCATAATTAATTCATAAATTGCTTTTGATCATAGAATCATCACGAGAATGGTGATTGATCCAAAAGATCGATGTATGATCACTTTTTTAGGATAGATAAGTCTTGAGTCTTTGATATGGAGACACCAGAGTGAAAGTATAGGTATTCATTGAGAATGAGAGTACTGAGCATGACCATCTTAAGTAGTCATAAGGAAGTCTACCTTCTCATCGATGACTGGCTCGATGCTGCAGTTGTGTATTTAGTTCTTAGACCTGAGGTGCAACGATAGTTTATCTTGTGTGTGTTATAGTTTGACTACACCATAACTTGATCTTCTAGTCATTCAAAATCTTAAGATATATGTTGACTGTAGCATATTCATTGTAGAAAATAGATTGCATCAAGATGGGATCTATCAATCTCGGTAGAAGAAGAGTAGTCCTATGACGATCATAAGATCGAGTCCTTAAGCCCATGGTCATGGTAGAGTGAAATAATAGAAAAAAGTTTTCAATTAAGATTTCACATCGGACTCAGATCGATCATTTAATTCAAATGACGGATGTTGGGTTTGATGAGTTTACCTTAATCCTAATCCTATTGAAACTCATGATAGAAGAACTCAATCACATAGGTAGCTATATCGAGAGGTTTATTTTTAGTTCTGATGGATTGCCACCATATACTGCTAGGTATCATTGATGGATTTTGGGAGCAATTAGAATGATTTTGATGATCGATCATTCTAATTATATAAATCAAAAAAATTTTGGTCCATCGAAAGAAGTTTTGATGATGTCAATGATGGAGATCGCAACATGTCCCATTACCATACGAAACTGAACCTAACTAGGTCACATAAATAAGAGTTTGGGTTTGGATGTCATCAATTGGGCTAACTCAATTCGATTGATTTGGATTAGATCTAATTAGGTTCAAGAAAATCGTGCTAGCACACGATTAAGCCTAACATTCTCCTTCTGTAATTCTTTTGGTTCATCTTGATTAAGCAAAATTTGATTTGGCTCATCTAAGGATCTTGAGAAGGTTTCTCTCAGTTTGACTAAAGTTTGTCCAGATCAGAAAAGAGTTATCTTAATTTATCAGATAAATAAAGATGACACCTCCCAATTCCTATCACTTGCCATTTCCTTGTTTTGGACATTGGACAATAGTTGACCCTAGAACTTTGGACTGAAGGCCACTTGTCATATGGCTATTGGAGAGCATCTGGGGCATGCCCACCTGCTAAATGTGCACCTGGAGTGGGTGCACATTCATATTGGGCGTGTGCCCATGGGATAAGAGAGTGGAGTCCCATACAGATGGGACTCCAGGGTTACTTGATAGCTTCTAACTCTTTGGTGCCAACTTCATTGGGCTTATCTAGTGTTGGCACCAACATTAGGAGACTATAAGGGGTCTCTTATCTGATATGATCAGATGACATCATTCTACCAATCAGATTTAGATCTGATTGATCAAAGGTCTCTCATTGACCAGGATGATGTGGCACTGCATGGTGCAACAGGATCTATTTAAACCCTATCTACGCCTAGGGTTCTAAGCTTGCACCAAAAGGAGCCATATGCTGATGAAATAAAACCCTTTCCATGCCCCCTCTGATCCTCTCTCTCCACTCTCCATGCCTAAGGAATTGGGCACAAATCCAAAAGCAGTTCAAGGAAGATAGGCGCCCCGATCAGGAAGAAGGGAGCATTATTTCAAGAGACGACTGCTGCTCCTTCAGAAGAGTTTTTGAAGAAGATTTAGATCAGATCTAGATCTGATCTTTAGAGCTATAATTTAGAAGGAGAAAACCTCTAGATCCTGCCTGAGTGGACTTTGGTAAAGGCCAGGCACGTGTGTGGCTCGATCCAGAATCTCAGGAGCATCAAGAGCATAATTAGGATAATAAGATTACCCTAATTAGGTATATCAGATGTTCTATATTTTAGATTTAATTTTTATTTTAATATTAAATCACCTTGATTAGATCTGAGTACTTTTATATCTGATCAGATTATAGAAATTTTTTTTAGAAAAATTCATCTCAGATCTGATCAGATCTGGACGATCCTATAGCAAAAATTGAGATTTTTCTTCAACTTGTATCAAAGTTAGGTTAGCAGTTCTTCAGATATATTTTAGATCTAATTTTAATTTTATTTATGATCTAATATTAAAAAATTTTAGATATCATAATAGATGTAATTAGATCTAAAATTAGTAAATTAAAAATTAAATAATTTAGATCTATAGTGTATGAGATGCATGACTAGACTAGGTATAGAATAGTTCTATGTGTAGTCTAGTGTAATCATATTTTATTTTAATTAAATATAATTTTAGATCTATTTTATTTTTATCATTTTGATATTATAAATATTGTAATTAGATCTAAAAAATAGAAAATATAATTTTTAATTTTTAATTTATTCATATGAGATATGAAAGATACATGTTTAGACTAGTTCTAAAATAGTTCTATGAACTGTCTAGAATAATTTTATTTTGATGTGATTGATTTAAATTCTATTTTTTAGATATTATATATGTTGGTGTAGAAATTCGTGAGGACGTCGGAGGTGGCTGGAGTGGAGAAGGTGAGGTCACCAATGGGATTTGCAAAATAAAGTCCAAACTAGAGGTGAATGGCTTCGGTGGGATCCTCCAATGCTCAAATTAATTTTATTTTGAGCAACTAGAATGGAGTGCTCAAGATAAAAGGAGGTAGAGCAATAGGAATAAGAAGAGAGCTTAGGGAGAAAACGTATGTAGAGTATTTTTTATATAGATAGAGTCTATAACAAATTGATGGCGATAGCCATAACCTCTTGATAGTGGGCCATTCGGGGCCACGTGAAGTTTGTTATGGAGAATAGTGCTCATTGTTGTGACATGCTAGCCAAGAGTGGTGTTCGTTGTCGTGACTTGATAGTTCATCGGATATCAATAGTCAATGTTTGGATGGAGTAGGTGCTGGTGGTGAAGAGTTTCAAGTCACAATAGTTCCAGAAAAGTTTGGACTCCTTTAGGGTCATCTGCATGTAGGTCAGTTTACATTGTATGGAGAGCCGAACTTGTGTAAATGATGAGGTCCTTTTAGGTGACCATAGGGGGTTTGACTGGAAGAAATTCTTCTTGTCGATTGATGGAGTCCGACTATAAAGAGTTCGAAAGGCCTATGATCGGATGAGTCCAGCTTGGAGGAGTTCGGAGGTCTACTGGAGGAGTCCAAAAGTGGAGTCTGGAGGGAGATCTGTTGGAGGAGTTCAGACGAAGATCCGTTGGAGGAGTTCGGATGGAAGCCTGCTAAAGGAGTTCGAAAGGAGATTCGCTAGAGAAGTCTGAAAGGAGATCCACTGGTGGACGTCCATCTTGGGATCACTCTTGAGATAGGACGCCAAGCTGAACTTCGATAAGAGCGGATCTAATCCCTACAATATGTGATATATCAGATCTGAAAGCATGCATGTTTAATTAAGTTATGATAAATGAGATATATGCATGGCATGTATAGGTTACATCATTAATTGTATATGCAATATATAATTTAGATCTAACTTGTTTTGTAGTAGAAAATATATTTCTGATTATGGCATTCCCCTTGGCCGTCCGATTATAAGAACAAAATAGGATTTAAAGGCCCTCTCCTTCCATTCGATGGGATGTTTTTATGGCGTGTAGGGGTGCTGCGTGTTCATCCTTGATCAGAAATTAAAACTTATTTTTCTATAAACCCTAGTATTTTAGTACATGTTTTATTTATGAACCCAAACTTAATTAAAAATTAAGATTATAAAATCAATTAGATCTAAAAATATAAATTTTCAGATCTAAGATACCTTCATAAAATTAGGTTCGGACTTGGGTAGCTCAATTAGGTCTAGCGGTTGATCAAACCAAATCAAGAGTTTGTTAGGTGGGATCAAGAGTGCTTAGAATTGACCAACCTAATAGGATTAAGTATGGATCAAGGTTGACACATTTAAATATGGTTGACCAAGTCAAGATCTAATTTGGATCCGCGGTTTGAGCCTGGATTATAGGTTAATTCAATTGGTTCTGATTCGATAATTTGGTGTCTAAGGTAAGTCTGACAGATATGATCGACTGATTTTTAATTGGGAGCTACTCAACCTAAATGCGTTCTTATCGAGCTAATGACATATCTCTTCCACCAGTCTCACTTACCTAGCCATTTGTGTCGATCCAATTTTGATTTAAGGTGGCTAATAATTCAAGCTAACCCATGCCACTAGGTTAGTCATAATTATTATGACTAAGTCAAGTCAAGTTTAAAGAGATCTAAATCAAATCTTCCTAAGAAAATATTAAGTCATAGGTCTTCCACCATTGTTGATGTGCGGGCCTTTTTCGGGTTGATTGTTCTCGACTGGATACAGTGGTTCAGTTGCATTGGAAAGATGCAACCATGTCTATTATGTTGGAATATGTCCCAAAGCCAATCGTCATCTTGTTGATGGTTGGGCTATACATTTATAATTGTATATGAATCATAAATTGATAAAACTTATTTTGATATTTTTCATCACAAAATCTGTTGTCTTCTAATGAACTCCTATGTTGTGATGAAGTCCTTAGAACTATCTAGATTTGACAAAGGAGGATTTATTGTTTAGTCCTAAAATTATTCTCGACCAAAAGATATGTTGTTACTTAGGATGATAACGTTTATCGAGTATAGATCATTATGTGTCATATAGATTGGTTGTCCTCATAACCAAGGAATGTTGGTATGGCATGCAAGTGAGATATATGGGTACATCTGCACTGAACGTGATCAACTCCGGAGCTTTTCTTCTATCAAGATTAGCCCTAGAGGATATGGATATAAGTGTCCCTTAGACCTGAGACCACCATGGTGACTTGCAAACAACTCACTATACTTAGGTACCGAACTATCTGAATTTCTAATTCAATGATGGAAGGCTACTGGGTGTAGTCATGTACTTAGCTTGTCGGTGTGTGAGTCAAGATGGGATTGACCCCTCCAAGTGTTGGAGCAAGTGCATTGCTGTATTTCAATTTAGCGAATCCTCGGTCGAGGTAGTCCATATGATGGATGCTAAATTTTGAAATACACTATGGATGAATTTTAGGATTGACAATAAATCCTAAATCATCCTTTGAGCATCGAGGTTAAGGGAATGAATTATATGGTAACCATATTCCACAGGTTCGTCATTGTTGCATTGTGATTTTTCGACCTATCCGGACATTGGATACCATTGCTAGATGGTCACATTAATTGATATAGAAAATTGATTTATGTCCTACCGGCTTAGGATCCGAACCTATAGAGTTACACACATAAGGAGTTCCTACCTGGTCTGATGGCTGATCATAAGTCCTGATGACCTAGGACACTATGGTCAAGAGTCCCACTGGACTAGGACTATATGATCAAGAGTCTCACTAGATTGGAACTTTGAGTTCTAATCATCTAGGACTCTCTAATCAAGAGTTTCATTGGTATGGGACTCTATGATCATGAGTTTGATTCGTTTGGGACACTGGGTTCAAGAGTCCCACTAGTTTGGGACTCTTTAGGAGTTTCATGTTGATGGACTCTATTGCCCAGACATCCATCCGATTGAAACTCTATGTTTATTAAAGAATTAATTAGAAATTTAATTGTTCATTAACTCAATTTGATTGAGTGATGGAGATTTGATCAAGTTTGATCGAATTAGATTCGATTGGGTTTGACCCGATCAGGTCATGAGTTGACCTAATTGCTGTGGGAGATTTGATCCTGATTTAATCAAAAGCTGGACCAAATTAATTTTTAATTTGATTAGAAATTTAATAAGTTGGGTTAAACCTAATTTAGTTAGATTTGATCTGGTCTTATTAGGTCTGGAATAATTGGTTTAGTTGAAACCAATTTTGAAAAGTCAAAGGAGGTTTGAACTTTCAACTCCCTGTGCCTACAATTTTTGACCAACCTTTGACCCATGACCCTATTTATTTTACATGAATTTTTCTTCACACCCAGATACCTTCTGCACCCCTTATCTCTTTTGCCTTTGACCTGGTCCATTGGTTGGACTGGTGAAAATAATTTGAATTTTGAATTCAATGTAGAAGTTGAAACTTCTCAACTCCCTCTCATTCTTATCCTTTTCCCATGCCCACTTTGATTTTACTTCATGCAATTTTTGTGCATTCTTAGAGTGGACATGCAGAAGGAGAGTCCTTTTGTGCATCAAATACTCTGGTATGGATGTTGGATAGGGATAAGAAGGTTTTTGAATTTGATGTTGGTCGAGAGGTTGAAACAAGTTCAACCTCCAACCCTTATCTCTTTCCATGCACGTTTCCCATGGTATTCATGTCAATGAATTATGAGAATTTTTATGCATGCAACAAAGTGAGTTAGAATTTTTTGGTAAAAATTTCAATATGATTGGGCATTGGTTTTGGGCAAGAAAAATCTTGGAGTCAAGGTGAGCAGGGTCCTACAGCACCATATTTTTCCCTCATGCCTCTCTTCTCTTTTGATTTTCATCACTAAGGATACCCAATTTTTAGATATAATATAAATAGGGTTTATAGATATGAACGTATCTTTCCACAAAAGCTTGTTTCATAGAAAAAATCCATACAAAGAGGGCGTGATAGGATTTTCAGTGTGTCAGGCTTTTCGAGCATAGTGAAACCCTAGATTTGGGAATCTGGGTTCGGGTGGAGAGATCGAGTGCTGTGAGCATTGGATCACCTCCAAATTTGAAACACCTCTTAATCATCCTCCAGTATTTATGTTCTAATTTTTTGGAGTATTTAAAAAATTAGAAAGTACATGATCGATCAAATCGATCATGATCAACCATTGAAGGCTCCAACGAGGAGCTAGCACTCCTATGGGGCTGATTGGGATCAGGAGCTCCATGTGGATCATCCATAGAGGCCAGACATGTGTGCTGCTATGGTGAAACACCAAAGCATTATCTGGTGGATTCAAATTATGATGACCAGCCATCCACGAAAAGGTATTATGTTCTAAACAGATAGATGTAGTAAAGAGTTTGCTGCATAGTTTTATTTTCAGATCTATATGAATGCATGCATATTGTGTTTATATCCTTAGTGTAGGGCTTAATATTCTGATATGATCAAAAATTAATTAATAGATTAATTAATTTTTTACTATATTTTAGTTATTTTAAAATTTTTTTTCAAAATTAGCACTGCAAATCCTGCACTGCTTCCTTCAAATAGTATCAGAGTAAGATTCGCTAAACACGATATGCTTGCATATTTTAGATTAATAATTTAGATTTAATCTAAATATTAATCTAATAATTAAATTAATTAGATCTAAAAATTAAAATCAAGATCGCACGGACTGCAGGTTGTCCTACTATAGGATTTACCCCCTACAGTAAAAAGATTGTCCTAGTACATTGCTGATCTATTTCGTTAATCATAAAATATTAGATTTAATCTAATATTTTTATGATCTAATTATATTAGACTTTAATCTAATTTATGATCATGAATGCATAATTAGATAAAGTTTGATTCATGATTTAGTATTATGTAGTGTACATAGTTTCAGATTAAATCCTACAACTAGTATTATTTGTGAATTGAGCCGATTCAATTTTAAAGTGAGTCGACTCAATTGATGAATAATACTAAGTTATAAAGAACCTTTCAAAAATTTAAAAAATATTTTTCAAAATATCGAATCCTAACCCACAGCCCATAAATTTAATTAAATATTAAGTATAATGATTTAATGTCTAGAATTATGAATTAAGACTCTAAGTCATTAATCATAAAACCTGGGTTATTGGGTTAGTTGAATTAGGTCCATAAATTGGGTTAAACCTAAGGTTAGTTAAAGAGTGGACTAAATTAGAGTAATTGATTAAATCTAATTAAATGTTAATTTAGATTAGGTCAAGGACTCTATAGACTCAATTATAATAGTTGTAGTTGGTCAAGTCCATGCCTTTAACGAGGACCAAATGGACTTGATTCATAGCTATGCGGTCGAACCCGAAATTACTAGGTTGGTCAAATTAAAACTAATAAATTGGATGGTGTCTAATATAAGTTTGGCAGTTTGACCAATGATTTTTAATTGGGAGCTATTCACACTGATTCGATCTTTGATGAGTTAATGGCATATCCCTTCCACTGATCTTACTTACCTGGCCATCCTGGTGAGTTAGATTTTGATTAGATCACTTAGTGATTCGGGCTCACCCATATCAATTAGGTAAATCAGTCTGACTGATTTAGGTGCTCCTAATGCCAACTTAGATTAGATCTTTTTTTTTAATCTGACTTGGTGAAGTCAGTGGGAGGATCAAAATTGGCTCGCTTTTCTTAAATATATTAACTAAATCCTTTAAAATTATTAGATTCTTAAAAATGAAATAGTTATATAGATAACTAAATCATAGCCTTTCATTAACTTGAGTGATAATGGGTTCATTAATTTGATAATCACTGGAGGCCCAAAGGCCTGGTGCTTATTGACTAATGAAATTATCATTAATAAAATAATGATTTGGTTAAGTCTTTCTAATAGTATTTGGGTTAGCCGACCAAAGTTGGGTTTGATCATTTATTGGTTAGATAAGATTAAATATAGTCATGTTAATGGTTGGACCTATCCGGACTATTTCAGTGGAGGCCAAAGCCTACTGATTAGGTCTTCGGGGCAAAATTGATATTACTAAAAATTATTTAAAGAAATAATTGGTTTTGAACCTATCCATAGGTGCACATGGGTTGACCAACCAAAGTTGGGCTCGTGTGTAGTCTATGTGGATTCTAGTACCCACTAAGGAATTAAAGTAATTCCTCGAATTGGAGGTAGAGGCTACCAATTCGTATAAAATAGTGAGAGAATCTTTAGACTAAAGTCCAAGTCTTTAGGATAATTGATTCATATACTAATTAGATTTGGTTTTCCTTATTATGCAAAATTGGGCACTAGCCTATCACTCCGATCATTATTAAATAATGATAAATTAATGGGACCCAACTACGAAGCTGGTATCGTAAGTTGAAAATCATCCTGGAGCATGAGCGGATTCTTTATGTCGTAACGGATCCTGCACCTGAGGAGCCAGCTCCGAATGCTAGAGGAGTAGTTCGAGACACTTATTAGAAGTGGCTGAATGATCGCACCACCATTCGGTGTATAATGCTGGCGGTAATGAACGACGAGTTCAGCCATAGGTTTGAAAATGCCTAGCTATAGGAGATGCTTCAAATATTGAACAACTTCTTTGGCATGCCTGATGACGTTGAAAGGCATAAAACAAGTTGTGCTATTTTCAAAGCTCGGATGAGGGATGGAGCCTCAGTCATCGATCATGTATTATATATGATCGAGATGATCGAGCACCTTAGCAACCTGGGCTTTCCCCTGCACGAGCAGCTCGGTAAGGATGTGATCCTTAATTTCTTGCCCAAATCCTTCCTCCCCTTTCTAACTCATTTTAGAATGACAAAGCCTATAGTCAACTACCATGGATTGTTGAGATTGCTGTAGAACTTTGAGAAGGATGACCAACTCCATAAGGAGATGGTGAATATAGTTAGAGGGTCTTCTTCTAGTCGTCGACCCTTTAAGAAAGGGAAGAAGAACCAGAGGGTGTAGCCAAATGCCGAGACGACTGCATAGGATCAAACCCAGAAGCGCAAGCCCAACCAGAGCTAGGTAGAGTACTTCTTCTACAAGAAGCAGGGGCATTGGAAGAGCATTTATCCTCTGTACATTGCCTCCCTGGATCCGAACAGGCCAAGAAGGAAGCAAGTGGTTGCTGGGCAAGATAATTATATGATAACACCTTGCAATTTTTTCTTATTTGATTCTACTGCCTAGGTATTAGATACTGGAAGTTCTTATCATATTTGTAATTCTATACAGGGCTTGCAGGTCAGTAGGAGATTTGATCAAGGTGAGAGGTTTCTGAATGTTGAAGATGAAAGACAAGTTCCAATTCTAGTTTTAGGAATCATGAACCTTGTAATTAATTCAAATAAAGTTATTCTTAATGAATGTCATTTTTGTCCAACTTTCCTATTGAATGTCATTTCTATAGGCCTTTTGGCTATGAATGATTTTGAAATATTAATAAAAAATATTTTTTAATATCATTTTGAATGGTGTTATAATTTTTATTGGATAATTGAATAATAGAATTTATTTACTTTCTATGCCTGTTAACGTGGTTCAATTTTTTGGTAAACATCCTAAAATTAGTGATGTATTTGATGTATACCTTTGGCATTCTAGGCTAGATCATATTAATAAGAATAGAATTAATAGGTTAACTCAAGAAGAAATTTTTGAGGTTAGTGATTGTGAATCACTTTCAACCTATGAGTCCTATCTTCTTGGTAAGATGACCAAGTTACTTTTTACTGAAAAAAGTGAACGAGCCATTGAACTCCTAAGTCTAGGACATTCGGATGTATGTGGACCCATGAGCTCAAGTGCTAGAGATAGATACTTCTACTTCATAACCTTCACAGAAGACCTTTCGAGATATGGGTACGTCTATTTAATGAAGCATAAGTCGGAGTCGTTTGAATTGTTCAAACTATTTCAAAATGAGGTAGAAAAGCAAATTGGAAAGAGTATTAAAACTTTTCGGTCTGATCAAGGGGGTGAATATCTTTCTAATGAGTTTCTGACATATCTTGGAGAGAACGAGATTCTCTCCCAATGGATCCCTCCTAGAACACCACAACATAATGGTGTATTTGAAAGGAGAAATCGGATCCTGTTGGACATAGTTCGATCCATGATGGGATTTGCTGGTTTGTCGATCTCCCTATGAAGATATAAGCTCGAGTCAGCTTGTTACATTCTAAATAAGGTTCCAAATAAATCTATTAATAAAACACCATATGAGATATGGATAGGACGTAAGCTAGTGCTTTCACACCTTAGGGTTTGAGGGTGTTCGGCTTACGTCAAACATTTGATAATAGACAAGCTTGGACCTAGGTCTGATAAGTGTAGTTTTATAGGTTACCCAAACGAAACCAAAGGATACTACTTCTACCTTGCTGATGAGCAAAAAGTGTTTGTCATTCTTAAGGCAGTCTTTTTAGAAAAGGAGTTCCTTGGTGAAGGAACTAATGCCTCTAAGATCGAACTTGATGAACTATGACAGGTGGAAGAACAGACACAAGTCATAGAACCTAAGCTGGATCTGATTAGATCAGACCTAGAACCCATTATAAATGCACCCCTAAGGTGATCTAGTAGATTACCAAGTCAATTGGACAGATACTATGATTTTCTGATCCAGAACGGAGATCCTATCAAACTTGATGAGAATGATCAAGACTTGATCACCTATATGGATGCAATGCAGAGATCCGATTATGAGAAATGGCTTGAGGCCATGAAATCCAAAATGGAATCCATGAAGGTCAATGATGTATGGACATTGGTTGACCCATCCGAAGGAGTAAAACCCATCGGATGGAAGTGGGTCTTCAAAAAAAAAAGGGATGCACATGGAAAGGTGGAGACCTATAAAGCCTATCTGGTTGCCAAGGGGTATCATCAATGTTATAATATTGACTGTGATGAGACATTTTCTCCTGTGGCAATGCTTAAATCCATTCAGATTATGCTTGCTATCACTGCCCATCTAGATTATGAAATCTGGCAGATGGATGTGAAAACAACTTTCCTAAATGGAGAGCTGGATGAAGCGGTATATATGATATAGCCTGAAGGATTCACATCCATAGATGAGTCTAAGGTGTGTAAGCTTCAAAGGTTCATTTATGATATAGCCTGAAGGATTCACATACATCTTAATTGAAAATGATGTTCCTACATTGTAAGGAATAAAGATCTGACTGTCATCACAGTTCTCCATGAAAGATCTGAGAGAAGCTTCCTACATCCTAGGAATGAAGATCTATAGAGATAGATCTAAAAGGTTGCTTGGATTGTCCCAGTCTACGTACATTGATACTGTATTAAAATGGTTTAGCATGGAGAATTTCAAGAAAGGCTATCTACTAATAGGCCATGAAATTTTTTTTTTAAAGAGGGATTGTCCGACAACACCTCTAGAAAGAGAGCATATAAGTAGAATACCATATGCTTCGGCAGTGGGTTCTATCATGTACGCCATGACATGTACATGAGCAGATGTGGTATTCTCACTAGAGGTAGTGAGTAGATACCAATTTGATCTAGGAGAGAACCACTAGAAGGTTGTTAAAACCATCCTGAAGTATTTGAGAAATACTAAGAACCAATGGCTTGTATATGGTGAAATGGACTTGAAACTTGTAGGATTCACAGACTCCAATTTTCAGTCTGATCATGATGATAGCAAGAGTGTATCGGGATATATATTCATCTTTAATGGTGGGGTCGTCTGTTGGAAGAGTTCTAAGCAGCATACTATGGTCGATTCAGTTTATGAGGTAGAGTATGTCGCTGCATCAGATGCTGTCAAAGAAGCAGTGTGGCTGAAAAAATTCATCATCGAGCTTGGAGTAGCATCCTCCCTTGATGGTTCAATTCTGCTCTATTACGATAGCTCTGGAGTCATTGCTCAGGCGAAGGAACCTAAGGCACACCAGCGGATGAAGTATATTCTATGCCGCTTCCACCTTGTCCGAGAAATTATGGATCGAGGTGATATCGACCTTCAGAAGATCGACAAAAATGAGAACTTGGCTGACCCATTCACTAAAGCTATTGCGGTAAAGGAGTTCAATGACTTAAAGTCAAAGATATGTATTAGATACTGTATCGATTGGCTTTAGTCCAAGTGGAAGATTATTGGAAATATGTTCCAAAGCCAATCGTCAACCTATTGATGGTTGGACTATACATTTGTAATTGTATATGAATCATAAATTAATAAAAACTATTTTGATATTTTTCATCATAAAATCTATTATCTTCTAATGAACTCCTGTGTTGTGATGAAGTTCTTAGGACTATCTAGATTCGACAAAGAAGGATTTATCGTTTAGTCCTTAAATTATTCACGACCAAAAGATATGTTGTTACTTAGGATGACAACGTTTATCGAGTATAGGTCATTGTGTGCCATATAGGTTGGTGATCCTCATAACCAAGAAATATTGAGACACTGGAATGGCATGCAAGTGAGATATATGGGTACATCTGCACTGAACGTGACCAACTTTGTAGCTTTTCTTCAGTCAAGATTAGCTTCGAAGGATATGGGTATAAGTGTCCCTTAGACTTGAGACCACCATGGTGACTTACAAGTAACTCACTATACTTAGGTGCCGGGCTATCTGAATTTTTAATTCAGTGATGGAAGGCTACTGGGTGCAGTCAAGTACTTGGCTTGTCGATGTGTGAGTCAAGATGAGATTGACCCCTCCAAGTGTTGGAGCAAGTGCATCGCTGTATTTCAATTTAGCAAATCCTCGATCGGGGTAGTCCATATGATGGATGCTAAATTTTGAAATACACTATGGATGAATTTTAGAATTAACAGTAAATCCTAAATCATCCTTTGAGCATCGAGGTCAAGGGGATGAATTATACAATAACCATATTCCATAGATTCGTCATTGTTGCATTATGATTTTTTGACCTATTTGAATGTCGGATATCATTACTAGATGATCACATCGATTGGTATAGAAAATTGATTCTTGTGCTACTGGCTTACGATTCGAACCTATGGAGTCATACACATAAAAAGTTTCTACCTGATCTGATGGCTGATCCTGAGTCCTGATGACTTAGGACACTATAGTTAAGAGTCCCACTGGACTGAGACTCTATGATCAAGAGTCCCATTGACTAGGACTCTAAGTCCTACTTATCTAGAACTCTCTGATCAAGAGTTTCACTGGTCTGGAACTCTGTGATCATGAGTTTGATTCATTTGGGACACTGGGTTCAAGAGTCCCACTGGTTTGGGACTCTTTAGGAGTTTCATGTTGATGGATTCTATTATCCAGACATCCATCCGATTGGAACTTTATATTTATTGGAGGATTAATTAATAATTTAATTATTGATTAACTCAATTTGATTGAGTGATGGGGATTTGATCAAGTTTGATCGAATTGGATTCGATTGGGTTTGACTCGATCAGGTCATGAATTGACCTAATTGCTGCGGGAGATTTGACCCTAATTTAATCAGGGGCTGGACCAAATTAATTTTTATTTGATCAAAAATTTAATAAGTTGGGTTAAGCCTAATTTAGTTAGATTTGACCTGGCCTTATTGGGTCTGGAATAATTGGTTTAGTTGAAATCAATTTTGGAAAGTCAAAGGAGGTTTGAACTTTCAACTCCCTGTGCCTACAATATTTGAGCAACCTTTGACCCACGCCCCTCTTTATTTTATGTGAATTTTTCCTCACACCCAGATACCTTCTGTGCCTCTTATCTCTTCTACCTTTGACCTGGTCCAATGTTTGGACTAGTCAAAATAATTTGAATCTTGAATTCAATGTAGAAGTTGAAACTTCTAAACTCACTCTTGTTCTTATCCTTTTCCCATGCCCACTTTGATTTTACTTCACACAATTTTTGTGCATTCTTAGAGTGGACAAGTAGAAGGAGAGTCCTTCTACACATCAAATACTCTGGTATGGGTATTGGATAGGGATAAGAAGGTTTTTGAATTTGATGTTGGTTGGGAGGTTGAAATAAGTTCAACCTCTGACCCTTATCTCTTTCCATGCACTTTTCCCATGGTATTCACATCAATAAATTATGAAAATTTTTTTTGCATGCAATAGAGGAGGTTAGAATTCCATGGTAAAAATTTCAATATGATTGGACATTAATTTTGGGCAAGAAAAATCATGGAGTGAAGGTGAGTAGGGTTCTGTAGCACCTTATTTTTCCCTCATGCCTCTCTTCTCTTTTGATTTTTACCTCTATGGATACTCAATTTTTAGATATAATCTAAATAGGATTTATAGATCTAAAATTCATCATTCCACAAAACCTTATTTCATGAAAAAACTCCAGATAGAGAGGGCATGATAGGATTTTTAGTGTGTTAGGTTTTTTGGGCTGAGTGAAATCCTAGATTTGGGAATCTAGGTTTGGGTGGAGAGATCGAGTGCTGTGAGCATCGGATCACCATCAAATTTGAAAAACCTCTTCATCATCCTCCAATATTTGTGTTCTAATTTTTTAGAATATCTAAAAATTTAGGAAGTACATGATCGATCGGATCGATCATGATCAACCATTGAAGGCTCTAGCAAGAAGCTAGCACTCCGGTAGGGTTGATCGAGACTAGGAGCTCCATGTGGACCAACCATAGAGACTGGACATGTGTGTGGCTATGGTGTGACACCAGAGCATTATTCGGTGGATTTAGATTACGGTGATTAGCTACCCATAAAAAGGTATTATGTTCTAAATAGATGGATGTAGTAAAGAGTTTGCTGCATAGTTTTATTTTCAGATCTATATGAATGCATGCATATTATGTTTAGATCCTTAGTATAGGACTTAATATTCTAATATAATAAAAAATTAATTAATTAGATTAATTAATTTTATACTATATTTTAGCTATTTTTAAAAGAATTTTTGAAAGTAGCACTGCAAATCTTGCACTGCTTCCTTTATATTAGGCATTGAATGCTATGATTTGGAGGATGGGTTGGGCTCAATATTTCGGATATGATGAGGGATCCAATTAAGAATCCAATTCATGCAAATGGTGGGTTTGACTTAAGTAAGGAGTGGAGCAATATTCTGGGCATGGTGAGCTTCATGAATTAAAGATCAGGTTTGGGTGCATCAAGATTAGAGAATCATTAGGTAAAAGTTATCCACTCATCAGTTGATCCATCATCAATAACTATTAGGTGAGGTGGTCAGCCAGTCGGTGGGACCACACCATCCACTAGAAATTAATTGATCATGAAAATTTTCACATCTTTGCCAAGAGAGTGTAGGGATTTGAGAAAATAGTGAAAGCCTAATTTATTTAAAAATGTAATTTCTAAACAAATTGATCAAGTCTAATTGCAAAATCTAACTAAAAACTTTGACTCTCCATAGAAAAATGTTTGCGTCCAATCCATTAGTCTGTATCTTGGATATCCATAAACTGACAGGATCCAATTACAAGGATTGGCTCTGGAACTATAAAATTATTTTAGAATCTGAAAAGTTGACTCATGTATTGGATCAGGAACCCCCCACCTTACCAATCTATCCATCCCTTGATCAGAGAGCATCTCTAGAAAAGTGGATAGATGAAGACAATAAAGCTAGGTACTACATGTTGGGCTCGATGTGTGATGAGCTTCAGCACCAACATGAGGACATCAAGACTGCTCGTCAAATGTTGGCTCACCTACAAGAGTTGTTTGATGAGGAGAGTCACGCAGTCAAATATCAAGTGATAAGAAGACTTTTTAAGGCTCAAATGCATGATGGATAGTCAGTCCAAGATCATTGTCTGATGATGATCAAGGACTTAGAAGAGCTTAAGAAGCTCGGTTTCAAGCTAGACAGGGACTTGCAAATTGATGTGATCTTGCAGTCCTTGACTGATGCATATGGGTAGTTCATTATGAACTTCCATATGCATAAGCTACAATGTACTCTAGCCAAATTGATGAACATGTTGGTTACTACTGAGCTCTCTTTGAAAGGTTCAAAGGGCTCAGTGCTTGTTGTGGAGTGGACTTCTTCTAAGAAAAAGTCTTTTGGAAAGAATAAGAAGTCTACAAAGAAGTAGAAGACTGAAAGTGGGAAGAAGAAAAGGGAGAATCGAAGCAGAAGGCCGCGGACGAATAAAAATATTTTCATTGCAACATCGATGGCCATTGGAAGCAAAACTGTCCTCTATACCTGGCCAGCCTGAAGAATAAGAAAGAGACAGATCCTTCTAGAGGTATGCTCATTATAGAATCTAACCTTACAGTTTCTTCTGCATCCAGTTGGGTTCTTGACTTTGGTTCGAGTGTTCACTTGTGCACTTCTATGCAGAATCTTGAGGATAGCAGGAGGCTGAGGGATGGTGAGATGATCTTGCGCATATGAAATGAAGCAAGAGTTGCTACTATGGCTGTGGGAATCTATCCTCTTCGACTACCATCAGGATTAGTTTTAGTTCTTAGGAATCATTTTTATATGCTTACAGCAAGCAGGAATTTAATTTCTATTTCATGTTTAGCACAGGAAGGCTATGTAATTAGTTTTCTTAAGGACCATTGTAATATTCATTTTGAAAGAAATAAAATTGTAAGTGGTTTCCTTATAAATGGTCTCTATCAGTTACATTTTGATGTTTCTATTTTTAATATTGAGTAAAACATGAATGCCAAAGGATCAAAGTGACCTAGGGATAGTCTAAATGATAAGTATCTTTGGTACCTTAGACTTGGTCATATAGCTGAAGACAGGATTAACAAATTGAAGCAATCTGGGCTATTAAGTTTATTGACTTTCGAGTCATATTCGATTTGTGAATCATGCCTTCATGGCAAAATGACCGAGTTTTTTTTTGTAGGACATGAAGAAAAGGCCATAGACCTACTTGTCTTGGTACATACAGATGTGTGCGGTCCATTTATTGTGCCGGCTAGAGATAATTATATCTACTTCATCACCTTTACTGATGATTTATCTTAGTATGGATATGTGTATTTGATGCGACATAAGTCTGAAGTCTTTGAAAAGTTCAAAAAATTTAGACTTGAAGTAGAAAAATAAATAAGAAAATTTATTAATGTTCTTCGATCAGATCAAGGAGGTAAATATCTTAGTCGAGAATTCCTGGGCTATCTCAAAGAAAATAGCATAGTTTGATAATGGACTCCACTTGGAATGTCTCAACTCAATGGGATTTTAGAATAAAAAAACCAGACCCTATTAGATGTGGTCCGATCCATGATGAGGTTCATAGACCTCCTAGAGTTTCTTTAGGGACATAGTCTAATGACCGCAATATATTTACCGAATAGGGTTCCCTCTAAAACTATTTCTACCACACCGTATGAGATATGGTATGGTAAAAAATCAAGTCTGAGTTACCTCAAAATTTGGGATTGTCTGAGTCATGTCAAGAGACAGCAGGCGGACAAGTTAGAGTCTAGATCCTTTAGAGCTCGATTTATTGGATATCCTAAAGAGTAGTTAGGATATCATTTCTATCTTTCATAAGATCATAATATGATTGTGAGTCGACATGCTATTTTTCTTAAAAAATAGTTTATTCAAGATAGTAGCATCAAATAATAGATTAGGCTCAAGGAGAAGGTCTCCGAAAAATAATGAGGTAAGAAATCTATGGAACTAAAT
The DNA here is from genome assembly GCA_006176705.1 of Cocos nucifera. Taxonomy (NCBI): domain Eukaryota; kingdom Viridiplantae; phylum Streptophyta; class Magnoliopsida; order Arecales; family Arecaceae; genus Cocos; species Cocos nucifera. The sequence goes on along the minus strand of QRFJ01000718.1, from coordinate 136,166 downwards.
CAGATTTAGCTAGTCCAACCACTACCTCCTCCACCTTGAAAATCAAATAGAGTTTTCGATCCACCTGAAAGGTACTTAGGTACTATTTTAGAGAATGTAGAGAAAATATTTTTCATGAAAAATGGGGTTCATGATGATGATCCCAAGACCTATGATGAGACGATATCAGATATCGATTTTGAGAAATGGTTAGAGGTAATGAGATCAGAAATTGACTCAATGCACTCCAACCAAGTCTGGACCTTGGTAGATCAACTTGAAGGCATAGTGCCTATTGGGTATAAATGGATCTACAAGAGAAAGATAGGTGTTGATGGAAATGTAGAGACATTCAAAGCAAGGCTCATAGCGAAAGGATATAGTCAGCATGAAGGCATTAACTATCAAAATATTTTTTCACCAATGGCCATGCTCAAATCCATCTGCACATTGCTTGCTGTTGCAGCCTATTTCAATTATGAAATATGGCAGATAGACGTGAAAATGTTATTCTTAAATGGATATCTTGAGAAAGATATTTATATGGAACAACCACTTGATTTCACATCCAGTGATGATGAAAGTATGCAAGCTGCAAAGGTCCATATATGGACTTAAGCAAGCATCTCGGAGCTGGAATGCTTATTTTAATGATGTAATCAAATTGTTTGATTTCATCAAAAATAAAGAGGAGTCATGTGTATTCAAAAAGATTAGTGGAAGTACTATTGTCTTTCTCGTATTGTTCATGTATGACATACTCCTAATTGGGAATGATATTCCCATGCTGACCATGATCAAAATATGGTTATCAAAGAAGTTCTCTATGAAAGATCTAGGAGAAGCATCCTTTATATTGGATATAAAGGTTTATAAGGATAGACCAAGTAGGATGCTTGGATTTTTACAGAAGATATATATAGAGAAGATGCTAAAGAGGTTTAGCATAGAAAACTCCAAAAGGGGTCTAGTATCTTTCAGACATAGCATTCATCTCTCCAAGAAGATATGCCCTAGCACACCTAAGAAGATTGAATGCATGAGCAAGATCCCTTATGCTTTGACAATAGGGAGCCTCATGTATGCCATGCTATGTACAAGACCTGATATAGCCCATGCTATGAGTATCACGAGTAGGTATCAGTCGAATTTAGGTGAAGAGCACTGGACTTCTATAAAGTATATCCTTAAGTACTTAATAAGGACTAAGGATATGTTTCTAATCTTTAGAAATGGAGAACTCCAGTTTCAGGAAGATACAGACATGGACTTTATGTCCAACATAGATGATCGAAGGTCGACATCTAGTAGTCTATTTATATGTAATGATGGAGCTGTCAACTGGAAGAGTTCCAAGCAGACAGTAATTGCAAACTTCATAATGGAAGCAGAATACATTACTGCGTCAGAAGATGTGGGAGGCATTCTGGTATAAGAAGTTCACCGTAGAGCTTGGAGTGATGCCATCAAATGCCATCCCTCTATATTGCGACAACAATGGTGCTATAGACCTAGCTAAGGAGCTAAGATCTCACAAAAAATCTAAGCACATCGAGCAGCAATTCCACCTCATCCATGATTATCTCGAGAAGGGATATGTCAAGATTAAGAGAGTCGACACCGCAGACAATGCGACAGACCCACTTACGAAGTCGTTGGGACAATAGAAGATCGAATTCCACTTAGAGAAGATGGGACTCAGATTTGTAGCCAATTTGCTTTAGGTCAAGTGGGAGTTTATTAGATGTGTGCCCTAGAAGCCAGATTGGCTGACACTTGTAATACATTTCTAAGGATAAATTTATAATTTTGATTATAAATTAATAGAAGAATTATTCTTTTATCATATTGTGTACATAGTGTCTGTGATACATCCTTTGAGTTAATAGACTTGATAATTCATATCTTCAAGAGTTGAAAATTTAAGATATGAATTTTCATAATTAACTCATGAACTGCTTTCGATCGTAGGATCATCACAAGGATGGTGATTGATCCGGAAGATTGGTATACGATTACTTTCTTAGGATAGATGAGTCTTGACTCTATGGTATAGAGACACCGAAGTGAAAATACAGATAATCATTAGAAATGAGAGTACTGAGTGTGACCGCCTCGAGCAATTAGAAGAAAGTCTACCTTCTCGTCGATGACTGGCTTGATGCTGCAGTTGTGTCTAGTTCTTAGACCTGAGGTGCATCGACAGTTCACCTTATGTGTGTTATAATTTGACTACACCATAACTCGATCTCCTAGTCATTCAGAATCTTAAAGTGTATGTTGGCTATAGCATATTCAGGAACTAGATTGCATCAAGATGGATCTATCAACCTCGGTAGAAGATGAGTAGTCCTATGTGATAAGAAACATGCAGGGTTTCATACATAGATTTCAAAACTTTTTCAAAATATAGAGCAGCGGAAGACATAGATTAAACTATTTAATCTGCAATATGCATGTAATCAAATTACAAAACCCAACATCAAGGATCTATAACATGTTATGATGTAAATATAAATCTAAAATTAAATTAATCATAAGTGGTATTGATCATATCAATACCTAGATCTAGAATAATTCTAGATCTAACCCTAGATCACATCTAGGTCACCAAGAGATCAGATCTCTTACCTTTGTGCGGGTTGAGAACTCTACAGTTGAATATGTTATTGCCTTTGGAGCCGCACATGCATCTGGCCTCTATAGGTAATCCACACGAACATGCAACATAGATCGGAGGTTCGTCGAACGAAGATCCGTTTGAAGTGCTAGCTTCTTAGGAATCCCTCCTGATGGTTAATCAAATACATGTTCTTCGGATCTCTTGGACAATCCAAGAGATGAAGAACATGAGGAGGAATAAGGGAGAAATCCAATCCTTAAATCTTCCATAAATCAAAAAATAAAAAGACATATGAAAAAAACCCTAGGAGAAGATTTATCTTCTCCTTCAGGACGTCAACAGTTGATGTCCTGAAAACATCTATTATGCTAGGTTTAGAGGAGACCTTCTCTTCTAAATTTTTTTCTAATTTTTTAGATATCACATCCTTAGATTTTTCTCATAAAAATCTTATAAATAAAATTGAGAAGAAGGGCTCTCAAGGAAACCCTAAGAGAAGACCTTCTTCTCTTCTTCTTCCCGCATCAGGACATGATTAGATCATGTCCAAAAAGGATCACCATGCCCCAGCACCTTGGAGCATAGACTTCATGCCCTCTTCCTCTCTCTCTCTCTCAGATCTTTATCATATAAAAATTATATAAAATAATAAAGAAGAAGATACTCAAAAGAAAATAAAGAGAAGATAATCTTCTCTTACCTTTGTGCCTTCATGACATCAACGATTGATGTCCAGATGAAGACCTTTTCTCTAAGGATCTTGGCACCATCTTTCCTCAAGCCCTTCCTCTCTCTCTCTCTTAGATTTTTATCATATAAAAACCATAAATAATATAAGAAGATAGAAACATAAAAGAAAAATATAAGAGAAGACAATCTTCTCTTACCTTGTCTCTTCAAGACATCAATATTTGATGTCTTAATTGAGGGCTCTTCTCTAAGAATATTGGCACCACAAATCCTCCACCTCTTCTCCTACTTCTCCTCTAATTTTTCATAATTTTTCTAAGATTTTTCACATCTTAAAACCATCTTATAAGAGGCATCCACCTTTTATTGCAAGACTAGGTCAAAACCTAGTCAAAGGAGGACTTCTATGGGCGTCCAACTCTTGGACGCCCCTCCCACTTATTTTTTCATGTAACCACTGATTCTCATGCACAAAACCAAGAGAAAAAGGGCTGAATAAGATTGAGAGGTGTGGGTAGAGTTGGCGCACAAGGGAGGGAGGAGTTTGGGTCAAAGAAGACTCTTCTAAGTAGGAAACAATTTTCAACTTCATTCTAATTTTGACCAAATCAAATTTAAATCCAATTCCTAAGATAATGGGGTGTGGGAAATCATTTCTTATGCATAGAAATCATAGAAAAAAAATCTATAATTAAAATATGGTGTGGGCTTTCTTAGGTGCAAGTGAAAGAGAGAGAGTCCCAGTTAGTCCCAGTCCAACTAGGACTCCTCTTGTTTGACTAGATCAAAATTATTTTAAATTAAATTTAAATTTTATTTAAACTAAATTAAATATAATCTAATTAAGAATAATTCTAGTCCAACTAGAAGCCTAATTAAATTAGATTAAATCAAGATTTAAATCTAATTTAAATCCTAAGTCAATCAGGTGCACCCAAATCCTAGTCAAACAAGAAATTATTCTTCTCCTGCAATTGGCTTATCCAATCAACCAATTAGACTTAATCTAATTAAATATAAATTAATTTTAATTGAATCTAATTTAATTATACTTGATCTCAACCTGATTGCTCAATCAAATTGAGCCAATTAGCAATCCAATTGCTAATCGATCATCCTACAACACTTGCATTAGGTCAAACATCAATCGTATTGATGGATTGACCTTAGAATGATTCTCAATTATCGATTAACCATCTGATCAGATTACAAGCTCTAATATGTGTGACCCCATAGGTTCAAAACTAAGCCAATAGTATAGAAATCAATTTTTGTACCAATCGAAGTTACCATCTAGCAATGGTTTCCGACGTCCGGATAGATCGAATGTATGCAAAGCAACATTCTTAGAACCCTGGCCCATATTTATCGTATAATTCATTCCTATGATTAATAATGCTCAAGATGACTTCGAGTATGCTGTCAAACACTCATACAAGTCATTTTTTTTGTATCTCAAAATTTTGCAAATCTCGTGACACCTCACGAGGATTACCCAGGCCTAGGTTTTGCTAAATTGAAACATAGTGAGACATTCTCTTCCTAAAGTTAATTAGGAGTGGTCAATCCCATCTTGACTCACATATCGACTCTATAAGTACTTGACTGTACCCAAAAACCTTCCATCATCTATATTAAAAATACAGACAGTCCAGCACCAAAGTATAGTGAGTTGCTTGCAAGTCACCATGGCGATCTCAGATCGGAGGGACACTTATATCCATTGGCCTTAGCTAGCTATTCTTGACAGTAGAGTGCTACAATGATCATGTTCAGTGCAGATGTACTCCTATGTCTCACCTGAATGCCATACTAGTGTCTCTACACCACTTAGTTATGAGTACAATCAATGCATATGGCATACATCGATCTACACTCGATAAGTTATCATCCTTGTTAATAACTTATCATTTGGTTATGAACAATTTAAGAACCATCCAATAAATCTTTCTTTATCGATTGATTGTAGTTCTAAGGACATCATCATAATCTAGCAGTTCATTTAAGGAAGATAGAACTTTTATGATGAAACAGCCAAATTACTATTATTATTAGATAATTCATGTACTAATTTCAATCATCTACTGCTTAGATGATTGGCTTTAGGACATATTTTCCAACAACTCCCACTTGGACTAAAGCCAATTAGAATGATATCAAATATCCTATCTTCCACTTGAGTTCGTAGAACTCCTTAGTTCCGAGGCCTTAGCAAATGAGTCGGTCAAGTTCTTCTTTTACATCGATCTTCTAAAGATCGACGTCACCTAGATCAAATATCTAAGATAAAATCGATGCAAAATATGTTGGTCCTTCAATTTTCTAGCCTGAGCTATGGATCCAGTGCTACGATAGGACTGGACCATAGGTGGAGGGTGCCACTCCCAACCTGCTAATGAACCTCAGTAACTACACAGCTTATATGGCAGCATCATATGCCATGATGTACTCTACATCACTAACTGAATAGGCTAAAGTATCCTGCTTGGAACCTTTCCAGTAGATTGCTCCTATAATTAGGGTATGAGTCGACATTCTCTTATTATCATCTTGTTCTCATTTAAATCAAAATATCCATATATTTTAAATCAGTACTTCCATATTTGAGTCACTAGACCTTAGTATTTCATAAATACTTAGGAATTGTCTATACGATCCTCCAGTGGCTCTTACTTGGATCAGATTGGTATCTACTCACTACCTCTAGTGAGTATACCATGTCTAATCTCGTACATAGATAAATAAGATGACAGCTAAACCTTTATTCCTTGCAATGTTGGAATGCTATTCTAGATTAAGAGAATTTCATCCTCAAACATCACAAGCAATAACACTATAAAACATTTTGCCCAATAATAAGTGCAAGGATTATCTTTGTTCATAACTAAGATATACATTCAGAACGTATGTTTAAACTCTGAGATGATACTCAAACAAGCTTTATAAGTCCTTACCTTCCCATCTGTGCTACTCTAATCCTATTAAAAGTCCATTCACACCCAATAAATTTTATCCCTTCAGGTGATCAACTAGTGTCCATACACTATTGATTTTCATAGACTTCGATTTGGATCATATGGCTCCAAGCCACTTCTCAGAATTAGGCCACTACATTGTATCCTTATAGGTGATTGGATCCTTATTGTTCTCATCGAGCTCAACATGATCGTCATCCCGAACCTAGACACTAAAGTATCTATCTGGCTAATGCGGTATTCTACCAGATCTCCTTAAAGGTGACACTTTAATGGGCTCCGAATTTGATCTGATCAAATCCAGTTCTATAGGTTTATTAGATAACATCGATTCTTTTCTACTAGTCAAACTTTTACAAGTTTAACTTAATAGGCATCATTTCCTTCTCTAAGAAACTTCTTTCCAAAAGGAATGCCCTACTGCTGATGAACATCTTATGTTCTTTAACATAGCATAATTAATAACCCTTAAATACTTATTGAACCAGGATCCAAGTTTATCTGTGTGCAAATATATGACATAGGCTGATCAACTCCAAACCTGAAAGTGAGAGAATCTAGGTCTACGCCCGATCCATATCCCATATGGAGTTAATGCAACAGATTAACTTGGCATAAATTTTCAGATTAAAAAAAAGTCACAAGAGCACAACTCTACAATAGGTAGATAAGTATACCCTATTATGGATTGAACCATGTCTAACAAAGTTCAATTTCTTCTTTTAGATACACTATGTTCCAAAAAAAAAATCTACTAAGAGAGAATCTTATTCTCTTCGAGATATATCACAAACTTACTGGATAAGTATTTGCCTCCTCGATCTAATCGAAGAGTTTTAATATCTTATCCAGTTCGTTTTTCTTTTTCATTATTGAATCATTTGAACATTTTAAATGATTCATCCTAGACGTACCCATGTCCAGATAGGTCATCTGTAATGAAATATTAATGTCTTCCTTTGGCACTTAAGTTCAAGGTCCACATACATCACTATGTATGAGACTTAGAACGTTATTGACTCCTTCATCTTTTTTAGTAAAAGATGACTTTATCATCTTCCCAAGAAGATAAGATTCACAAGCTATCAATGATTCACAATCATTGATATTGAGGTTTCCCTCTCAAGCTAACCTGTTTATCCTATTCTTGTCAATATGACTAAGCCTATAATGCCAAACATAGACATCCATGACATAATCTAACTAAGGTGTGTACATTCCACTTACCTTAAGTCCTTGCAACGAATTGCATAAGACCACCGGTATCTAATACCTAGGTAGAAGAATTTCATATAGAGAAGTTTTAAGGTGTTATCATATAATATCTTTAATGAGTAACTTTTGCTCCTTTCTCTTATTCAGCCTATTGTGGTCAAGGGAAGCAAGACAAATCTTCTTCCTATGACCCTATTTCTAACATTAGAAGCATAATGCCTGATTTGGGTTAACCTTGGATTAATTGTTTTGATTGGGCTCAGAAGCCCTAATATGAACCCATTCATATTGTTGAACCAATATTCAACTTTCGATACTGATTATCAAAGTTGGGTCCATAAGTCTTCACTGTCTAACAGTGATAGGAGCAATTAGAATTTAGCCTTAATAGAGAACAATGACCTATTGTATATAAATCATTTTAAATCTAAAGACTTGGACTTTAGTCTAAAGGTTCTTTCACTATTTTATTCGAACTGGTAGTCTTTACCTCCAATTCGAGGAATTACTTTAATTCCCTAGTAGGTACTAGAATCCACATAGACTGCACACGAGTCTAACTTTGGTTGGCCCACCCATGTACATCTAAGGATAGGTTCATAATCAATTATTTCTCTAAATAATTTCTAGTAATTTTAATTTTGCCCCAAGCCCTGATCAGTTGGCTTTGGCCTTCTCAAAAAAGGGTCTAGTTAGGTCCAATCATTAACAAGACCATAGTTGGTGCATCCAACCAATGAATGATCGATCCAACTTTGGTTGGCCAACCCAACCACCATTAGAGAGATACATCCAAATCGTCATATGATGGATGATAATTTCATTAGTCAACAAGCACCAGGCCTTTGGGCCTCCAATGATTATTGAGTTAACGGACCCATTATCAAACACCTTAATGGGAGGCTATGACTCCGTTATCCCCATAACTTTGTTATTTTAAGGACCTAATAATTTTAGAGGATTTAAATTATTAGTGATTTAAGGATAGAAAGGATATGGACCAATTTGCTCCCACTGACTTCATCAAGTCAAGTCCTCCCACTGACTTCGCAAGTCACTGATGAGGACTAGGATCAATTATGGTCCATGGGCACCTAAATTAGTCTCATTGAATAAAATTAGTCTCACTAATTTTTAATGTGACATGGGTTAGCATAAATCAATGAGCAACCTAATCAAAAATTAGATTAACCACATTGACCAGGTAAGTGAGATCAGTAGAAGGGTCTACCAAGGCTTGCCTTAGATACCATCAGAAATGGCCAGGTAAGCAGGCTGCTAATTAAAAATCATCGATTTGGGATGCTAGACTTACCTTAGACACTAATTGGTTTGTCAGTTTTGATTTGGTCTACCTAAAGACTCGAGCTCGATCACTGAGCCACGATCAGCATCCATTTGTTAGATGTATGGACTTTGATCAACTACAACTATTGAAGTGATCCATAGAAATGATCTAATCCTAATTAACTATTAATTAGGTTTGATCAATTTCTTAACTATGTTCATATTTAATCAAACCCAGTTAAGGACCTGATTAAAGCTAACCCATTTTCCTTTAACCCATGTATTATGAAATTATCTTAGGATCTTCAAATCACAAACCTAGATCCTAAATAATCACTTAATTCTCAATTAAGTTCAAGTCTTATGGGTTTAGGTTTATGGAATCTTAGAACTAGTTTCTAATTTTATTATTTGAAAAATTTTCAAATTGTATTGAATCATCTTCAATATAGAGTTTTAGATCTGATTTATTTCATCATTTAGATCATGTCCTAGGGTTTTAAATCTATGATTTTGCAGAAAGTAAGTTCGTGATTTAGTTTCTACAAAGAAAATATATCATACATATACATTCTAGATTCAAAATAAAAATTACATATCAACATATGCAATAAGAGGATTAGATCTAAACATAAAACATATCATATGGATCTCATCTAAATGATCAAATTTAGATCATAAACCATTTAAATTTAGATTTAAAATCTAAAAATAAATCATAAATTATTTTAAATCTTATCTAACATATCTATGATTTAGGTTTCTCAGATTAGCACATACTAGGACAACCTTTCCACTGTAAGGGGTAAACCTTACAGCAGGACAACCTTATGGCAGTATGTGCAATCCTGATATTATTTAGATATAATCTAAATAATCTAAAATAGATCTAATATCTATTAAATTTTAGATTTAAATTAAAAAATTAAATCATAAATTTTTTTAGATCTAATCTAAATAATTCATGATTTTGATTTAGATCAGCACATACTAGGACAACCTTTTCATTATAAGGGGTTAACCTTATAACAGGACAACCTTATGGCAGTATGTACGATCTTTAATTAACTTTAATTTTTAGATTTAATCTAAAGCATACATAAATATGTTATAATAGAACCTAGATGTTCTGATACCACTGATAAGAAACATGCAGGATTTCATGCATAGATTTTAAAACTTTTTCAAAATATAGAGCAGCGAAAGACATAGATTAAACTATTTAATCTACAACATGCATGTAATCAAATTACAAAACCCTATATTAAGGATCTATAATATGTTATGATGTAAATATAAATCTAAAATTAAATTAATCATAAGTGGTATTGATCATATCAATACCTAGATCTAGAATAATTTAGATCTAACCCTAGATCACATCTAGATCACTAAGAGATCAGATCTCTTACCTTTGCATGGGTCAAGACCTCCATGGTTGAATCTGTTGTTGCCTTGGAGCCACACATGTGTCTAGCCTCTACAAGTGATCCACACAAACCTACAATATAGATCGAAGGTTTGTCGATCGAAGATCCGCTCAAAGTGCTAGCTTCTCGCGGATCCCTCCTGATGGTTAATCAAATACATGTTCTTTGGATATCTTGGACAATCTAAGAGATGAAGAACATGGGGAGGAATAAAGAAGGAATCCAATCCTTGAATCTTCCATATATCAGAAATAAAAAGACATGGAAAAAACCTAGGAGAAGATAAATCTTCTCCTTTAGGACGTCAACGGTTGATGTCCTGAAAACATCTATTATGCTAGGTTCAGAGGAGACCTTCTCCTCTGGATTTTTTTTAAATTTTTTAGATATCACATCATCCAATTTTTCTCATGAAAATCTCATAAATAAAATTGAGAAGAAGGGCTCTCAAGGAAACCCTAAGAGAAGACCTTCTTCTCTTCTTCTTCTTACATCAGGACATGATCAGATCATGTCCAAAAAGAATCACCATGCCCCAGCACCTTGGAGCATAGATTCCATGCCCTCTTCCTCTCTCTCTCTCTCTCTCTCAGATCTTTATCATATAAAAATCATATAAAATAATAAAAAGGAAAATACTCAAAAGAAAATAAAGAGAAGATAATCTTCTCTTACCTTTGTGCCTTCATGACATCAATGATTGATGTCCAGATGAAGATCTTTTCTCTAAGAATCTTGGCACCATCTTTCCTCAAGCCCTTCCTCTCTCTCTCTCTCTCAAATTTTTATCATATAAAAAATTATAAATAAAATAGAAAGAGAGAAATATAAAAGAAAAATATATGAGAAGACAATCTTCTCTTACCTTGTCTCTTCAAGACATCAACCTTTGATGTCTTAATTGAGGGCTCTTCTCCAAGAATCTTAGAACCATAAATCCTCAATGTCTTCTCCTCTTCCTATAATTTTTCATGATTTTTTTAAAATTTCACATCCTAAAACCATCTTATAAGAGGCATCCACCTTTTATTGCAAGACTAGGTCAAAACCTAGTCAAAGGATGACTTCTATGGGGCGTCCAACTCTTGGATGCCCGTCCCACTTATTTTTTCATGTAACCACTGATTCTCATGCACAAAACCAAGAGAAAAAGGATTGAATAAGATAGAGGGGTGTGGGTAGAGTTGGCGCATAAGGGAGGAAGGAGTTTGGGTCAAAGAAGACTCTTCTAAGTAAGAAACAATTTCCAACTTCCTTTTAATTTTGACCAAATCAAATTTAAATCCAATTTCTATGATAATGGGGTGTGGGAAATCATTTCTTAGGCATGAAAATCATAAAAAAAAATCTAAAATTAAAATATGGTGTGGGCTTTCTTAGGTGCAAGTGAAAGAGAGAGAGTCCCAATCCAACTGGGACTCTCTTTAAACTAGATTAAATGTAACCTAATTAAGAATGATCCTAGTTCAACTAGAAGTCTAATTAAATCAAATTAAATCAATATTTAAATCTGATTTAAATTTCAAGTCAATCAGGTACACCTAAGTCCTAATCAAATAAAAAATTATTCTTCTCTTATAATTGGCTTACCCAATAAACCAATTAGACTTAATATAATTAAATTCAAACTAATTGTAATTGAATCTAATTCAATTAGAACTAATCTCAGCCTGATTGCTTAATTAAATTGAGCCAATTAGCAATCCAATTGCTAATCGATCCTCCTGCAACATTTGCATTAGGTCAAACACCAATCGTATTGATAAATTGACCTTAGAAGGATTCTCAATCATTGATTAACCATCTGATTAGGTTACAAGCTCTAATGTGTATAACCCCATAGGTTCAAACCTAAGTCAGTAGTATAAAAACTAATTTCTGTACCAATCAAAGTTACCATCTAGCAATAGTTCTCGACGTCCAGATAGGTCGAATGTATACGAAGCAACATTCTTAGAACCCTGGCCCATGGTTACCATATAATTCATTCCTATGATCAATAATGCTTAAGACAACTTCAAGTATGCTGTCAAACACTCATACAAGTCATCTCTATTATATCTCAAAATTTTGCAAATCTCGTGACACCTCACGAGGATTACCCAGGCCTAGGTTTTGCTAAATTAAAATACAGTGAGACATTCTCTTCCTGAAGTTAATTAGGAGTGGTCAATCCTATCTTGACTCACACACCAACTCTACAAGTACTTGACTGTACCAAAAAATCTTTCATCACCTATATTAAAAATACAGATAGTCCAGCACCAAAGTACAATGAGTTGCTCACAAGTCATCGTGGCGATCTCAGGTCGGAGGGATACTTATACCATTTAGCCTTAGCTAGCTATTCTTGATAGTAGAGTGCTACAATGATCATGTTTAGTGCAGATGTACTCCTACATCTCACCTAAATGTCATACTAGTATCTCCACACCACTTGGTTATGAGGACAATCAACATATATGGCATTCAACAACCTACACTCGATAAGTTATCATCCTTATTAATAACTTATCATTTGATCGTGAACAGTTTAAGAACCATCCAATAAATCCTTCTTTATCGATTGATTGTGGTCCTAAGGACTTCATCATAATTTAGGAGTTCCTTTAAGAAAGATAGAATTTTTATGATGAAATAGCCAAATTATTATTATTATTAGATAATTCATATACTAATTTCAATCATTTACTACTTAGATGATTGGCTTTAGGACACATTTTCCAACAACTCCCATTTGGACTAAAGCTAATCAGAATGATATCAAATATCCTATCTTCCACTTGAGTTCGTAGAACTTCTTAGTTCGGAGGCCTTAGCAAATGAGTCGGTCAAATTCTTCTTTTACATCGATCTTCTAAAGATCGACATCATCCAGATCAAATATCTAAGATAAAATCGATGCAGAATATACTGATCCTTCGGTTCTTTAGCCTGAGCTATGGATCTAGTGCTATGATAGGACTGGACCATGAGTGGAGGGTGCCACTCCCAACATACTTATGAACCTCAGTAACTACATAGCTTACATGGCAGCATCATATGCCACGATGTACTCTACATCACTAACTAAATAGGCTAAAGTATCCTGCTTGAAACCTTTCCAGCAGATTGCTCCTACAATTAGGGTATGAGTCGACATTCTCTTGTTGTCATCTTGCTCTGACCGAAATCAAAACATCCATATATTTTAAGTCAGTACTTCCATATTTGAGTCATTGGACCTTAGTATTTTCCAAATACTTAGGGATTGTCTATATAATCCTCCAGTGGCTCTTACTTGGATCAGACTGGTATCTGCTCACTACTTCTAGTGAGTATACCATGTCTAATCTCATACATGGATAAATAAGATGACAGCTAAACCTTTATTCCTTACAATATTGGAATGCTATTCTGGATTAAGAGAATTTCATCCCCAAACATCATAAGCAATAACACTATAAAACATTTTGCCCAATAATAAGTGTAGGGTTTGTCTTTGTTCGTAACTAAGATATACGTTTAGAACGTATGTTTGAACTCTGAGATGGTACTCAGATGGGCTTTATAGGTCCTTATCTTCTCATTTGTGCTACTCTGATCCTGTTAAAAATTCATTCACATCCAATGGATTTTATCCCTTCAGATGATAAAACCCACTGATTCTTAGTATTTCTCAAATACTTCAGGATGGTTTTAATAACCTTCCAGTGATTCTCTACTAGATCAGATTGGTATATACTCACTACCCCTAGTAAGTATGACACATCTGATCATGTACATGTCATGGCATACATGATAGAACCCACTACCGAAGCATATGGTATTCTACTCATACGCTCTCTTTCTAGTGATGTTGTCGGACAATCCCTCTTTGAAAAAGAAATTCCATGGCCTATCGGTAGATAACCTTTCTTGAAATTCTTCATGCTAAAATGTTTCAGCACAATATCAATGTATGTAGACTGGGACAATCCAAGCAACCTTTTAGATCTATCTCTATAGATTTTTATCCCTAGGATTTAAGAAGCTTCTCTCAGATCTTTCATAGAAAACTGTGATGATAGCTAGATCTTTATTCCTTGCAATGCAGGAACATCATTTTTGATTAAGAGAATGTCATCCACATATAATACTAGGAATACTATTGCTGAACCATTAGCCCACTTGTATATGCAAGACTCCTCTTCGTTCTTAATGAAGTCATACATTTTGATTGTTTTATCAAATCATATGTTCCAGCTCTGAGATGCCTGCTTCAATTCATAAATGAATCTTTGAAGCTTACACACCTTAGACTTATCTATGGATGTGAATCCTTTAGGCTGTATCATATACATCTCTTCATCCAGCTCTCCATTCAGGAAAGCTATTTTTACATCCATCTGCCAGATTTCATAATACAGATGGACAGCCATGACAAGCATAATTCAAATGGATTTGAGCATTGCCATAGAAGAGAATGTCTCATTATAATCAATACCATAATATTGACGATATTCTTTGGCAACCAGATGGGCTTTATAGGTTTCCACCTTTCTGTCTGTACCCTTTTTTCTTTTGAAGACCCACTTACATCCTATAGGTTTAACCCCTTTGGATGGGTCAACTAATATCCATACATTATTGATCTTTATGGACTCCATTTCGGATTTCATGGCCTCAAGCCATTTCTTAGAGTCTGATCTCTACATTACATCCGTGTAGGTAATCAAGTCCTCATTGTTCTCATCGAGTTTGATGGAATTTCCATCCTAGGCCAAAAAACCGTAGTATCTATCCGATTGATGTAGTACTCTACCAGATCACCTTAAGGATGTACCTACAATAGGCTCTAGGTCTGATCTAATCAGATCCAACTTAGGTTCAATAACTTATGTCTGTTCTTCCACCTATTGAACTTCATCAAGTTCAACCTTAGAGACATTAGTTCCTTCATCAACGAACTTCTTTTCCAAAAAGACTGTCTTAAGGCTGACAAACATTTTTTGATCATCAGCAAGGTAGAAGTAATATCCTTTGATTTTTTTTGGGTAACCTATAAAACTATACTTATCAGACTTAGGTCCAAGCTTGTCTATTATTAAATATTTGACATAAGCCGGACACCCCCAAACCCTTAGGTGTGAGAGCACTGGCTTACCTATCCATATCTTATATGATATTTTATTAACGAATTTACTCAAAACCCTATTTTGAATGTAACAAACTGACTCAAGTGCATATCCCCATAAGGAGATTGGCAAACCAGCAAACTCCATCATGGATCGAACCATGTCCAACAAGGTCCGATTCTTCCTTTCAGACACACCATTATGTTGTGGTGTTTCAGGAGGGGTCCATTGGAAGGGAATCCCATTCTTTTCTAGATATATCAAAAACTCATTGAAAAGGTACTCACTCCTTTGGTCAGATTGAAGAGTTTTAATACTCTTTCCAGTTTGCTTATCTACCTCATTTCAAAATAGTTTGAACATTTCAAACGACTCTGACTTATGCTTCATTAAATAGACGTACCTATACCTTGATAGGTCGTCTGTGAAGGTTATGAAGTAGAAGTATCCACCTCTGGCACTTGAGCTCATGGGTCCACATACATTTGAATGTACTAGACTCAGGAGTTTAGTGGCTCGTTCATCTTTTTCAGTAAAAGGTGACTTGGTCATCTTACCAAGAAGATAAGACTCACAGGTCAGAAGTGATTCACAATCACTAATCTTAAGAATTTCTTCTTGAGCTAACCTATTTATTCTATTCTTGTTAATATGACCCAGCCTACAATACCAAACGTAAACTTCAGATACATCACTAATTATAGGGCATTTACTGAATGATTGAACCACGTTAATAGGCATAATTAATAAATAAATATCGTTATTCAATTATCCAATAAAAATTGTAACATCATTCAAAATGACATTACAAATTTTTTTTTTATTGATATTTCATAACCATTTATGACTAAAAGGCCTACAAAAATGACATTCAATAAGAAAGTTGGACAAAAATGACATTTATTAAGAATAACTTTATGTGAATTGATTACAAGATTCATGATTCCTAAAGCTAGAATTGGAACTTGTCTTCCATCTCCAACGTTCAGGAACCTCTCATCTTGATCAAATCTCCTACTGACCTGCAAGCCCTGCATAGAATTACAAATATAATAAGGGCTTCTAGTATCTAATACCCAGACAGTAGAATCAAATAAGAAAAAATTTCATGGTGTTATCATATAATTACCTTGCTCAGCAACAACTTGCTTCCTCCTCGGCCTATTCGGGTCTAGGGAGGTAATGTAAAGAGGACAGTTCCTCTTCCAGTGCCCCTACTTCTTGTAGAAGAAGCACTCCATCTGGCTCTGATCGGGCTTGCACTTCTTGGTCTGATCTTATGCAGTCGTCTTGGCATTTGGCTGCACCTTCTTATTCTTCTTCTTCTTATTCTTCTTTCCTTTCTTAAAGGATCGATGATGAGAAGAAGACCCTCCCACTATATTCACCATCTCCTTATAGAGCTAGTGATCCTTCTCAAAGTTCTGCAGCAATCCCAACAAGCCATGGTAGTTGACTGTAGACTTCGTTATTTTGAAATGAGTCAGAAAAGGGAGGAAAGACTTGGATAAGAAATTAAGGATCGCATCCTTACCAAGCTACTCGTGCAGGGGAAAGCCCAGCTTGCTAAGGCACTCAGTCATCTCGATCATGTACAATACATGATTGATGATTGAGGCCCCATCTCTCATCCGAGCATTAAAAATGGCACAACTTATTTTGTGTCTTTCAACATCGTTAGGCATGCTAAAGGAGTCGTTCAACATTTGAAGCATCTCCTATGGCTAGGCATTTTCGAACCTATGGCTAGACTCATCATTCATTGCCACCAGCATTATACCCCTAATGGTGGTGCGGTCGTTGAGCCACTTCTGATAAGTGTCTCATACCGCTCCTCTAGCATTTGGAGCTGGATCCATTATTATATAAAGGATTCGCTTATGCTCCAGGATGATTTTCAACTTATGATACCAGCTATCGAAGTTGGATCCTATTAATTTATCATTGTCTAACAATGATCGGAGCAACATGTTAGTGGTCATTTCTGCACAAAAAGAAAAATCAAATCTAATTAGTATATGAATCAATTATCCTAAAGACTTGGACTTTAGTCTAAAGATCCTTCCACTATTTTATATGAATTGGTAGCTTCTATCTCTAATTCGAGGAATTATTTTAATTTCTTAGTGGGTACTAGAATCCACATAGACTACACACGAGCCCAACTTTGGTTGGTCAATCCATATGCATCTATGGATAGATTCAAAATCAATTATTTCTCTAAACAACTTCTAATAATATTGATTTTGCCCTGAAGACCTAATCAGTATGCTTTGGCCTTCACTGAAAAGGTTCAATTAGGTCTAACCATTAACATGACCATATTTGGTCTTATTTAACCAATAAATGATTAGGCTCGATATTGGTCGGCCAACCTAACCACCATCAGAAAGACTTAACCAAATTATCATTTTATGAATGATAATTTCATTAGTCAATAATCACCAGACCTTTGGGCCTCCAATGATCATTATATTAATGAACCCATGATCACTCAACTTAATGGAAGACTATGATTTAGTTATCTATATAACTATTCCATTTTTAAGGATCTAGTAATTTTAGAAGATTTAATTAACATATTTTAATAAGAGGGAGAAGTTCAGCGAGCTAATTTTGATTCTTCCACTGACTTCATAAAGTTAGATAAAAAAGGATCTAATCTAGGCTGGCATTAGGAGCACCTAAATCAGTTAGACTGATTTACCTAATTGACATGGATGAGTCCAAATCATCAAGTGATCTAATCAAAATCTAATTCATCAGGATGGCTATGTAAGTGAGATCAATGGAAGGGATATGCTATTAACTTGTCAAAGATCGAATCAATGCGAGTAGCTTCCAATTAAAAACCACTGATCAAAGTGCCAAACTTATCTTAGACATCATCCAATTTATTAGTTTCAATTTGACCAACCTAGTAATTTTGGATTCGACCGCGTAGCCATGAATCAGTCCATTTGATCCTTGTTAAAGGCATAGACTTGACCAACTACAACTATTGTAATTGAGTCTATAGAGTCCTTGATCTAATCTAAATTAATATTTAATTAGATTTGATCAATTACTCTAAATTAGTCCATTCTTTAACTAACCTTAGGTCTAACCCAATTTATGGACCTAATTCATCTAACCCAATAATCCATAAATTTATGATTAATGACTTAGGGTCTTAATTCATAATTCTAGATACTAAATTATTTCACTTAATTTTAATTAAGTTTATAGGCTGAGGGTTAGGATTTGGTATTTTAAAAATATTTTTTAAATTTTGAAAGATTTTTTATAACTTAGCATTGTTCACCAATTGAGTCGATTACTTCAAAATTGAATCAGCTCAATTTACAAACAACACTAGTTGTAGGATTTAATATGAAACTATGTACACTACATAATACTAAATCATGAATCAAACTTTAGATCCTATCTAAACATGTATTCATGATAAAAAATTAGATTAAAATCTAATTTATCATATCATAAAAATTAGATCTAATCTAAAAATTTTATGACCAACTACAAGATCAAGCACGTACAATGACAATCTTTGCACTATAGGGGGTAAACTCTATAGCAGGACAACTTGCAGTCCATATGATCTTGATTTTAATTTTTAGATCTAATTAATCAGATATTAGATTAATATTTAGATCAAATCTAAATTATCAATCTAAATATGCAAGTATATCATATTTAGCGAACCTTGGCTCTGATACCATTTGAAGAAAATAGTGCAGGATTGTAGTGCTATTTTAAAAACTTTTTTAAAAATAGCAAAAATATAGTAAAAAAATAATTAATCTAATTAATTACCTACTGATCATATCAAAATATTAAATCCTACACTAAGGATTTAAACATAATATGCTTATGTTAGCGCAGAATCTGGTTGACGTTGGATCGAGCTGGAGTTGGGGAAGAAGAGGTCACCGTCGGTGATCTGCAAAATAAAGTTTCATCCAAAGTTGGTGGTGGTGGCTCCGACAGGATCCTCCGATGATCAAGTCAGTTCTTTTGGCTAATAGAAATGGAGTGCTTAGAAAAAAATTCAGCAATTCTGGAAAGGAGAAGAGAGCTTAGAGAAAATGTATCTGAAGGATTCCTTTTATAGATGGAGTCTGGAGCAGACTGATAATGACAATCGTAACCATCCACTCGTGGGCCGCTCAGGGCCATGTGGAATTTATTATGAAGAGAGGTGTCGCCCGTAGTAGACTGATAATGATAGTCGTAACCATCCGGTAGTGGGATCATCTATAGTAGACTGATAAATGACAGTCGTAACCATCCGATAGTGGAGTCACTTATAGCAGACTGATAAATGATAGTCGTAACCATTCGATAGTGGGCCGCTCGGAGCTACGTGGAGTTTGTTACAGAGAGAGGTGTCCACTATCATGATGTGTCCATTCGTTGAGATTTAATAATTGAAGTCCAGAGGAAGCAGACGTTGGTTGGTAAAGAGCTTTGACATATATCAATTCTAGAGGAGTTCAAACTCCTAATGGGAATACGACTAGAGGGGATCATTTGGGAGGATACTACTTGAAATCTAGAAGTAATCCACTAGAGAAATTCGGATAGAGTTCAACTGATGGAGAAGTTTGGAAGGAGTTTGGCTCTTGAAGGAATCCGACTGAAGGAGAAGTTTGAAAGGAGTTCGGCTATTGGAGGAATCCGACTGAAGGAGAAGTTCGAAAGGAGTTCGACTGCTGTAGAATTTTTGATCGAAGCTCTTCTATGATTATCAGTTACATTAGGCTAAGCATCAGATTGGACTTTGATGGGAGCGAGATTTATCTCCAACAATAGTCTCCCCACTCCCAAATTTAAAATTCGAAGGAAGAGAGTACAAAAATGATGACTGCCAAAGTTTTTTTTTAGGTTCTGCACCCATTGAGGTTGAAGCTTGGGGGAGATCTTATCTTCGATTGAAGTTGAAGCTCGGAGGAGATCTTATCTTCCATGGAGGTTGAGAGAGATCTTGTCTTCTTTTGAAGTTGAAGCTCGAAGAAGATCTTATCTTCAGTCGAGGTTGAAGGAGATCCTATCTTCTGTTAAAGTTGAAGCTCGGGAGAGATCTTATCTCCAGTCGAGATTGAAGGAGATCTTACCTCCTATTGAAGTGAAGCTGAAGCGGGAGAGATCTATCTTCTGAAGCCAGTCGAGGTGGAAGGAGACTCTCTTTATCTCTATTGAAGTTGAAACTTAGAAATCTTATCTCCAGTCGAGGTTTGAAGAGAGAGGTTGAAGCTCAGGAGATCTTATCTCCAGTGAGGTTGAAGTGTGTGAAGTTGATTGGGAGAGATCTTTATCTCCAGTAGCCGAGGTTGAAAGAGATCCTATGAAGTTGAAGCTTGGAAGATCTTATCTTTAGCTGAGGTTGAAGGAGATCTTATCTTCTCTGTTGAGGTTGAAGCTCGAAGGAGATCTTATCTCCAGTCGAGGTTGAAGGAGATCTTATCTTCTGTTGACGTAGACATTGAAGCTCGGAGGAAGATCTTATCTCCAACCGAGGTTGAAGGAGAATTGAAGTTGAAGCTCGGAGGAGATCTTATCTCCAATTGAGGTTGAAGGAGATCTTATCTCCTATTGAAGTTGAAGTTGAGGCTCGGAAGAGATCTTATCTCCAGTCGAGATTGAAGAAGATCTTATCTTCTATTATCGTAGAAGCTCGGAGGAGATCTTATTTTCAGTCGAGGTTGAAGAAGATCTTATCTCCTGTTGACGTAGACATTGAAGCTCGGGGAAGATCTTATCTCTAGTCGAGGTTGAAAGAGAGCTTATCTCCTATTGATGTAGACGCTGAAGCTCGAGGAAGATTTTATCTTCAATCGAGGTTAAAGTTGAAGTTGAAGCTCAAGGGAGATCTTATCTCCAGCCCAGATTAAAGGAGATCTTATCTTCTATTGATGTAGACTTTGAAGTTCGGAAGAGATCTTATCTGTAGCCGAGGTTGAAGGAGATCTTATCTCCTGTTGTCATGAACTTTGAAGCTCGGGAGAGATCTTATCTCCAGCCCAGATTGAAGAAGATCTTATCTCCTATTGACATAGACTTTGAAGCTCGGAAGAGATCTTATCTTCAGTCGAGATTGAAGGAGATCCTATCTCCTATAAAGTTGAAGCTCGGAGGAGATCTTATCTCTAGTCGAGGTTAAAGGAGATCCTATCTTCTGTTGAAGTAGAAGCTTGAGGAAGATGTTATCTCCAGCTGAGGTTGAAGGCGATCCTATCTTCTATTAAGGTTGAAGCTCAGGAGAGGTCTTATCTCCAGCCGAGGTTGAAGGAGATCTTATCTTCTGTTGAAGTTGAAGCTCGGGGGAGATCTTATCTTCAGTCAAGGTTGAAGGAGATCCTATCTTCTCTTGAAGTTGAAGCTCAGAGGAGATCTTATCTCCAGCCAAGGTTGAAGAAGATCCTATCTTCTATTGAGTTTGGATAGAAAGCGTGCGAAGGCTGGATAACCCGAAGGTTCTCTGAGGTTGACCTCGACTTTTGGTAGGAGGAAAACGACATGGTGGTGGGACCATCTAATACTATAGTCGATCTTTTCTTTTCGCATTTGACATAGTCAGATTGTCATAAGAAAGCACGTGTAGGGATTCTCCATCAAGCTTCTTCCTTCTCCACGTCTTTAGTCTACGAGGTTTCAACTTTTACTCATATTAGGATGAGGTTCTTCTCCTGTCTTAAATAATCGAAGGTCTTCGACTTGCTCATGTTAGGACGAGATTCTCCTCCTATTCCTAATATGGCCACTTTTGATTGCTTCTTTTCTGTCATCACATAATTTTTGCACCAAGAAATAATAATATTGAAATAGAGGAGTTTTATTGAAGGAAAATTACTGACAGTACATTCTCAAATTTTCTGAATTTCAAGATCATGGGAGCGTTGTTCCTCCGAGCTCCTTTAGGTGATAAGTTCTAGGCTGGACGACCTCCTCTATTTCATACGGGCCTTCTCAATTTGGAGCAAGCTTTTTTGGATTCGAGGTTGAGAGATGACGGCTCGTCAAAGTACTAAGTTCCCCAGAGATAGTATTGATGATGCCGAGAGATTGTCGATCTTCTCGTTGTTCCTTTCTTATTGGTGGTTCTGGCTATAGCAGCATCCTTGGCTGATCTTTTCTTGCTTTAGATCGGCATATGAGGAATCGACCCAGCCATCCTCTTCTGATGAGCCCCTCGATCTCATCTTGAAGCTGAATGCATTCTTCAATATCATGGCTATGATCATGATGATACAAATAGTACTTGCTTCGATTGTGCTTGTTTGAGGAAGATCATAATTCTTCTGGTCTTGGTAACTGATTCTTAATTTCCATCAGAGCTTAAGTTTTAGGAGCATTAAGGGGGCATAGTTATGGAATCTTCTAGGGGGAGAACTTCTTTGCGCCCTTCTATCGGGGCTTCATTGACGATGCGCTCGGAGGGAGTCCGTGAGTGCGGTCGAACTTCATTCGCCCTCCATCAGTGATGGGTCTATTAGACTCGCCCGCCCGTATTTCTCCTGTGGCTTCCTCATCCTTCAACTTGAAGGCTTCTTCTGCTCGGGCATATCCTTCAGCCCGAGGTAGCAGATCAACAAAGTTCCTAGGGTACTTCTTCTCTAGGAAGAATAACAAATCATTCTTTTGAAGGCCACCCTTAAGTGCGGCCATTGCAACAGACTAGTCCAGATTTTGAACCTCCAATATAGCGATATTAAATCAGATGACATAAGCCCGAATAGATTCTCTGTCCTTCTGCTTGATATTCATCAAGCATGGACGTCGACTGCTGATGAAGCGAGCCATAAACTTATGGATCATCTAGTTAAAGAAGAAGATTATACCTAGCTTCAATGCCAAGTAATAGTTTCTTGCTACTCCCTTTAAGGTAGATGAAAAAAGTCAGCATAAGATGGCATCTGGTGCGCCATAGAGCAGCATCATGGCCCAAAATACCTTCAGGTGATCGATTGGATTAAAGGTTCCATCGTAGCTTTTAAATTGGGAGAGCTTGAAGTTTGGTAGAATGGGCTCTTGCATAATTCGGGGATAGAAAGAGGGATCGGTGCAGACATCGTCATAGTAGACCGGGGCGACATGGCGGAGTTCCTCAATCCACCGATCCATCTTTCATAGTTTTTAATCAAGGACATCATCTCAATCGTAGATCTTGGAAGGCTTTCGACTGTAGATGGTGAAGGTCTCTTTTAGAGAAGAATCATGATCCGAACAAGGATCCTCTGCTCTCTATTTTTCCTTTCTAGGGACAATGGATATGCTAGCCCAAGTGCTCCTTCTTGGGATCAATTTCTGACATTTTGATGGTGGATTTTCTGATGGAACCACCACCGGGGGCTGCCACATGCCCTGCACCATTTCGGTGAGACCCTGAACCACTGCATCAGTAGGTTAAATTGCTTTGGATCTACGATGGCTGTTGATGGAGGAGAAGGTTGAAGCACCGATGATGGAGCAGGAATGGATGGATCTAGCTCAGATCTGATGGTAAAAGTGGTAGATCTCCAGGTAGTCACCTTCTTTGGAGGCATTTCTTAGGATTAAGGAAGAGGATGGAGATGAATCTTGAAGAAGAAGATCCACAGGATTGACTGAGCACTCCTTTAAGAATAAGGGTACCTCAAAAATAGAGGACCATTCCTCTAGTGCCAATTCTATTGGTGCAGAATTTGATTGACGCTGGATCGAGTTGGAGTTGAGGAAGAAGAGGTCGCCGTCCGTGACCTGTAAAACAAAGTTTTGTTTGGAGTCGATGGTGGTGCTCCGATAGGACCCTCCGATGATCAAGTCAGCTCTTTTGACCAACATGATGGAGTGCTAAGAAAAGAATTCAGCAAAATTTTGGGAAGGAGAAGAGAGCTTAGAGAAAACATACATAGAGGGTTCTTTTTATAGATGAAATCTGGAGCAGACTAATAGTGACAACCGTAACCATTCGATCATGGGCCACTCGGGGTCACGTGGAATTTATTATGGAGAGAGGTATCGCCCATAGTAGACTAATAATGATAATCATAATTATTCAATAGTGGGATCGCCTGTATTAGACTGATAAATGATAGTTGTAACCGTCCGATAGTGGGGTCGCCTATAGCAGACTGATAAATGACAGTCATAATCGTCTGATAGTGGGCCGCTCGGGGCCATGTGGAGTTTGTTATGAAGAGAGGTGTCCGTTGTCATGATGTGCCCGTTCGTTGAGATTTAATAGTCGAAGTTTGGAGGATGCAGGTATTGGTTGGTGAAGAGCTTTGACATATATCAATTCCAGAGGAGTTCGGACTCATAAAGGAAATACGACTAGAAGAGATCATCCGGAAGGAATACTACTTGATATCTGAAAGTAATCCACTAGAGAAATTCGGATGGAGTTCGACTAATGGAGAAGTCTAGAAGGAGTCCGATTAGTGGAGGAATCTGACTAAAGGAGAGGTCTAGAAGGAGTTTGGCTCCTGAAGGAATCCGACTGAAGGAGAGGTCCGAAAGGAGTTCGGCTCATGGAGGAATCTGACTGAAGAAGAAGTCCTGAAGGAGTTCAGCTGCTGAAGGAATCCAACTGAAGGGGTTCGACCGTTGGAGGAGTTCGGCCACTGAAGGAAGAATTCTCGATCGAAGCTCTTCCGTAATTACTAGTTACATTAGGCTAAGCATCAAACTAGACTTCGATGGGAGTGGGGTTTATCTCCAATAGCATGCATTCGTATAGATCTAAAAAAATAAAAATATGCAGCAAACTATTTACTACATTTATGTGTTCTGAACACAATACCTTTTCGTGGGTAGTCGATCACTATGATCTAATCATTGTCAAAGAGGTCCACTAGTCATGACACAGCTATATAGATATCTGGCCTTCATGGATCATCCACATGAGGCTCCTGGTCTTGATCGGCTCTCCATGAGTGCAAGCTCGACATCGAAGTCTTTCAGGGGCTATTTTGATCGAACAGTTTTGATCTTCATCTATGGGCTTTACAGATACTTCGGGTTGTTGGTAGATGTAGTAGAGAAGTAGAGGAGGTTCTCTCTAAAATTTTATGGGCTTACAATTTTCGTAGCTCATGCAATGGCTTCCTGAAACCTAGGTCGAATACCTAGGACTGCACTCTCCCTAAAAACCTTGCGCTCCTTCTCTTTTGGTTTTCTTTGTGAGGATTTATGGTGCTCCCAAGCCTTAGGAGGCCACAGGTGGAGAATAGGATAGGAGTGGTCCTAGGGTGGAGGTGGTGCATAGCCCTCCATGGGCTTGAGGTCTGGGTGTCCGGGACCTTGAGGGGCTTGGTTTGAGCTTCAAAAACTTGGAACACAAGGTGGAGCAAGGAACCAAAGCAAAAAGATTAAAAACTACAAAAAAGATGGTTTCTGCAGGTTAGCCGGCTCAGTCTCAAACTGGGTCGGCTAAGTCTCAGAGCATAGGATAGATAGAAGATCGCATTCAGGACTGCAGGCACCAGACAAAATCTAGGATGGCTCAGTCTGAAACTAAGCCAACCCAGTCTTAGGTTAGCTGATCCAGTGCCGAGACTGAGCCAACCTAGTGTGCGGGCAGAGTTACGCATGGGTTCTATTTGGGCTAGGATAGGGACTTATCCTAGGGGTCTTAAGGCCTGATTTAAGAAGTCTTAAGGGGGCTAACTCGAATATCGATCAAGTCTAGATTTAGGGGATGAGAACATGGGAGACATGGGTGTACATGGGCTTAGTGAGTGCTTTCATGTATTGGATTAGCTAGAAAATATTTTGGTTAGGCCTAATGGCTATGTATAAATACATGGTAGTATTAGGGTTTCAAAAAAAAGGTGTGAAATATAGATCTTTTCTTCCTCAACTCTCTCTTCTTCTCTTCTCTCTAGAGTTGCCACCCCAGGGTTCTTGAAGAAGCCCTAGAGTGGGGGGCATCTCCCTCCAGCCTAAGGAGGGAGGTGCCCCATTATAGATCCAAGTGGAGGATCGATGGTTTGCTACCCATAGAGAACGTCATAGGTTCCTTTAGGTCCATACTAAAGATCAGGAACTTTCACAACATGATAATGAGGCTTGTAATGTCAAGGATGATTGGCGTTTGAGCGATATCATGGAACAACATTTGGTATCATAGTGAGGTGATGCCAGTTAGTGGGTCTATATTTGGTATTAGAGCCTGATGTGCATGAAAGGGATGGAGAAGTCATACAAGATAAAATCAGAAATCTGCACAAGGATTCCATGATATGTCTCAGCTCTATTTTTTGTTATTGCTGTGGTTTGACCATCCGGGAGCAGTGGGTTGAAGGTGGAGGTTGAAAGGATTAACGGGAAGAGATTTTTTTGGGGTGGAAGGATTGGGTGCATAATTTGCTGATCGGTCTTGGTGGAAAGGTCGGGATGTATGATGGTTATGTGATAGGCAGGGAGCGCTAGAGTGCTGCGGTAGCATTTTCTAGAAGATGTGGGGCTGAGAGAGGGCTCGACAGTGCAGCAGCCGAGGAAGGTATCTCAGTAGAGAGCATTAGGGTTCTCTAGAAAGATGGATAGTGTGAGGCTGTTGAGAGAGGTTTTCCAAGAGAATGGTTGAAGGAAGGTTGAAGAAGCGACTATACATCCTTCGGTGTCTGGAAGATGGGAAAGTAGTCGGGGTGCATTTAGTAGTTTGACCAAAGCATGGATTTATGAAACCTTAGGAGTGATAGAGATGGATGATCCCATGGAGGTCTAGTAGGTTAGGACTGGATGGCTATAGAGTGGTGCAGAGACAAGGCTAGGGAGCGTTGGAGTGCTGCAGTAGCGCTTCCCTAGAGGCACGGGGTTGAGAGAGGCTCGGTGGTGCAGCAGTCGAGGGAGATATCTCAGTAGATGGTGTCAAGGGCATCTCAGAAAGATCGGGTGCAGGTCTTAAAGAGAGACAGGAGGTCTCAGGGAGCGTCAAGGGCATTAAGCAGCCAGAAGTATCATGGATCAGGTTTCTTCTACAGGGGCACTAGGAAGAGTCGCGGTTCAGGTGGAGGATGGTTCTTCGGATGCAACTGAAGTGATGGCTGGTGTAGGGGCAGAAGAGAAGGACTAGGGTGAAATTTTCTAGGGTTTAGTCACTGGATTCAGAAGAGTTGGATGAGCTCTTAGATTTTGAAGGTGCCCACAGGTTGCGAAGGTATTCGAGATGGCTTTGAAGGGATCCACGGAGCACGGAGGGTTTGAAGGGGTAGCGATGGTGTTTGAGATGCAGTGGCAGGCCCGACAGTACAGCATTGAGTGGTTGGCCTCGGGTGACTCAGGCATAGAGTCAGCTTCTACAGCATCAGATGGACTTCGGATATAAGTGGAACTTCGGAGAGGTGGCTTCACAATTGGAGAGGAATTTGACATGAGTTCAGAGTAGATGGGTGCGGGAGGATCGATATCCTAGCACTAGCACTGATGATGCACAGTTTCAAGTGGAGCAGTGTATGCAGATGGATAGGCATAGTTCTAAGGCGACCTTGTCAGGATTTGCAGTAAGTGCTGGTATAGAAATATTGCGAGTTCTCCTGAGAAGTCCAAGAAAGATGATGCAGCTACTAAGCAGAAGGAATCCTATAATTTTAGGATGGTGCAGAGGAGCAAGCCAAGATCTTCAACGGTAGAGGCGGTCATCCTAAAGAGCCTCAAGGATGCACAACAGCTGAAGAGAATTGACAGAGGCAATGATTGCACAAGGGCTTGTTAGGGTGTGCAGGGACAGCAGGATTGTGTAGGAAGGCATTGTTAAGGATTTGCCAAGGCTTGGGAGCACCAAGGTGGAGATTGTGAGGATTTGTGGTGCTCTAAAATTTTGGAAGGCCATAGGTGGAGACTAGGACAGGAGTGGTCCTAGGATGGAGGCGGTGCATAGCCCTCCATAAGCTCGAGGTTTGGGTGTTCGGGATCTTGAGGGGCTTGGTTGGAGCTTCGAAAATCTAGGACACAAGATGGAGTGATGAACCAAAGTTGGAAGATTGAAGACTGCAAAAAAGGAGCTTTCTGCAAGTTAGCCGGCTCAGTCTCAGATTGGGTTAGCTAAGTCTCAGAGCACAGGACAGATAGAAGGTCGCATTTGGAACTGCAGGCATGAGACAAACTGGGCCGGCTCAGTCTGAAACTAAGCTGACCCAATCTTAGGTTAGTCGATCCAGTGATGAGACTGAGCTGGCCCAGTGTGCGGGTAGAGTTACGCATGGGTTCTATTTGGGCTAGGATAGGGACTTATCCTAGGGGTCTTAAGGCCTGGTTTAAGAGGTCTTAAGTGGGCTAACTCATGTATGGGTCGGATCTAGATCTAGGGAATGAGAGCATGGGAGACATGGATGTACATGGGCTCGATGAGTGCTTTCATGTATTGGGTTAGTCGAGAAACTTTTTGGTTGGGCCTAATGGCTATGTATAAATACATAGGTTGTATTAGGATTTCAAAAAAAAGATGTGAAATATAGATCTTTTCTTCCTCAACTCTTTCTTCTTCTCTTCTCTCTAGAGTTGCCACCCTAGGGTTCTTGAAGAAGCCTTAGAGAGGGGGCATCTCTCTCAAGTCCAAGGAGGGAGGCACCCCATCACAGATCTAGGTAGAGGATCGGTGGTTTGCTACCTATAGAGAACATCACAGATTCCTTTAGATTCATGCTAAAGATCAGAAGCTTCTACAACATGGTATCGGAGCTTGTGATGCCAAGGATGATTGGCATTCGAGCAATATCATGGAATAATATTTGATATTAGAGCGAGGTGATGCCAGCTAGAGGGTCTACATTCTCTCTGTCGGAGATGATTGTAGCCTCTTTCCATGCACCAAATGAATCTCATGGAAGTCCTCTCTTCAGAATAGGTGTTAGCACACATTCCAAAAAACTTTCCTTTTAATATTTGCGCAAAGAACAACTTCTATGCATGTGGGGAACCAAAAACTAGTTTGAATTTAAAACTCTTTTTAATTCAAACTTCATCTAAATCAATTCAAACTTATTTAGGACAAGTAAAGGAGTTGTGCACCCACTCTTCAGTAAGGAAAAGTCCATGTGAAACCCCTTTCATGTGGAGATAGTTGGCACACAAGAAAAGGGTGGTGCAAGGGATAAGATATGGTTGTTGTCAACTCAAATTCAAACTCATTTTGAATTTGAATGTCAACTAACCATAACTTATCCATTGAGGATGTGGAAGAT